>JARHVA010001643.1:1560000-2160000 GCA_037957365.1 Torreya grandis
TAGTGAGTAAATGGAGTGTTATAGAGATAATTATTTTGTATTATTTAAATAGGTTTAATCAATAAGGCAAGTGACCATAGTGAAAAATAAAGCCAAGGGATATAATAATTAACAAGGAAGTAAAATCAAATAATCTACATATAATGAATAAATAAAGTAACTAACTAACAACTTCATCAGAGGAAAGTTCCCATGGGGTTCCCACATAAAGATTGTATCCACCTACTTCATTTTTTGATAGACCACCAATTATAATAGGATGTCACTATTTTAACTAACAATTTCATTTTCACAAGATAAAGTGGGACCTATGCATCACTAAAAATTCAAAAATTATTTCCATGTATGTTCTCCTTCTTCTAATGATGTAAATGTCAAAAAACTTGAATGTTCCTCTCCTTCTTCCAGTGATGTAAATGTTAAAAAAAACTAATGTTCCTTTCCTTATTCCAATTATTTAAATTTTGAAAAAAATGAATGTTCATCCTTCTTCTAATGATTTAAATGTTGAAAAAATTGAATACTCCTCTCCCATTTCCAATAATGAAATTTTTGAATAAATTGAGTGTGTGCCTTCTTTTCAAAGTGATGCTCATTTTGAAAATATAATCCCTTTTTTGGATAATTCACATGAAAATAGTGAAAATAATTATCTTTGTCTAAATTTCAATGAAAAATATTCATGTACTACTTCCTTTCCTCTCTCACTTGAATGGAAAAATAGAAACACATGTACAAGCCCTGAGTAACCTATCATTCAAGATACATTGTTTGTAAATATAGTTAATTTTTCAATTACATTTGATTCATCTCTTTCAAATCTAAAATCATACATATCAAAGAAAATCATAAGTCACATTATATTCACTCTCTTATTTTGAAATAAAAAATGAAAGTAAACCTTTCATCTTTCCCTCTTTTAATATTGCAAATGTAGAAAATATTTCCTCTCCTTTCTCCTTTGCATTTTCTTCTCAAATAGAAAATTTGTTTGCAAGAAAAATTATTTATCCTTCTCCTACTATATGTCATGAAGTTTCAATTAATATAGCACCTTTCCATGATAATGATATAAAACTTTGTGTTATTCACTAAGACTTACTTGCCTCTTTACCTAATTTTGAAAAACCATGCGATATTATTTTAGATGGTGGTAAAGAATCTATTATTCTTATGTTTCATATGAATAGTGGTTTACAACCTCTAATCAAAACTTCCACCTCTTTACCAATATATAATTATGATATTCTATCTATACTACTATACAATACTTTCAATAACAAGTGAATAGCCTTAATTTATAAGTCTCTTCCCATGAGGCTACATTTTAAGAAAATATGTCAGAGAAACAACCTCCTACTTGAGATGTGTTTGAATCTCCTTACCCTTTGAAATTCAGCATGCCTAAATTATCCTCATTAAATTATCAAGTAGATCTGATTACTAATTTGAAATAATGCATACATTCTTTTTAAGATTGGGCTAAGGATGGATGCTTGTTGTTAAAGGCTCTCCATCGAAGGTTACATAAAGAGCCTCTTGATTGACTTTATATCCTCCCAAATGGTTCCTTATCCACATTCAAAAAAATCAAATATGTGTTCTCATCCCATTTTAATTGATATACCTTACCTAAGATACCATTGGAAAATTTTCAAGTATTCACACAAATTGAGAATGACTCCATTCAAGACTATTATTAGATTTAAGGATATAGTATATTCCTTAGGTTATTCCCCATTGGATTTGGAAGTACAATTTATATCTAGTAGGGGTCTTCTTTCTCCACTTAGAGAAAGAACATTTCACAATCCATTTGATTTATTAGACACTTTATATTGGGATGTGCATAAATATGCATGCGATTTAACAAATACAAACCCTGAATTACCTATTTCTCCACCAAATAGAAAACATGGTACAAATAGCACTTTTACTGTAAACAAGCAACCCAAGCAGGGTCATGAACAACTTCAAAAACCTTTTTCAAAACTATAAATACATACCAAAGAATAAATATTAAAGGTTTTAAACAAATGAAAGGAACATCCTTACATAATACCTCATACAATTAAACCATATGCCTCTATAAAAAGGCAAGCATTTCAATTTTACCAGTAACGAGATACACTAGATGATATATTGAACACACTATTGGATAAATGGATGATATATCTTCCTCATAATTCTCATTATCCACCACACATATTTGAAAAGGTAAAAGGAAATAAATTTTGAATTTACCATGGCATAAATAGGTGTTGAGATAATGATTGTTTACTTCTTGTGAAAAAACTTACACAATTAGCCAATCAAGAAATTATTGAATTTCAGAAAGACATACCTAAAACTTTTTCACATACTTCCTCTAGAGGTCCTTCTAAGGGTGTCGATACATATTTTTCTACTTCATTTAAGGAACACATGGTCCATCAAACTTTACATAAGATAGCCATTGGTAGAATTCTTTCTCCTAGTGTACCCTCTATTATGACTGATCTTTCCCACACTAATCCTACCAAGGAACCATTGGTTGATCAAGTCCTTCATACAATGTCATGTGGAAGATGTATACCTATGTAATATATTTGGGTACCTAAATAATTACATATAGATCCATAAGATATATCTCATGACGGATCCTTCCCACACTGATCTTACCAACGAACCATTGGTTGATCAAGTGCTTGATAAAGGGGCATGTGGAGGAGGTATACCTACATAGTATATTTGGGTACCTAAATTAGTACATACAAGTTCACAAGATATTTTTATAGATATAATAGATTTAGTGATATAAATAACACAAATTTTCCCATTACCACATGATCATTACATTTGAGTTATCTTATTTCTGAATGGGGTTCATTGTATATGGTGATTACTTTCCTATCACTAAAATTTCAAAGTTCATTAAATTAAAATATTTAATTAAAAAACCATTCAATGCATTATATCCAATATACATCATGAACATAAATGTAAATAAACTATGCAAAAGGAAATAAAGAGTTGGATAGTTCACATCCATATGAATCAAAATAAACCATATGAATGTTATCATATATATCAAGTTGGTATCAAGTTTATACACATAATAACATCAATCATATATTAGGGTAATCTCCCCAAGGGTTTATTCCTCATCACTATCAATTCCCATAACCCTCACATCCCTTGATGTAGAAGTACTTATGTCTAACTTACACCCACATACATGAGATAACTCACATACTCTCTCCTCATATGAGCCTGTTTGGCTCATTATCTCTACATGATCATGTCATAAAGTGTCATACTGATCAATCAAGACTTGTATAATACTAGTTTCACTACACTAAGGGATATCCCATCTATTGATATCTGGTATTTAGTGGTTATGGTGTGATATGCATCTACAACCCTTGCTAAAAGATCAAATAACACTGCATGGGCACCCATGATTTCAACCACCCTCTTAATAAAACCCTCACTAGCTATATCCATTGGTACACTCTATATGAGGGCTTGCACTACATGACCTACCATGGTTACCCACTCTTAATTTCCTAAAATCATAAGATACAAACTATAAATTACATACTTCTCTTATAACAAATGTTATATTACATTGAATACAAAATCAAATTACATTACTTACATGTGGCTCTGATAGTGATCTCATCTAGGGGTGTTGGTACCAAAGGAGCACTACCACCTACATCTCCTCCTATACCTCCTTGTGTCATAGGTATGACACTAGTTAAAGTAATAATAATAGGGAAAATAATGGCCAATGGGACCCTACCCACCACTTCATATATCCATCGGTACATCCTCCATCATCCCCTATAGCTAGAGGAACTATGGGATCTCTCTCATCACTAGGTTGAGGTGTTAGATCTATTAGTGTTGATGCAAGCCTGTCATTGGGCATATGCCCACTCTACACTATATAATGCCATGGGTATGGCCTCGATGTAACTCCTTACTCTATACCAAACTACTATAGAACATAGTCATACTAAAACAATTCATATATGTCAAAAAAGTGATAACCAACCACATGTTAACTTGGATCCTCTAAAGCTCATGCCCATCCTTAACCTACCCAACAAATGTCCTATATGAATTTCATGGAATTTGATCCACTATAAATCTATCCAAAATAGTATGATACTCCATATTGGTATGTAATCTACCATGGGGGAGTATCTACTACTCTATAAATGTCTATGGATGGGCCCACCTAACTTGGGATCAACTAACCAACTGCACTATTATAATGTGCTTAAAATCCCAAAAATGTAACAAGGTCCCTGCTCAAATACCACCACCATGTCTCTCCAAAAAAAATTATATAGATCTCTATATAAATGGGCCAGTATTGTACAACCCAAACAATATTTGGTACCCTCCATCTCAATATGTCAAACTATCTGATACATGTTATATGTAATTACAACCATGTAACCCTCTACTACTATAAGTGAAGCCAATAATACATAAATTAAATTTCACAAATATGGATCATTACCTCTAATAATGCCATCAAGCCAAATCATGTTACTCAAATCTACATTCGGTGCTCTGTGCTTAGTAAAATATATATTGGACTATAGAATATAACCATGGTTCCCAATCTAACAACTTGTGATCTTTCACCTTTAATGGGAAGCTACAAAATATTATACAATCCTCCAATTTGACTATCATCTCCCCTATCAGGACCTAGAACATGCAAATATATGAGTTCCACCTCTCAGTTAGTGTTATGATAAAGTGGATGTCATATGGGATTTATCCTAAATAGGCCACATGGTCTATTCTAGCATAATCTATGATGGCTTAATCAAATGAATTTAGTTTTATCTCTTCTAAAGTGTAAAAATACCTATTATGCCAAAACTCTTGAATATGTACATATTTTTGCAAATAAAATTGATCAAAAATAGTTATTATCCATTATATTCTAGTAATAAAACTCAAGTTTTCTAGTTTAATTTCAAAATATAGAAAGATAGTAGTGTGGGATGCTAGTGTTGATATAATATAGAAACATCAAATAATTCCATCCAAATTTGGACACTAGGATCGAGGCATTGATGCAGTTATTCAAATATTCAATAGAAGCATCCATTAACCCATGAAAAAACTAAAATTTCAATTCAAAAGGAAAACATTTAAAAAATTCAAATTTACCATGTGATTATCACTTAAACTTACTAGCTTATTGAAGTCTTGAATAGTTAGGTCCCTCTAGAGCATATCAAATCATAGTGGTCATGGGACTCTACCACATGGCATTGTATTTTCTTATATAGAGCTCAAATTTTAAAAAAGACTCATGATGCAAATGAATTGAAATTTATATTCAAAAATCCTAATATATAACTTATATAATAATTTCAAATGCACATATATTAAGTACCGATTGTTTGAATTTAAACCCCATGAGTTGTTTAGGGATATTGGGAATGATCCCTCACATATTATAGAAACTTGGAAAGCTTTAAAGACATACAAAAAATTATTTAATTTTTTTGTTTACACATAAATAATAAATTTCAAATCATCTGTGTTACTAAAATGATATTTTTTTCTCTTATACCAACATTACCAGGGTAAAATTGGTTACTCTGCACTTATATACATGGCATCATCACTTATTCCTTTTGTGATGAGGTAACTAGCATATTTTATTTCCCCTCCTCCCAAAAGAGGGGGAATATCAGTGGGGGCATGCTATAGAGACATGGTTTCCACATATTCATAGTTTTAGATTCAGTGGAGGCATGTTATGGAAACATATCCTCCACATTAATTTAGTATTCAAATTATCTAGATTATAGTGGAAGCATGTTTTGGAAACATGTCCTCCACATTTGTACATAGTTCTAAAATTATCCAAATTATAGTGGAAGCATGTTATGGAAACATGTCCTCCATGATTATGCCATGATAAATATCCCCAAATCTCCTTCATAGCATATGATTCAAATACACATTTCATTCAACATTATATACATCAATATTACCATTATACATAGATACACAACAATGGTACTTATGCTAAAACAAATGGAACAATCTATATCGACTACATTATTCACACTAAATATGATAGGGGAATGAACAAGGGTTCATTCTTTATATTTATTGATACACTAATCTATATTCCAGATTTATCATATTATTATGGGATGTTACTATGTCATGGACTTTTATCACATTATGGATTGATACCTAGCATAGACTTTTATGGACTGTTATTTGAGCCTCATCTATCTATAGCGGTTGGTTCTATTTATATAATAGAGGGATTAAATTATCTAGTATCACTAGGTTATGCACTCAATTTATGTTTTTTTGAAAACAATACTCTCAATGGCCAAAGTACCACTCTTCCTATTTTGGGTTGGGGACATGAGCACCTCCCAACTCTCCCCTTTCTAGATATAGCATCAATAGGGTGCAACCTAGTTAACCACTTATAAACTCACCTATGTTCCTGTCTATAAGATTGATGAGGTTATAAGTCCCCTTCCACTTATTTGGCCTCCAGTATTTCATATCCACTAAGCTACACAACACATATATAGGTGTATTTTATCCATGCCATTTACTTATGTTACTTTCTATTATTGCTCATATACATATTATATATGTTGATTAATTTATGACATGCTCTCGATTGTAACTAATATTCAAATGAAAGGTTTAAATATAGCTCAAGCAAAGATAACATATGTCATATACATATTTTCTTTTAAACTAGTAATTTTAGTTTCATGCATTACTAGATTAAAGGGGGGGGGGGAGGGATTAAGACACCCTCATTTGGTATAAGCACAGTTTCATAGCATATTTTCATAAATTTTTCATGTATAGGTATCTTGATTGAGATTTAGATATCTAATAACACAATCTCAAGTGGACCTCCTCAGTTCCATTTTAATTAACTTGCTTCATGTACCCCTTTGGGCCTGTATGTTATCATTTTTTCTTTTTCCAATGTATGTCAAGGATCCTAACTTGTTTTTTTATCATTCTAAATTTATAGCCTTTGGACACATATGTTCATGTTAGACTCTTGCATTGATGCAAGTGTCCAAACACAACATAGGTGTCTAGACTTATATTTTGATCCTCTTTCATGTTTTTAAATTTTTTTAATAGTTCAATTTTCCTCTTATGTTTTCTAATGTCAAATTTTCAAATGCTACTAGGTCCTAATTCAAAATTTAGTGATCCCTATATATACAAAGGCTATGGTCTAATTACATCACATGTCAATTTGATCAATAAATTTCACAATTAGTAAGTAATTTATATTTCAAGATGTCAAATTGTATTACATTATTGAATTAAATATCTTAATCACTAAAAAAGGTTAATTTACTCCTACATTTCTTGTACCAAGGGTTCCAATGGGAGGAATGGCATTTAGTTTCACAATCAAAATTATACACACATGCCTAAGAGGGATAATAAAGTTGACTTTTAGGCCCTCTTCAAAGTAGTGTCTATGTATGTATCTCTTATCAATATTTGGGGTTGATAGGGTTAGCTCAACTCATGTGCTAACCCCTTTTACCAAGTTACAAGAGGTTAAATAAAAAGGAACTAGGTTTTTCTTATTGGTTGGATCTCATATATATGTAAACATATTCCAAAAGATCAAATAGTCACATAGTTGATAACATAGTTCCAATATAAATTTGGATCTATTCATGTATATTTCTTAGACTAGAAACCTATGTTAGAGATAGACAAATGTGTTAATATAACTTTCTAAAATTGATGAAAGTGTCTTCGGGTTAATAATAGATAGATCACTGAGAAAATAGATCCAAAATCCTAATCATTATTCTAAGATGATTCCAAATCACTGACAAAATATAGAATGAAACAAAAAAATAAGATATGCTTTCTCTATCCCTTGGTTGCCTTGTACTTTTTATATTTATTTCACATGTATAAATAGGCAAATGTCTATAATTTGTTATATATCACTAAATTTTAAATATTTTCATATTGTATTTAAACAATTTTATTTCCTTAAATGTGTGTGTAAAAACCTATATAATATAAAATAATATATTCAATTATTTTCATCTAAACTTCTTGTATATAATAAACCTATACATGTTGTGTAATAAACCTATACATGTTGTGTAATGCATTATGGTGAAAATTTTTTAAATAAGGTTTGTGGTTGGATAAGATACCCATTTTGTATACCTAGAACTGTAATTTCATGTGTTTTTGTACTATTTATGGTACTATAAAAACTTATGTATCTAAGGGTGTCCTAAAAACATGTAGAATTCCCCTGTATTGGGTAGAACAAATAATAAAGTATAAATTACTATAGGGCCTACCTTGAGTGGTAGCATGATAATCCCAAAAGGGTTTTGTTTCTTTCTATGAAATCCTTTGACTATATTTATAGTATCCATCAAGTCCTTCATTATATACCCAAGGATAGTAAGGAATTTCATGGCATAAATATTTTCACTTGAACTATTATCTACTATGATATAGTGTATTTGCTGTGAATCAATGAAGGTATGCACAAACAATGGTGCATATATATAATCATCATCAACAATGTCATGCTCATCAAATATGATAGTAGTTTTTTGTGCTTATATAATCTTAAATACATTAATAATATTATCCAATTAATGATTATCTTCAATCTAGAAGCATAATATGTCAAAGGAGGAAGTGTGTTATAAGTCATATGTACTTATGGATTTGTGCTAGCCTCTTGTGCCACATGATTTAGAAAGTGGTCAAAAAATATTTTCAACTAATCATTCTCATTAGGCTATGTTGGGGAATCATTTTTAGGTGTATTAAGCTTAAAAATGCTATCATCAGTCAAATTGTGTATCTTATATCACAAATTAATGAATTTATTATTTTAATACCCTACACATCTATTATAATCACAAATTCATTATCATCAAATCCATTATATTGGGGACCACTCATATCAAACTCTTTTTATGGAGGGAAAGATAAGAGATTATAGTGAAGTAACGTCTATCATATCTTATAAGGAGGTCCTCATAACTATATAAATTACCTCCTTTGAAGAGATAATAAAATAATCTAATTAGTGAGTTATAACATTTCATTAATTTCATTTTTACATCATTATTCATATAATTAACTTTGGATTTGAAATTTGGTTTTCTCTAAAAAAATTTACTAGAAGTAGTTACAGAGTTGGACTCATACATTGGCTTATTCATGGCAAGGATCTTAACTTAAAAATCCTTGGCCATATGCCATAAGTCATCAAAAGAGTGAAGTGTTTAAAAAAAATGAATTCATGTAGTGGGTCAAGCAAGATTTTCTTTAATATATCTTCCAACTCATTATCAACCATTGGATTTGTCATCTTAGAGAGCATAGTCTTGTAACAGAGCATATATTAATTAATAGTCTTATTTGGTTCTTGATTAAGTTTTTCAATATGAACATAGGACATTTTTTCACTGATGTTGATAGAAAAGTGTGTTAATAATTGATTGGACTAATTATTAAAGGTATGGACCAACTAAAATGGAGCTCATGGAACCATCACAGGTTTAGTCCTCAAGACTTTATGGAAACAACCTAGTCATTAACTTATCATTGGACACATAGTCAAAATATGTTATGTGAAAAAGTGGAAGGTGTTGTTTTAAATAACCTTATGTGAATCAAAAAATTAATGTAAGGGATAAGTTGAGATAATATACCAATGGATTATTTGGTAATCAATTATAATTAGTGGCAAGTCCCACTCTAAAATAACCTTTTTCTAATTGTAATACCTTAGCTTGAAGATCAAAAACCATTAGCATAAGGATCCAAATATGTAGTGGATGATGTTACATAAGTAATAATAGTAAAAGGTATAAAAGTATGTTTTTTATGGAGATTCATAGTAATCTAATGAAAACCATGTGTATACCCCACACCATGTGAAATAATCATGTGTAACCATAGGTTTAGACATGGGAATAGTAGAAATAGTAGTAGTTTAAACAAATATTACATAGTCAATACCTCTAAAGGGTATATCAGTATCAATTAAGGGATCATATTATTGTGACAACCCTATCATTCCTTTTCATTTCATCTTTAGTTAAATTTAATAATGTACCATGAAAGTGTTGATTCATGTGAAGATATTGAGTTAATTTTTGTAGATCTACCTCATCAAATATACCATCCACATTAATTGTGTCTTCATTATGATGATCTATTAATTATGTGAATTATATGGGGAAATTAGAAGTTGAAAATTATATATTGAAACCCTAACATAGAAATATAAAACCCTAAGAAGGTATATTGAAACTCTAAAGTAAGTTTAGGTATTTTATGCTCAATAGAGAAATATAAGGTTTTAAAAATTGAAAACCTAAGAGAAAAATACCACCTATTAGGGGAAATTATTAATTATATTTGAAAATTAGATATAAGTACATAAATATGAAATCTTAGGATAGAATATGAAAACCCTAAAGGAGCCTAGGGTTTACTATGTTCGAGACGAGAAATGGGTTCACTAGTATATTTTGTCTAATTTTGGAATTACTAACCTAAAAAAGCCAAAAAAATGAGTTTAATTCAAAATGTATAATCTATGTCTGAATCAAGAATATTTGAATTTAATAATAAAGTATAATTGAATTTATTATTTATTTAAATGACCTAAAATATAGTTTATTTAATTTTTTTAGGTTATATAATGGTTTATGACATTGTACACTAATCAAATAGACTTTACAGGAAATAGATTGTGAAACTCAACATGATGAGTTTAGTACTTATTGGACACCCATGGTAGCTAGATATGTTTGTTATCTATCATATTTATCCAATGAATACATTTATGTATGTTTTATTTTGGATCATTATGATTTCATATATAATATCTCATGTGTATTTATATTTCTTTAGACCTACATCAATAAAAAAAAATCCTTTGATTTTCCTCAAAACCTAACTTTCACTCTTGAGACCAATGTGACATGCAAAAATGGGTTAGAAAGGATGGATTTAGCTAACCTAAATGACTCCTTTCTAAGTGTCTAAGCACTACCTACATTCCAATACTCTAAAGAGGGTTCATATTGCATAGAGTTCTCCCACCTAGCTATGTGTGTGTAATCAATATAATAATAACATGATATGCAATCATGTGTATGTATTTTCACACCTTATAGCCTATGATTTTTACCTTAAAATGGAATTGAGACTTAGTTCAAGGTCTGATTATTTGATGGGTTTCAAATTTTTAATAGTTAGGTAAGTTCCTCTTAACATGTATATGAATAATGGATATGTTCTACATAATCTTTGGATAGAAATAGACTCAAGAATGATATGTTTATATATATTAATATATGGGTAATTTCCCTCTAAACCAACATTAAAAATGCATGGGCTAATCCAAATGAAGGATTTTAATTTGTAAAAATAGATATTAAATGGAATGTAGATGAGTCTAGCTAAGGTAAATAGTTCTGGTATCCAAATCTATCTCATTGTGGTTGGGGTTGTTCAAAAAGCAATAAAAATGATATGAGAATAGGAGATAGTTTGTATAAGTTGATAAATAGTTTAGGTAAATACCATTGAAATATTTTATATCTATGATAATAATTTGGGAAGTTCAAGCTCATATATAAGAGAATGGCTAGGATAGAGTGTGATTAATAATCAATGGTGTACGCACAAGTCATGTCTACCAAGGCTTGGTCAAAATTGTCCTTTTCAAGTTTATAATACCATATACAAGTGTCTATATGTCTTTTATTGAGTTTGGAAATTTTAGAATAGAAAACATTTTTACTAATATTTATTAAAAAGTAAGCTAAAAATTGATCAACTAAAAGATTAAAATCAGTTACCAATTGGAATGGAAGATCGTAGAACCATCACAAAGCATAGTTTTTAATACTCTATGGAAAAGGACCAATCAACAACATATCATTAGAATAATAGTCTAATAATGTTGCATGTATAGGCATGATATATTATTCTATATCATATTTACCACCATAACGTGTGAGATTGGGTATAATAAATCATGTACATAAAGGATAAGTGGTAATGTTTGGTCCCAAGGGGTTGTGTAATAATGATTGATGATTGTTAAAATGACCTAATCATAATAATATTGTTATATTATGAGAAACCTTGGCTTGAAGATCAATAAAATATTTATTAGAAACAAATTATGTCACATGAGTAGTAAGCCTAGGAGCCACAACATTATGTTGTGTAGGAATAGCTGTAAAAATCTGAGGATTAACTTCTGTTACCATAACACCATGGGTGGGCATCACTTGTGTAGCCATAGGTTTATATATATATCACTATTAGTGGTAAGATTAATGGTTTTAACACCTATTCTATAACTCATGCCTCTAAGAATTTGATTAATATTATTCAAGAGTGCATCATGTTGTACCTCAGATGTGGATTCCTTGGCATTATTAACCTCTAGGATTATATTTAATAACTTATCCAAGTCAATAGGTTGCACACGAATTCCATTTTAAAAATTAATAAGGTATTCTAATTATGTAGGATATACACCATTAAGCTCATTGGGATATATTCTACCATGTTATTCATTATAATATCCATTACCATGTTCATAAGCATTTTAAAGATGAGGCATAACATAATAAATAACATGTTCCTCTAAAACTATGTTTTATTTAACAACATTTGCATCAATAAAATAATGAATTTTCATTTCATTAATTTTATCCATTTTATAATTCACATGAACATGTGATTAGATCAAAGGATTTTAATTATGATCAATTTAAATACCACCTAGTCCAACACTTTGCCTTATATGTACAATAAATCTAACATTGTTAAATGGCATAGAATATGTGTATGAAAATATTGAGAAATATAGGGGAAATGCATAGATTATACCTATTAAGATGAAATAATAAATCATATTTGAACCCCCAAGCCCCAATGCAAGATAAATCTGAAACCCTAAGTAGGAAGTATGAAACCCTAGGGGAGAAAAACCTAGGTTTTTTTGCACTAAAAAAATATTGGGTTCAACATAATGTTTTAAATTTTTTTAAATGAAGGTGATCTAGATAATATAAAACTATTGAAATTCAAACTATGTAAAATAGGGAATTCACCATATACATATGAATGTAAAAAAGAGATTAATTGTACTTATTATTCTTAGAATTGACTAAGAAAAGAGGGAAATATTTTACCCAGTTGGTTTTTGTTTTATGATGTTCACTATCAATGTTACTGATTTTTGAAATTATTTATATTATCTTTATAACTATTCAGAATAGGGGAAAAACCCTAAACCTACTAGGACATTATTGGTGAAGTTTAGACACATGTAGTGTTAGGTATTATCCTTTATGTGTTGGTATTATCCAAGTTGACTATATAGGTATATTCTACCTCATATCATAGTGCCTATGTGTGTAGATGATTTCCATGTAGCTATTTATCCTTGGTCTAATAATATATTATTGATTTACTTCTCTTTGCTTTGAAATCCTAGCTTCACTTTTGAAACAAGATAGACATGGAAAAATGTGTTAGAGAGATGATTATAAAACCCCACCCACTCCACACTGATTGATTGAACATTACCTATGTTCTAATCTCTAAATAGGGCTCAAACCACATGTAGTCCTCCCACCTAGGTGTGTGCATGCACCATCATGATGTAATGTTAGATTTTGACACTTGAATACATGCAAATTTGAATTGAATTTTGTATTCTAACTTATCTCTTGAACTTATCTAAGGGCTTTTTGATGTGGTTTCTTTTTTGGTAATGTCTCAATAGATTAAAAATGGATTTCTCAATGTGAATACCAAATATTGACTAAGTTAGCCCATAAGTATGACTTTAGGATTTATTTATATTTATATGTGTCTCTTTGATATTTTTCCCTATGACCAACATGTGATACATGTCTAGGACATCCTAACAGAGATGCTTGAATTTAAAATTTAGTCATTAAAGGTTCATATATGTTGTCAGCATAGGTGAAAACTAGCAACAAATTGTAATATTTTGAAAGTTATCAATAGTATATAGAGAGGGAAAATCAATTATCTAAATTATGGTGATAATCTAATTATGATTATGGAGTGTTATTGTATATATTATGGATATTATAAATATATTATTTATAAATTGGGTTGGCCAAGATATTGAGAGTGTAATGGATATGGGAAAGTGTGCACAATATTCAAATATTTATATAAAGTCTATGTATGTCAAAGTGTGCCAAAGTTGATGTCTCTAAAGTGTCTAATATAAAATGCATATGTCTACATCTGCCTATTTACATAAATGTATTGCTAATGTCTATTCAATAAACAATGAAGTTTCCACATTAAATAATTATACCATATCAATTTTAATATGATAACACACTGCTAGCTAAGGACATCATTGATATTAATCTGGGAACAATTTAAGAACCTCACATAGTCAAAAATAGAGTCCTATCTCACACTTAAAGAGCAAGATAACTATTGCACTTTTCTCATTGAATTCAAACACATATTTTCTTGACATCAACCCTAAAAAATTTCTTAAAACATTATAACCCATCCTGACTCGACCCTCATAAATAAAATCCCTCAAAAACATTTCCAAGCTAGTACCTAAACAAAAAAAAATTAGTATGGTTATTCACACATGCATTAAAGTTAGAATTTTCATTCACATATGCATTAGTTTGAATAGACTCCAACATAGAACATGTTTGCAAAAAAATTAGAATGGTCATTCACATATGTATTGATTTTTGCAAATAAACTTAACATGTCCCAAGGACAATTATCCCTTACCTTTCATTGATGCTTTCATAGATTATAAAACTGGATATGATATGCTTTCCCTTATGGATTGATTTTATGAATATAATCAAATATAAGTTATTCATAAATATCAGCATAAGACAACATTTAAAATTATATGGGGTACAAATTACTTTTTGAAAACTCATTTGGCATTAAAAATGCTAGGGAAACTTACCCTCATGCCATGACTATTCCTCAAAGTCGTACCTTTCTATATACATTTATTTTACCCTAATTTTTTTTTAAACCCTAACATGATAGAAACTAATGTGAATTATGAAATATAGATATGGTATTCAAGCATACATCTAAATCTAAAATACTAAAATTGATTCTAATGATTTTACAAGTGGCATATGTTGAACATCATAAGTACAATAAAGGGACAAGTGCTTACTTTTTTATTATTAATTGTCTAACTATGACTAAATTTTGATAGTGGAAAATAGCTTGAATCAGGGTTGTGATTCATCCAAATATGAATGTTTATTTTTATATAGGGTCAGTTCCATCAACTTTTTTTAATATCACCTATCAATACTAACATGTAGTGGTAAATGTTTACCTATGTATAAAAGAGGGTCTATAATTGTAAAATCACTTATGCATAGCTCTGAAATCTCTATATGTGTGATGAAAAACCCTAATGATGCATGTAACTCTAAAAATCAATATCCATCTTGAAACCCTAGATGCTCTTATAAGGGCTATAAACCTATAAAAATTGAATAATTATAATAGTTTAAGTTTAACTCAATCACCTTCATTGATGATTGACTGCTACCTACATATCTAATACTTCAAGAAGGGAAATCGATCCATGTGTAGTTCTCTCACCTAGTGTGATTGTGAAATTATGCTCCTTCACTATATGAATGTAACTAATGATTTATATTTGATACTTGATAGTACTTGATTTGACTTGGATTTGGTATACTTCAAACTTTAATTATGATGACTCTTAGTGATTGATTCACAATTTGGGAAGAATAGGTCATATTTTCTCAATGTGTAGTAGTGTATAGATGTGTACCAAATAAGTTCCAATCCCCACATCATGTGATGCCTTGATTTAAATATATATGAATCCAATTGAATAATTTACCATGTCATGAACACATTAGGTAGATGGGTTGACTCTAAATAAATATTTTATTCTAAAAAGTATTCATTGCTTGGAGAGGGTTATAATAGACAAGCACAAGTTAGTATTTACTAGCGATATTAAACCTATCTAACATTAGTGACCTATATAAAAGAGGATATAACTAAAGGTTTAGGGATGTATGTGCATGATAGTATGTAGGGTTGAAATAAATATCGAGGTTATTTTAGGTGTTTAATATTATAACTCAATGGTCAAACTCGTAAGGTAGCATGTAAGTGTGAGAGAATGGTGAGTTAGGATCATATTTATGTGTGAAATTCATATGTGGTAAATGTATGACAAGATTATCATTCTCAATTATTAATACCAAATTTTAGTATATATGAATGCCCCCGAATTTTATTCTAGTTATATAATTGTAAGATTAAAAGTAAAATATATACTTGAGTGTGTATAACACACTTTTTCTTTGGTAGGAAGCTCCAATTATGTAAGTCAATTAATATAAAACCCGACAACAAAACATGGTATTCAATGTCCATAGATTTAAATTTGACATTTTAAATTGAAATTTCAAATTTAAATAACAAGAAATGAGTCCACTTGTGTGTTGGTAAAAACCATGTTGCCCTTGGAACTTATTGGAGATGATGTTTCCTTTATGAAGCATTGGAGAAAGGTGTTTTCTATTGAAGAAATTTGATAATGGTTCCTCTTATTGAATAATGGATAAATTGAGGGTGATCAAAGCCCAATTTTGTCTAACTATTAAATCACTTAGGTTGTTTTCTATATAAAAGAGGATATAACTAAAGGTTTAGGGATGTATGTGTATGATAGAGTGTAGGGTTAAAATAAATATCAAAGTTCTTTTAGGTGTTTAATATTATAACTCAATGGTCAAAATCGTAAGGTAGCATTTAATTGTGAGAGAATGGTGAGTTAGGATCATATTTATGTGTGAAATTCATGTGTGGTAAATGTATGCCAAGCTTATCATTCTCAATTGCTTAATACCAAATTTTAGTATATATGAATGCCCCCCACTTTTATTCTAGTTATATAATTGTAAGATTAAAAGTAAAATATACACTTGATTGTGTATAACACACTTTTTCTTTGGTAGGATGTAGGTTATTTAATATGAAAACCTACAACAAAACATAGTAGTCAATGTCCATAGATTTAAATTTGACATTTTAAATTAAAATTTCAAATTTAAAGAACAATAAATGAGTCCATTTGTGTGTTGGTAAAAACCATGTTGCCCTTGGAACTTGTTGGAGATGATGTTTCCTTTATGAAGCATTAGAGAAAGGTGTTGTGTATTGAATAACTTTGATAATGGTTCCTCTTATTGAATAATGGATAAATTGGGTGATCAAAGCCCAATTTTATCTAACTATTAAATCATTTAGGTTGGGAGATAACATGCCTCAACCCTCATAAATTTTGGGAGAAGTATATGGTGTAATAATGTTAATAACTACCTAAATCTGATAAAGATGGAAACCACATGATGGACTTTCTATAACTAATGTGAGTCATTGAACATTACTAAATCTTGACGTGTATTACCTATAATAACTACTGACCAAATTTGACCCTATAGGTCAAATTAGGACTCCTATAGATAAAAACTTGAATTTTAAGATTTTGAGGGGTCTAATACATATGTCACAAGGTGTTTTATAGATTAATTAATGTCATTTAATGTTATACTAGCCTTGGTCCTTAGTCATTTTGAGGTCAGAAAAGGGGCATTTAATGAGTGGTATGGATTCTTTGGGAAATGTGAAGGTTCTAAAAGATTATGTCACATTCCATGTGTCCTTACATGTCTTAATAAACTATTAGTAACTAAAATTGGTAGGTTTTTTAGAATAAATATTAGTTTGCTTAGGGAAAAAGGTGAGTTTGGCACTTGTACAGCCCATCAAGAAGTGTGCCACATGGGAGAAGATCATATAATGTCCCTTTAGCTTCCTCAAGATCAATTCCATGTTTGAAATGATTTAAAATTTCCATTCTTGGTCCAAAATTGTTCTACCCCTTTCAAGTCTTTTCATGAGGTCAAAACATACACATTATTCGTACTTATCCTGTTGCCTATACATGACATGCCTACCTACAGGTGTCTTCATGATTCACCAAGCATGTTGAAGAGGATATTTTAAACTGAATAGGGTCTTGGTAGTGAGTAAATTCATTTAGAACTTTTTTAAATTATTAAAACTCATTCAAACCTCAAAATACCATATTTTTTGCCCATACTCATCTTCACTGCCTAAGTGTGAAAAAGTCCTGATAGTAATTTGACCTGTCACAAGAAAAGTTCTCTTTTCATTCATTTCAAAAGCATAGTATGGAATCTATATATTTTTTGTATATCTAAGGTAAGGGGAGATAATTTATAGGGCATAATTAGACTTCATTAACTTTTTCATGGAAATTCATGTCCATACAAGCCCTAAACTAACCTTGTATTGGCACTTGCTCAATTAGCATAAAGAGGCATGCCTACAAGTTTGAGAGTGGTACAGACTGCTGGAGGAGAGTACAAGTCTAAAATTTGGGGTGAAAAAACTAAAATTAGAGGGATTCTTGATGGTTTAAGTGGTTCCTTAATTAGCTTCTCTAGGCTCATGAACTATTAATTCGAAGATAGGCTAATTTATGCTACCTTGCAACTAGAAAGGCAACCAATTTTCTCCATTTTCTCCTCACCTAGGTAGTTTTTTAAGGAAAATTAACTTGTTCTAGAATCTTGAGGACTTATTCTACCTTTCCATGGTCTCCCTCAGGTGTTCTTTGTTAATCATGAAATATACTGAGAGGGGGGTGAATCAGTATATTATATAACTTTTACTTAATCTGATTTCTTTTCTTTAACCACTAAATCACACATTCAAGATATGCAAAAAAATTAAAACAATAACATGCACCACACAAGAGAGAGAGAGAGAGACCAGATTTTTATGTGAAAACTCAAAGTGGAAAAAACCACAGCGAATTATCTCAAGTATATGAATGAGCACCAACTCAAATTACAAAGTTCATAAGCACCAACTTGCAGGAGCACTAACCCCTTTGCTGAGCACCAACATAGAAACTATTTGTGAGCACTAACCCATAGGAGCCCCAACCCCTCTTGTGTATAAAACACAACTATCTCTCAATCTTTTTTATTCAACAAATGATAGAACTCTACAATATATCATGCTTTTCTCTCCCCTTTTCTTATATAAAAAAAATTACAAAACCATGCACTCTCTTGCTTATTAAAAATGGCTTATCAAGCCTTTATTTCTAGCTTTCCAAATGACCATTGGCATTCACCCTTTGTGACCCTTCAATCCTCATGGAAAATGGTGCCAAAATTTCATGACCCTTCATATCCTTGCATTTGAAAATTCACATGGTGACCCTTCATAAACAAATGCATCCTTTCTTATTTTGTTTTTATCTTGGTGATTTTTCATATTCCTCAAAGTATCCCTTCATGGAAAAATGCATCATACCCTCTTTTATATTCACAAGGTGACTATTGGAATTCCTCAAGATGACTCTTCATGAGAAAATACATCTCATTCCTCTTTTGTCTCTTACCCCATGACTCTTTGACTTATCCATGGTCCCTCTTTTGACTTATATGCAACCAAAAATATATTTATTAATATTAAATAAATATAAACACATACTATCAAAGATTTGAATATTAAAAACACCATTAAATGCAATGGAGCCTTTATCACCAATGTTAAACCTTTGACATCAATGAAAATATTTTCAACAATCTCCCCCTTTGTCATTGATGGCAACCTCAAACTAAAATTGCCACATCTTGAAACCTGTATTGTACATGTCAACTTGCACATACCATCATCTGAAAAACATATAGTAACTCCCCCTTACTATAGAAACCTATACCTATACCTATTTCTATTCTTCTCCCCCTTTGACATCAATGGCAAAGGGCCTATCCTGGAGCTAACACTTAGTTCCCCCTCAACTAATGTTGATCCTCAATGGCAAGAAGTAAAAGAATTACTCCTAACTTCTCTTGTAGATACTCAAATGTGTCTTTTAGTAGTGCCTTTGTGAAAATATCCAAAATCTACTCTATAATACTATTATATTCCATCTTAACCTGTTGATCTAAAACTTGCTCTCTCAAGAAGTGATATCTAATGGGAATATGTTTTGTTCTTGAATGCATCACTAGATTCTTCAAAATATTAATAGCACTTGTGTTGTCACAAAAAATAGAAATAGGTTCATATTTTACCTTGATATCTTTCAAAGTTTGCTTCATCTAAAGCACTTGAATACAACATGATACCGTAGCAATATATTCTAATTTTTACTTAGCCATGATATTAAGCTATCACCAAGGAAGAAATATCCTCCACTTGTACTCTTTCTATCATCGAAGCAACCTATCCAATATAAATATGTATAAAAAACCAAAGTGATTCATTTGCATATGGGATACCACAATCCATAATCCAATGTCTCCTTGATATATCTTAATATTATTTTCACCAATTGAACATGACTCTCCTTTGGGGTTACCTGATATCTTGTAACCATACCTACTACATGCATGATGTCTAGCCTCGATGTTGTCAAATATAAAAGACTACCAGTCATATATATATATAGAAATATTGATATATAATAGGTGAATCTTCATCCTTGCTCACCTTATTTCCTATACTCATTGGTGTGCCAACTAGTACACAATCCTCAAAACCAAATTTTTTCAACATTTCCTTGGCATATTTACTTTGAGATATAAAAATTCTTTTATCTGACTAAAATATTTACAATCCTAAGAAAGAATGACAATTCTCCAAACATAGACATCTCAAATTTTTTTTTATATTATCAAAAAATTCTTTTGTCATCTTTTCAATGTTTCCTCCAAAAATGATGTCATCAACATATACTACAACAATCAACTGATGCTCACATTCTATTTTGATGTAAAGATTATTGTCAACAAATCCTCTCTTGAAACCTTGATCCTACAGGTATTTATCATGTCTTACATACCAAGCTCTAGGAGCTTATTTTAATCCATACATTCTTTTATTCAATATACATATATGGCTACTATCATTTGAGAGAAGAAATCCCTCTGGCTACTCAATGTAGACCTCCTCTTCTAGATTCCCATTCAGGAAAGCATATTTGACATTTATTTGAAACACTTTAAAATTTTTAAACACTGCATATGCAAGAAACATTCTAATAGCCTCTAGTCTTGCCACTAGCGTAAACTTTTCTTCAAAATTTGTTCTCTCAATCTAAGCATATCATTTACATACTAATCTTGCTTTATTCTTGGTCACTTCTCCATTTTCATTCAACTTATTTCTGTAAACCCATTTTATTCCTATCACATTATGATCTTTTGGTCTAGGCACTATTTTCCAAGTATCATTCTTTTCTATCTAATTTGATTCTCCATCCATTGCCTTAACCCAATGCTTATCATGTCTTGCTTCTAAAAAAGTTCTAGGCTAAATTTTGGATAATAAAGAGAAATTAACTTGCTCAAATTCACTTACCATCATTCTTCTAGTGTGAATTCCTTCATTTATGTCCCTGATGATGTCACTTTCATTATGATTTATTTGAACATATTTGGATGGGCTTTTGGTGTCTTTTTTCTCCTTCTCATCTTCATCTAATTCTTCAAAATCTTCCTCTTCAATTATTTCAAGAATGTCTATTGGATCATTGATTCTTTGTGCTTTATCTTCTTTTATCTTAACACTTGAACTTTCAACTATTTTCTTGGTTCTTTTGTTATAACATTTATAAGATTTACTTTTGTAAGAATAACCAAGAAATATAACTTCATCTTCTCTACATTCAAATTTACCCGATTTTTCATCAGTTCTCTTTATGAAGCATCTATTATAGAAAACTCTAAAATAATCAACTATAGTTGGTTTGTCTTTCCATGGTTCATAAGGATTCTTGTCACTATTGAATTTCAATAATTCTCTATTCTAAAATTTGTATTGTTGTACCAACTACCTCTATCCAATATTTATCTAGTATCTTGGATTCATTTAGCATTGTCCTCACCATCTCTTAAACTGTTTTGTTTCTCTATTGAACTACTCTATTTTATTGTAGAGTTCTAGCTGCTAAATAATGTCTCTTTGTTCCATGGTCTTCATAATACTCAATAAACTAATTTGATGTGAATTTTCCTCCTTGATCAAATCTTAGGCACTTAATCTTCAAATTGGTTTCACTCTCAACTAGTTCTTTGAATGCTTTGAAATGTCTGAAAGCTTCTGATTTTTTCTTTAAAAACATTACCTAAGTCATATGTGAAAAATCATCAATAAGTAACATGAAATATTTCTCACCTTGAGTACTTTGAGTTATCATAGGTCCACATAAATCAATGTGAACAAGCTCTAAGATCTTAGTGGTTGAGTATTCTTTTATTTTAAACTGCCTTTTGGCCTGCTTCCCATGCTGACAAGGTTCACAAAGCATGTTAGATGGCTTTGTAATCTTTAGAAGATTTATAACTTCTTGTTTCTTTTTGATGTTAATAAGATTGTCAAAATTTATATGTCTCATTCTCCTATGCTATATTCAACTTTCTTTAATTTGAATCAAAAAACATCTTTGACCTTTGATGTCTGATAGCATATACAAATTATTACCTATTCTCTAAGCATCTACAACCAACACATCTAAATATTTTCTCCTAATTTCACAATACATAAAACTTTAGTGTGTGATCCTAATCACACATTTGACTTACACTCAAAATATTATGCTTAATACCTTCTACATACAAAACATTTTTAGTTTTAGTTCTACCATTATCTAAACTTAGTGTACCTTTTTTGGCAATTTTGGTAGTAGTATTATCTCCAAATTTCATTGTGCCACCATTGATCTTCTTCAAGGTTATGAACTTTCTCTTATCTCTTGTCATGTGCCTTGAACATCCACTATCAATGATTCATGAATTTTCTTCATTTTTTACATGCAAAGCTATATACACCAATATAGACTTTTCAGGTTGTTTCTTTTTCCATGAACCTATCTAAACTTTCTTCTTGATGAATGGAGCAGTGAAATTCTAGTCTTTTTTGACTAACTCAAACATGCTTATATAATATTAGGATATGTGTCCAAAGTTATTACACTTGTAACATATTATGGCTTCTTCATTAAATCCTGATAGAGGAGCAAAAGAGTTGTGGCTTCTGCTTGACTCTGCATGAATTTCCTTCTCCTTATTTCTAAAATTATTAGCCCTTTTTTGACATTATATTTTAATATGACCATATCCATTACAATAAAAATAGGACCTATTTGTGTATCTCTAACTTGATTTCCTTTTGTATCTTTGTTGCTTCTAGCTTTCTTTGTTTGAGCTGTCCTTTATATTCTTAACTTCTTCCCTTTTTATTTCCTCTTTTGTAAGAGATTCAGCACACTTCTTTCCTTTTTCTATGTTAAATTTGTCTATCAAATTAGTGACCTCCCCTTTCTCTTTTTAAAATTTGATACATGTCTTATCTAACATTGATATTTGACTTTCTAATATCTTATTCAACATATTAGTGTTATTCTCAAATTTTGAATCATTGATTGCATTATTTGTTTTCTCAAGATCTGCTTTTAAATAAGCAATTTCAATGACATATCTTTCACATTATTTACTTACTTTTTGCAACTATGTCATTAGATATTTATTATTATTTTTGGCTTCTTCAAAGTGTGTTTGTAGATATTCAATTTTTTCCTTTGACTCCTTTTTTATTTTTCTCGATCTTGAGCTTCAATCTTCAATTATTTTTCTCAAGATCTTTTAAATCTTCTAAGGCACAAATGATTTCTCCTTCCAAATTCACTTTGGCTTCATCTTGATCATCTGTACTTTTTCTTATGGATACATCTTCATGTATGGCCATGAATAGAATCTCTTCTTCTTCTGAATCACTAACTCCACTATCTTCGGCTGAGCTAGGATCTTTAGAATACAAATACTTCTTCTCAAATACTTTCTTGAATTTTCCTTTGAAATTCTTCTTGTATGTAGAATTTCCTTCTTCATTGTCACCATTACCCTTATATGGGAACTTAGCTACAAAATATCCAATCTTTCCATAATTAAAACATTTAAAAAGTAATTTTCCTTGATATTTATATGTGCCCTTTTTTGGCTTGAGAATAAATAAAGCTACATTATCATCTTCATCATTTCTAGAATTATCACTTGATTCTTGAATCTTAGCCTTCTCTTTCTTTGATGTCTTGAAAGTAGCTTCTCTCTTTGAGGGATTCTCTTATTTGATCCACATCTCATATGCTTTAAAAATACCATGTAGCTCATCCATCTTTAGCTTGGATAAATTCTTCATCTCTTCAATTGTCAAAACTTTTGCATCATATCTCAATGGTAGAGATCTCAAAACTTGTTGTACCATAATTGATTCTTCTAACTTTTCTCCAAGACCTTGAATCTAATTAATTATTTGATCAACCCACAAAAGGTAACTTGTTATATTTTCTTCCTCTTCCATCTTCAAACTCTCAAACTATCTTTTGAAAGTTTTAAGCTTAGCTTGCTAAACCTTTCCATCACCTTTGTAAATATTCTCAAGCTTTACCCAAGTTTCATGAGTAGATTTACATTACATAAATTTAAAAAATTTTGATTCACATAAACCACATAAAATAGCATTTAAATATTTATCATTATTTTCACTTTCTTTCTTTTCCATCGGAGTAGTTACAAGTGTCTGTGGCTCTTCATATTCCTCCATCATAGCTTGCCAATTGTTGAATCTAAGGGCCATCAAATAAGTCCTCATCTTTATTCTCCAAAAATCATAATTTGTCCCATCAAACAAAGGTGCTTTATTTGTAGAAAAACCTTCATGTGATCCAACCATCATGCTTTCCCTAATCTACCTTCAAGATATAAAACTTTTTAAAAATGAACCTACTCTAATACGAATTGTTAAGCATAAAATATACTGAGAGGGGGGTGAATCAGTATATTATATAACTTTTACTTAATTTGATTTATTTTATTTAACCACTTAATCACACATTAAAAATATGCAATAAAATTGAAACAATAACATGCACCACACAAGAAAGAGAGAGAGAGACACCAATTTTTTATGTGGAAACCCAAAATGGGAAAAAATATCGAGAACAATGTCAAGTATATGAATGAGTATCAACTCAAATTACAAAATTTGTAAGCACCAACCCCTTTGTTGAGCACCAACATAGAAATTATTTGTGAGCACTAACCCAAAGGAGCACCAACCCCTTGTAAATATTTTTGAGCACCAATCCACAAGAGCACCAACCCCTCTTGTGTATAAAACACAGCTATCTCTCAATGTTGCTTACTCAACAAATGATAGAACTCTACAATATCTCCTGCTTTTCTCTATTGCTTCTTACAAATGGCTTCTCAAGCCTTTATTTATAGCTTTCCAAATGATCTTTGGCATTCTCCTTTTGTGACCCTTCAATCTTCATGGAAAATGTCACCAAACTTGCATGACCATTCATATCCTTTCATTTAAAAAGTCACATGGTGACCCTTCATAAAAAAAATGCATCCTTTCCTCTTTTGTCTTTATCTTGGTGACTTTTTGTATTCCTCAAAGTGTCTCTTCATGGAAAAATGCACCATACCCTCTTTTGTCTTCACATGTTGACTCTTGGAATTCCTCAAGATGACTCTTCATGAGAAAATGTGTCCCATTCCTCTTTTATCTTTACCCTGTGACTCTTTGACTTCTCCATGGGACCTATTTTGACTTATATACAACCAAAAATATATTAATTAATATTAAATAAATATTAACATACATTAGCCAAGATATAAACATTAAAAATACCATTATATGCAATGGGGCCTCTATCACCAATGCTAAACCTTTGACATCAATGATAATATTTCCAACATTCTTAATCCAATTCAAGGTCAAACAAGGGTCAAAAAATCAACCAGTCAATTTAAACTGCAGTATGGGCTTCAAAGGTGAATTGTATGATCCTTGAAGAGGAAGACAACCTCAAATTTTCAATAAATTTGTGTTTTATAGGGTTTACTCTTTCATGATTTACAATCATAATTTTAAGAGTTTCACCAAGTTCCATGGCCAAGAAAAACATCTCCATGCTCTCAAAGTGCTCAAATGGGCTAGTTTAGCATTATTTAAGGAATTTTTATATATTTTAAGGTTTTTGAGGAAAACTATGATTTAATTTTGGCCTATTTCCCTGCTTAAATGGCCTTCAAAGTTATATATAATGATGATGATTCCTTACCATGGTCTTGGCATGCACCTTCACCTCCTTTCCCACCTCCATCTCATTCCACCTCATCTCACTACCATACTTAGCCATTTTCCATTATTTTCAAGCTTTTTGTTCATCCCACCACTTCTCCATTCATAGTCATATCACCCTTCCACATGTCCCTATCACCTAGTTTCACCTTAGGAGCCAAAGGTTGATTAAAAAGCACCATCAATCATGAGAAGATGATATAATCCAATTGATAGCACAAGTACAATCATGGAAAAAGACAAACAATAGGGTTTTATAATCAAAAGGTGACAATTGAAGGTTTATCTTCTATGTTCAAGGTGAAGGGATACCTTCTTGAGGGTCTATGTGTATTCAAGAGGATCACTCTTATAAGATGCAAGAGGGTGGAAGATCACCATAGGAATCAAGGGTAGATATATCACCTATCAAGCACCAAAATCAATCAAAATGATGACCTATAATAGTCTATCATTATCATGAAGGTACAAAAAGAACATAAGCTAATGAGCTAAGTGAGGATCTCTCCATCATGATCTATTCAAATGACCTCATTAAGAGTAATAAAGAAGGAATAAAAGGGGATAAAATTAGGTTTTGGTCTTCATGGAATTCCTATCACTATCATTATCCATACACTGGCAATTAATTACATGATTTTAGTCAAGGAATGGCATATGGATCTTGCTTAAAGGTCAAACACCATAGTGAAGTAAAAGACGTGAACATTCATGGATGGATTGAGGTTTTGACCTTCTTAATGCTTCATTATTGAATATAGATAGTTATATGCCTAGATAAAGTGCACCCACAAGCCTGTGATTGTCTAGGGAGGCCTATTTATATGTAAGTTGGACTTTGAGAAGCTTTAAGTAGTAGGTTTTGATCAGTAAAAGAAGAAAAACATGCTTGGTATGGAAAGAGATTCCTACATGAGTGGAGAATTCTTGATGCATGGATGAAGGGTTTATGAGATTCAAATAAGTACCTACAACCAACATTAAATGATGATCTACAACCCTCAAAAAGAAGGTTTAATGCCAATTATGCTTAGATAAAGATCAAGAAGTGTTGCTTCACTGTGTAGAATCATTTTGTGTGTGATATAATGTCATAATAACCTTTGAGATGGAAGTGTTTTATCATAGTTTGAACATCATTCAAAGGGACCTCACTACCTAAAATGCACCTACAAGCATGTAGATGCATTCACCTACAATTGAAAGGTGTTTGGTCATCAAGGAGACCTCATAGAGGTCATCAATCTAAGACCCTACCAAGTCAAGAGTATTAAGTGGAAATTTCTTATTTCAAGAAGTAAATAGGAAAAAAAGGTGAGTTTCATTTCCAAATGCTAACCTCAGTGCCCTAAGCCACTATTATATAGGCCTAGTGTTACCAAAACCCTACAGGCTTGTGCCTTATGAGGAAAGCCTACTTTGTGGTCTACATGAACTCTTAAGGCTCAATATAACTAATTTTATCAAGACATAGATGTATGAAGTAATGGCCTTATGAAGAAGGAAGATATTCAATTACACCATAAACTTTAAGGAGGGTTATTTGAGGAGGAAAAGTGAACCTATAGGTCTATGTCACAGTCACAAAAGGAGGTCTACAGCTAGGTAAGGTAGGCTTTTGAAGGTAAGGAGACTAGTTTAGTTCACCAAAGGATTGAATATAGAAATGTAATATGAACAAAGGAAGAATTGGGTAGATAAAAGTTTCATGATAGTTTTTTCAAGTATGATAGCCCACAGTGCCTAATCAAACCCTACAGGCCTAATGCTTAGTCAAGGTGGTGGGTGATGATCATCTTGAAAGTCCCTAAGTTCATCTTTGGATGAATCCAAAATTCAAGGATTTTAAAGAGTTTAAATATATTTATGGAGTATTTTATCTCCCAAATACCATTCTAAAATAATCTTAAGGGGATACAACTTTGAAAATGGAGTTATAGTCAGGTGGTTAAAGCAGTGTGTTGACATTCCCCTTTAAGGGTTTTTGATCTTTATGAAAAGATATGTTTTCAAAGCATATTTTTCATGCTTAGGACATAAGTAGACTTATTATTATGCTCAAACTATCCAATCCCTAGATTATCTTTTTCTCAATCCATATAGGGTCCATCAAGTGGAAAAACATAGTCAAGAATTCAAGAAGGGTCTGTGATCATATAGAGAAGATTGTGTTTTTGGGAATGAATTACCATCAAGAGGCTATTTGAAATTTTCATTAGCATGAGGAGTTATCAAAGGGCTATTTAAGGTTTATCAGTCATAGGTACATTCAAAATTATCCTTAATGGAGATCTACAACCACCATAAAGGGTTACATACACAGTCATATGAGATAACTATGAGAAGGCAGATTGTAACATAGTCTAGCATGGAGGGTTGAAGGTGATCATAAAGATTAATAGATAAAATTTAGGATGTTTATTGTGGTCTAATTCAATATTATTAAGCTTTATAATAACTGAAGACCATAATCAAACACCTAAACATAGTCAAAAGCATAGTCATATGCTTATAGAGTGTGTGGTCAAAAACATTCATGTAAGGAACAAACCTATGAAAGTGATGTTGAACATAATAAGTATTCATGGACATATTAAAAGCCTTGATCCATCACTAATACAACTATATTATCATGAAATTTTTTTCTATGGTGCATACTTGTACGAATTCTGAGCTATATCATGCCTAATTGCCTTGCTTAGAGGTCAAAGTATGTTAGAAACAGGGGTAGAGGTTGTTTTCAGGCTTATTGAAGAATTTATTGAGAAATTTTAACATTAATTTAATCTTTAAAACCTCAATTACTCTGAAAACACCTTCAAATATGTAAAAACATAGTCATTTATGTTACAGTCTGTGCATAGGGAGCAAATTCAAAGGAAAATTGAAGATTCAAGA
The DNA here is from genome assembly GCA_037957365.1 of Torreya grandis. Taxonomy (NCBI): domain Eukaryota; kingdom Viridiplantae; phylum Streptophyta; class Pinopsida; order Cupressales; family Taxaceae; genus Torreya; species Torreya grandis. The sequence continues at coordinate 1,589,248 of JARHVA010001643.1, forward strand.
ATTTATAGGTGGAGTTAGGACTTGAAATTTTATACACAAGGTCATCATGAGTTGAATAATAATATATAAAAGTTTCATGGACATTAGACAAGTGAAAATACTCACTATTTTATCACGGTCCTCAGCATGTCCTTTTGGAGACCACCATAAGAGTAAGCACCATTTTGAAGTGCCACAAAAGTTTCTAAGTCTAGGTGAAGGTTTTAAAAGAATTTTATGATGTTATTACATCATAATAATACATTTAAATAGTTTAAAAACTCAAAATAATATTCAAACCATGCTCATATAGGCTTTTGTAAGAAAATAGACATATAGGCCAAAAAGGCATTTTTTTACTTTTCAAGCAAAAAAGACTTCAAAAGTGTTTTGATAGAATGGTACAAGCCTCATGATTATTTTTTTAGGATTTTTGGATTATGGGAAGAATAATTTTCATCCTAGTGAAGTTTTTCATTTTTTGTAGTTCTAGACAACCTTCCAATCCCCCTTTTTAGATGCTCCTATCTTTCACCACTTGAGGATTTTACCCAAAAAATATTATTATTTTTTGAGGACCCATATTTAATTATAATTAATTAAAATTTTATGTTAGTTTAGGGGCTGTGATTTATGAATAATCATTAAGAGCGTAGGCAGCCCAAAATGCAAGCAAAACCCTACAGGCAAATTTCCTCCACGTGGTAACTTTTCATATATTTTACATGGGAGTCCAATATTTTAAGGATGTTAGGGGGGTAAATTTTCTACACATAAATGAAAATATTTTAGGATTTTGAGGTTTTTAATTCACAAATCATCATTTTGAAGATTTAGCTTCAAAACCCTCCCAGACCCTCAAAAAACTAGTTTTGAAAAAGTTGATTTTATTTCCATAAAATCACCATGGATCAGCCTAAAACCTTTTCAAGCATCAATTAAACTCAGAGATTATTACATAAATGCCAATTTGACATATGGAGCTATATGGATCATGGTAGAAATCATGTTTTTTGTGGGAAAAATAATGTAAAATGAAGTACTAGACAGTTCAATAAAATATAATCAATGGAGATCGAATCATAAGACTTTTATTTGTATTCAAATATTAATTTCATCATAAATAATCTCGGAAGTGTTCCTACCAACATGATCAAAATGGCCAATCTATAGGAAAATGGAGCATAATGGGCCTAGTTAACCCTACTGATCGAATGGTGAGAGTTTTCTCATCAAAATCACATATCTTGTGATGAGAGAAGTTTTTACATGTATAATTCCATTATTTTTCAGGTTTCATGGTGTCTTATTGTAGGTTCCATGGATTCCAAAGTGCTTAGTTTGGATTTTAGGCATTTTTGGCCTAGTAGGCCTAATTGATCAAGTGTCAAGTTTGAGTTTGGAATTGAGAGATAAGATCAAGGAGTTAAAAATGAGATTAAAAACCACATATATATTAGTCACATAAATATTCATGCATATTTTCAAGATTCAAGTGCCACTTCAAGTATGTTTAGTTCAAAGGGAGTTGACAAGTCCTTACTAGTTACCCAATTCCATGTCATCTCATGCAAGAAGTATTGCTTCTTGTTCCATCTCAATCCAAATCACTTCAAGTATAGTTCTTAATCCAATATTTGGTGTAGCTTTTTATGCAAATAATATTTGACTTTTCAACATGGGCCCACCTGTCTCCTTTCTACACCAAGATTGTGGATCATGCATGTTTTAAGGATTTTGAAGATATTTTAACGACTTGATTTATTTTTGTAAATGTATTTTGTCTTGAGTTAACAAAAAAATACTAATCCCTTTCTCCCTTCTATGCCACGTTGGGATAGAATCTTTGATTTTGCTATATATGTTGTCTTTTTAGCTATTTTTAGGGTGATCCCTCTCTTAGCATGACCAAACACTACCAAGATTGAGTTTTTTAACCTTTTCAAATAAATTAAATGACTATTTTTAGATTCCATTATATTGGTATAATGTACTTATGTTAGTTGATTTGCATATGTGGTAGAGCTTTCTCCCTTGTCAAGTCCTAATTCTTACCTAGTTACTAGTTTATTAGATTATATAGGTCATGTTCAGTGTTTGATGTATTTTGGATGAGATTATAGTAGTTATAATTAGCTATTTAGTTCCTTGAATTAGGCCTATTCCATAATTTCCCTCAAGCTTTGATCATCAGATAAAACCTCTTCATGAAATATTGATGCATAGGAGATATTTAGAGTTGTAGATTTAGTCTTATCTAATTAGTGTTTTAGGAGCTCAAATAGAGTGTATGAACTAGCAATACAGGTGTATCACCAATAGTAAAGTAGGATTTCCATTTTAGTTTCCTTCTTCCCCTTTTCATCCCAATAATCAGTAGTTTAGTAAGTAGTGCAAAGTGATACATAAGAGGAGCTGGCCTCAATAAAATCTAGAGGTTTGGTCTAAGTTCAAGTGTCCCAAAACTCAGATCATTCTAATGTGAGTTCAAGTTTGAAGGTTTTAGATCCAAATCTATTAATCCTTAAAGCAAGGTACTATTTGGATAGCTAATAAGTCCACCTATAGGTGGCTTAATAGAGATTCTAGGAAGTCATGATAAATATTGGATCATGAGGTGAAACTCTTGTTGAAGTCATAACATGTTTTTTAGATCATGTCAAACCCTTTTTTAAGTGTTATTCTACTAAACAAGTTTAAAAACCATGTTCAACACAAAATGACTGAGTACAATAATTTTCTCCCAAAAATGTCAAAATAGAGGGCTAGTCAATTTTGTCAAATGCATATAATAGGTTTGTCATGAGATTGGGAGCATATAGCTACACTCACCTTGAAGCCTCTAGTAGAGAGAAGGACTATGCCAAGTTTTTAGGGTAGGTGATTAAAGTAAAGCTACTATGAAAAACCTTAAGTATGCACTTTTATGCACTGAAAACAAGCAGTGAAACCTATAGGTTTGGCCCAAAAGAGACCTCTCCATCCAAAGTTGTAGTTCTAAACCATTCCAACATATAGGAATGGTTTTAAATGGTTCAAGTAACATATATGACCAAAAATATCATTATAACAAGATTATTAGTAGTGTTTTTCTTCCTATACACACATACAGTCCGTATAAATAGCCTAAAAAGATGCACCTACAACCAACATGGAGTTCAAGCTTGACAAGGGTTTCCTTTCTTGAAAACATGAGTGTTAGGGTATGTTCATGGTTTAAAAATGTGATTGGAAACTTTATAAAAGGGTTTCAAGTATCTTAAGATCAATAAATATGATCTTTCAAACCCATACCCACCTAAAGGTGTCCCTACCTTTAGGTACATCCACCTATAGCAAGCCCTAACTTCTATAGCCTCCATAGCAAGGATTTGGACATGGAGATATCATCTTGGGCCAGTAGAAGATGATATAAATTCCTCCAAGGATCCTAAGGTAATGTGTATGTAGGTTCAAAGTATTGAAGCTACCTCAGGGCCCCACACAGTTAACTATAGTTGATTGAGGGATAGAGAGCAAAATTGACGCCTTTTGATGAGGGTGTATCATACCAGATGAACAAAGGGATCTAAGAAAATATAAAATTGTCTTGTGTAATTTTATGGAATATTTTATGAACTATAATCAAGACCTAAAAAACACATGATCACCTATAGGCATCACCCCAAAGCAAAAAGCACAGTCAAGTAGGGACACACAGTCTTGATCAATCAAAGGAATAAAGTGGCATGTAGAAAATTGGGGTGATGAAATGACTTGAAACACTTTGTTTATGGTCTTTATATTATTAATAAACTCTCATAAAACATAAACCATTTATATAAAAAAAAAATTAAAGGGAAATACACAATCATTTTCTAACTATCATATACATAGTCCTTTGCCTAGAAGTTTGTCTTGAGTTTTTAGTGCATTTGAGAGGAAACATGACCTAGTCAAGGGTTTTATTTTTAGTGGAGAACATACTTAAAACCTGTAATATCCCATAAAATATTCACATTTTTCTATGGAAATAGGTGAGTTCCCTCTATTTTGTCTCAGATAGAGGACACTCCCTTTGTGCATGAAACCTACAATCTTGGGAAAAATGGTGAAATGGGTGAACCAGGAGATGTTTAGACATTTAAAGAGGATTTTTAAAGTTTTATAACATCTATAAAAACATTATAAACCAAACACAAAGGTATGAAATGCAACAAAGTGGTCTAGGTGTCTAGAGTTGCAGGCAAACCTACCAGGCAGGTTTTGGCCTAGTGCCCAAATGAGAGGTCAAAACCATTTTTAGCATGAGGTAAGATCTATAATAATTTTTAACATGTTTATATGGTGAATTTTTATGTTAATAACCTTATGTAATTCAAATAATTAAAATTTTATGGCTTAGAACACAAAGGTTATAGGTAGGCCTATTGGACATGGTTTAGGCCTAGTATCCAAATGAGGGTCACTCACACTTATAGCCCTAATTATTATTTATACATTATTGTAACATGTTTTTGGGATCATATAATATGTTTAAAATCCCTTTTTATATATAAAAATCACAAGAAAGGCCATTTTTGACTCAAATACAAACTCAGGCCTGTGGGAATGAGGAATCAAGCTTGAATAGGTAACTTCAAATGATCATACCTCCCTTGGTGATTTTCATGGAGACTTAAGGTGTTTTTAGATGTTTTTATGGTCATTTAACATAACATTAGTGAGATTTATTTTCAATTTCAACATCGATATTTTATGAACAATGCTTAAGAGTGAAAATAGGCCTAAAACCTTTACAAACCCTTAGAAGGACCTGATTAAAGAAATGAAGCTAGAGATGCACTCTAATGGAATATTTTGACTAATAAAAGGATTATAAATTTCAAAATACTCTCTCAATATCCTATGCACCCTTTTGAGTTTTACAGACTTGTAAGAACAAGGTACAAAATAGGGTACTTTTGACTATTTTGTGTGTTTTGTAGGTTATAGAAGGAGTCTAAAGATTAAATAAAGTTTGGGAGGAATATATATATATATATATATAATTTTTATAAATACCTATAGACATTTAATTATTTTAAAATAATCGTAAGTGTTTTAAAAAACAACTTCATCTCATCTGGTTAAAACTGGCATAATGACCAAGCTAGTGAGAAGTGTGAAAACTCCATGTACAAGTGATTTCAAGGTGTGCATAATGCCTCTAATGACATGGATAATATTAAAATGTGTCATTCACTCCATCCCATGTATTTTCATGGAAAATTTATTCCTTTTTTGAGGCCAAACATGTAGGGTGCATGAAAGAAGAGTTTTTTGGAGTATAGATGATGATGGATCATTCCCAGATGATTCTAAATGACCAAGCATAGAGAGGAATGTATAAAATCCTTCCCCTTCATTCCAATCATTATACCTATCCATAATCAGTTTTGGGATGTTTAAATAGGTCCAAATCATGAAAGTAGTTTTCTAAGCTAGAATGAGGAGTTTCATGTCACTTTTGATGAGTTTTATGACTTGGATGGACACTTGTGCTTCTTTACCTTACATGGTTTCTCCCACATCCTCTTGTCAAGCATAATTAATTATTTATCCTCTTGTCATGCATAATTAATTATTTATCTCATATTTACAAGTTTCCTTTATGACCCTTGAACTTATCTCTTCTCCTCTCTCTCTCTCTCAAGTTTTATAAGAACTAGCCATTTTGGCCTTTATAACTTATGCTCCACGAGAGTATAATGAAGCCCTACTCATTTATATACCATTTAGTTAATAATAATATTTATTTTTACCTCTGCATGACTATTCATAGTGTTTTTTAATTAAATTTTGGATCTTGCTTAGTGAATATATGGATTCCTTAGCATGTTATCTTGTTCTTTCATTCGATTTGTAGTTTGAAAGCATCTACTTGCAGGGCATGTGAACTATTCCAGTAAATGTCAAGGATTGAGTGAGTTAGTCTAATCACTAGTACCATTCAAGGCCTCTTTTATTATCCTCCTAGCTTTTCATATTCATCTATAACCTCATAATGTAACATTAATGTGAGAAGATACAGATTAGAGAAGTGTATGTTTGGTTAGTCCTTTGTTCTCATGTGTAACGTGCATATGGTTGGAAGTCATCAACTTATTTTGGTGTGTCACCTCCCTTATGAAAGTTTTATTTTATTTTTCTCTCTCCCTTTAACCCCAAATTTTAGGTTTAATTATGATCGAAATTGGTACATCAAGGGAGCTAACCCTATCTAGAGATTCACCTCATCCTTAAGCTACCCAAAAGCCTATAGGTGTTTCAATTATGCCACTTAGATAAGGAGAGATTAGACATCTCAAAGGGTGAAAATCCAAGTGACAATAATAACATGAATCAATTATTTAAAATTGATTTATAGATTAAATGTTCTTCACTACTTATTGCAGATTGAAAAAGTGTTTTGAAAATAAACAACTATGATAGTTTTTATTGAAAAATGTGTAAATTTACATGAATCAATATCATGCCCCTTTGAAATTTTACCAATTTTAAAATATAATAGTATGTATTTATATGAACCAACATCATGGCTCAATAATTTGAAAGTGTTGTATTTGCATGAACCAATATCATCCCCCCTAAATTTGTACCAAAGAATATAGGATGTTATGCATCTAAATGTTGGATCTAATAAATTATGTCTCAAATGTGTGTGTGTGTGTGTGTGTGTGTGTGTGTGTGTGTGTGTGTGTGTGTGTGTGTGTGTGTGTGTGTGTGTGTGTGTGTGTGTGTGTGTGTGTGTGTGTGTGTGTGTGTAAACCTACAATTATTGTTCATGTAAATTATGTACATATGTCTATGCATATGAATTCAAGTGTGTATTAATATATACTCAACTCTATATAAAGTGAGTACATATGCTTTACATATGTCAACATAATTTATACTGATTTGACAATGTTTGTCATGTAACTAAACTCAACTAATATTTGAACCATTTTTAATCTCTAAAATATGTATTATGATTATTTATATTCTGAGTTTTTGTTGATGGGGACTTACATATCTATGACAAGTTAACCATAATGTCCCTCTTTTGAGATTAGGGATGTGTCTTATAATTTACTCATCTCATAAGAAAATTTAAGTGTATCATGTCATGTATAAATATAACATCATGTGTAATTAAGTGAATATGTGGAGAGTATGTCATCATAGTAATGTATATGTCAATCAAGGCATGTATGTAACATATGTAATGCATGGCATATAAGTCCCATGTCTTGATAGATGTATCAATGAAGAATTTAGTATTAAACATCATTAAAAATATAATTGAATGATAATACATGGTAAAAGTGCATGATATGGATCATGGCACCACATAATTTTAGAAATATCAAAAGGCACAACAAACTCAATAAGCTCAAGAGTTATATTCACACATAAGGCATGGGTTGCATACAAGGGACATAAAGATGTTTTAACAAAAATGGCCAAGGGCCACAAGCAAGGAACATAAATATGTTGCATCAAACAAGGCCAAGGGCCACATGTGAGAGGTATAAAGATGTCATAATAAATTCCAAGGGTCCACATAAAATAGAAAGGCATAAAATATCCTATTATTCAATAATAAAAACATCAATGAAGTATATAACACGTAAATACTAGTCTGCATCATCCTATATATTAATGTCATGTCATAGAATAATAACATATCCATGTACCAGTGTGTAAAATATGAGTGAATAGCAAGAAATGTATAATAATATAGATAACTCAACATGGTATAGAGGTTATAAAAAGATATAACATGTGATAGTTAAACCTATGGAATAAGATGCCCTAGTATCAACATGGCTAGTGGGTACAAGAAAGTCCAACATTTATATGTCCATCTGTAAAATGTATGTCTTGCATCACACTCATATACAGTTAAATTATTGAGTGCATGAAAATAATATGCCATATACAAAACATGTGATAAATAACATGTTTAAATAGAGTAATATTGTAATCATGTCATGCTTAAATGTCTTAGTTTTGATTTTTTTTATATTTTTAATGTTTTTGATTTTTATCTTTCTAAAACATTTGAAAGTAGTGATTATAAAACAATGAGTAGGTCATCCTCATTAGGATAGAATTAAATATATCTTAGATTATTTTTTATTTATGTAATCACATTGCCTTTTCTTCCACTATTTGTGATTGTCCATATTACATGTTTGTTGTTATCTTTGAATATTTTGCATTTTGGTGAGTACTATTTCCATTATGTTGAATCATGACTATATTTGCTTCATTTAAGAGGGAATCTATTGATATTTTTTATTCATTGTAGCTTTCATCAAGTATAATCATTATAATCTTAGTGTGAGTGACGTGAGTGTCAAGTGGGTAGTAGAAGGTTTCACCCATATACATGTATCAATTAACTTTGGACTATAATAAATTGGTATGGTAATATGTCTAAAGAATTGATGTAGATTGAATATTTCTTTAATATTGAGCCCCAAGTGTTATTAAAATGTGAGACTACATGCATTTGGGAGTTGGTCTTTATACATGTATTTTTTTGTCAATAAGTACCTTCTATATATGTTGTAATATTCATAATATCTATAGGTGTGAATAGAGTGTAAGATAAATATTCATTGAAAGGATTTAAATTTAACTCATGTATTTGATCATATATCATATCTACCATTTTGGTATCATATTCATCACTCTCATATTAATATGTGACCATGTCATCTTGATTTTTAGAATTCACTAGTAAAGAAAAATGGGAAATAGGTTTTAACTACTCTGTATTATATTGCAGTTCATGCTATATATCTCCTTTGTATGTTATGACTAGTTCATTTTCCTTTATAGTTATTTACTTTTCCACCTCATATTTATTCATCTAAACTACTATAATGGGTTATTATGGGGAGTGATAATATGATCTTCCAAATATGATTGTGATTAGTTATCATTAGTATATTGGGTCATCTTATAATATTTTAAAGAGTCATCATCTACTAGTTATGTATAATAATAGCCTTCATGCATAAACTTGATACATATTTGTAATTTTAATGGTACCACTTCCATAACATGTATCCAAGGTCATCCTAAAATCAAGTTATAGTGTAAATAATTAGGCATGACATGGAATGTAGTAGTTAACATCTTGAGACCTAGGTTTAAATCCAATGATATGCTCCCAATTATTTGATGTAGAGTGTTTTCAAATCCTTTTATGATTTAATTTTTTTTTTTTTTTAATAGTATCTAGATTGATCCAAAATTATTTTAAAAAGGTAGTGTTACATATTTTCTATCTAGAACTATTATCTACTAACACAAGTTTGACCATTTTATTTTGCACTTGAACTTGAGTTAAAAATATAATATTTTTATCTAACATGTTGCATAGGTAAGTATTATTTTTAAAATGTGATGAATTTATATATATCCTTGAATGTATTCATGATAAATGCAAATGGCACAGTTTGTGTATCAATAGGGAGAAATATTTATTGCAATGTCTCATATAAGATATCTTTGTAGACCATTGATCTCTTGAATAACTCCAAGATAAAAAATAATTAGCATGGGTGTTATTTAGTTGATCTATGATGTCATACCCTTTTGGTTGATGAACTTGATTTGTGGGATGTGGATGGGGTTGAGGAGGAACATGTTTACTACATTCTTTTTTTCGTATATTATGGGGCTCCCTACCTTATCTAGTAGTGAAAACATGGAAAGTGGAATATAAAATAAGCCATGGGTTACTAATAGAAGTGGGGTGATAGATATTAAAACCTTTATGTCTAAGGGGAGGACGAATAAAAGGATTCATGCATGACCTATATAATCTAGTGTAACCAAAGGCAACTCAAATTTAATGTTACAACAATATGATTTGAGGAAGGATCATGATTATTTATTATTAATTTTAATCTTATTAGTGTTCTTAAATTTGATCCATTTGATTATATGATTGACCAAAATATAATATTATAACCAAGTGGAATAATATTAAAAGATTGCCTTTATGAATTGCACTAAAATAAAGATAATTTTCATTTATTATAGCCATGGGTAATGTGTTTATTAGGGACAATAAAAATTATGTTTGAAAATAAATCCCTATGGTTAAAATTTGAAACCCTAGAAGGATGATACCCTAAGGGAGACCTAGGGTTTGATTTAATTTGATCAGTGTAAAGGTTCACCAATAATATTTACCCTAATTTTGTTTTGGAAACCCTAATAGTATAGAAACTAGCATGTGAATTTAGATAGATATATATGCCATTCAAACATGCATCTAAATGTAAAATACTAAAATTGATTACAATTATTTGACAATTGGCATATGCTAACTATAGTAATTACATAAAATGGATAAGTAATTATATTTTTTATTGACTATTTGATTGTGACTGATTTATAACAATGGAAAAAAAATTGAAGTAGGCATGTGTTATTTCTTGATCTAAAGCTATGTTTATGTCTTTGTAGGGTCAGTTCCTCAAATTTGGTCACTATTGACTATTGATGTTTACCTATAGTGGTTGATAGTGACTTGAGTGTAAAATAAGGTCTATAACTATGTGATCACATGTGCCTTGTGTCTTAAATATTTGTATATGTGATGCTAAAATTTGATCATGTGTGAAACTATATAAATCAACCTCCTTCACCTTGAAACCTTGGTGTGCTTGTGAGGAATAGAAATCTAGAAAAATTAGGAAACTATAATAGTCTAAGATGACCCCAATTACCATCATTGATGATTGGCCATTGCCTATGTATTTGATACTGTAAGGAGGGAAATCAAGCCAAACATAGTTTTTTAACTAGTGTGATTTTTTAATTGTGTTCCTACACTATATAAATGTAGTAAATTATTTGTATTTGATACTTGATAATGTCTACCTTTACTTAGATTTGGTATGCTATAGAATTGGCTTATGACTACCTCTAGTGATTGATTCATAATTTGTGAAGAATAGCGTAGATTTTCTAATGTGTAGTAGTGTATATATGTGTACTGGATAAGTTATAAGCCCCATATCAAGTGAGGTTTTTATTTGTATTTACTAATTCTAATTACATAATTTATCACACCATTGACATGCAAGGAAAATGGTTTAACCTTAAGGAAATATTTAATTTTAAAAATTATTCATTGCTAGGAGAGGGTCACTATAAATAAGTGCAGGTCGGTATCAATTGGTGATATTGACCTAGTATAACATTAGTGACCTGTGCATGAGAAGACTAAATTTAAGGTCCATGGATGTCTATGTAGGATAATATATATGTTTTAAATAGACATTGCAGTCCATTTAGGTATTTGATAACATAAAAAAATAGTCAAACTCATAAGGTAGCATGTAGGCATGAGAGAAGAGAGGGTTAGGACCATATTTGTGTGCATAAGCCATGTATCATAGATGTATGTCAATATTATCATTGTCAAGTAATTAATACTATATTTCAGTATCTAAAACACCTAAATTTTGTAAAATAATTTTAGTTATAATGTTTTTATTATGTTTTCATACATTTGGATCATTAGATTACATTAATATTTTATTGTCACGTTTCCCCTTTACATTAGACTTTAAATAGCTTTCATTATCCTCATTTCCTCATGAAAACCTTCATATTTATCATTAATTTTCCTTGGGATACTCAAAAACACTCTTGTAAACTCATTTATCTATGTTTCCTAAGTTTTTGTAACCTTAAATGGAATCCTATGATTTTAAAGTGGTCATGACCATTATTGTGTCATACGATTATGGGTCATTTTTTCCATCATGCCATGTTTTCTTGGGCCTTGATTTTTAACTTTCATGCTTTTCCATGGTCAAATTGTATGTGAATCTCTCTTAATTTGAATTCAAAGGGACCTATAATACACATATACCCCATTTTATTTATCAACATGTATAATGGTCATATCTTTCACCACTACAAGGAAGACTTCTAGATATTACATCTATTGATTCCCCTTTACTACATTTTTTCATATATATACCAAATGAAGGATAGCATTAGTGAATATATAGTTTTATTTTATGAACCTGTGCCTCATAATCATAATGGTGGGAACTAGACATACACATGATTTACTTATTAACATGCATGCTTCTTAAGTGCCAAACTATCTAGATGTTGTGAAGGTAGGATGAGGGCTGAATGAGGCAAGCCTCTTAATGAAAACATTATTTTTTATGGATTCTTATTATGTATTTGAGCTCAATAAAATTAAAATGAATTATGGAATTCTAATACGTATATTTAAATATCTAAGAGATATTTCTAAACATTAGGTTATGATGAAGGATTTTAATAATTTTTAGATTTCATGAATTTACACAACCATTTTTAGAATAGGTCGATAATTTTTAAAAGGACTACCATTGTTATGTAATTTGATTTTGGTCAATGTCTTGAATCATTGTATGTTTTTGGATACTATTTTACTCTATTCCAAAATTGTTTTCAAACATTCTAAGTATCTATCATAACTCAGGAAAGTCATAAATTAGGTATACATATTTAGTTTCCCATTTAAAATATCAATTAATCAAGGTAGTTATCAGACATTTCTTATCCCTTACCTTTTATGTGGTTTGTGTAGTTTTTTTAACACTTACACACTCTCCACACAAAACACACAACATTTTGATCTAGCAGAATCAAGAGTTACAAAATAAGTGGATAAAAAATTTACTTTCCAAAATAGGACAATTATGTGCAAGAGGCAATGGTGAAATATGCCCAAGTTTCACTCCTGGCATATATCATTCCATTAGGTTAAAGAGATAATCACATTATCTCCTCTTTATAAGGAGAGGATTCTGATAGTGATGAAGTTGTGGAGGAATATTATGACATAGAGAAATTATTTCCCTAGTTGCAATGTATAGCTCAACCAAAGAATGAGGGATAGGATATTATAGGCAAACACAATTTTGATCAGATTTGGATATGAGACAATGACAAGTCATGGAGGAAGGATATGAACTAGCTATAGAATATAGATTAAGATCTATTTTTAAAAATATTCAATTTTATAAAAAAAATTCTAAATAAACTAGAATAAGGGATCTCATCTAAGGGGAAAAAACACTATGTCAAAATATAATAATATTCTATCACTCTAGATTGATTATGAAAAGAGACCTATAAGAAGAAAATGACCCTAGAATGTTATCTTTGTTTTCTTAGGAGCATAATCAAATGATCACAAAAAAAATTAGATGTAACTGGTAGAACCTCATCATAAATATAAAATTGGAAAATAAGGAGGCTATATGGGAACACAATTGACTAGGAAGAGTAAGGGACACATAAGATGATAAAAAGGGCACAGAGGATGATAAGGCCACATTAGATAATTTATAATATTAATAATGAAAAATATTTTTTCAAATCATGATTCTTAAATTTAATGAATGATTTTACAATACTTTTTAGACACAACGAAGCTTATGATGGATATGATACCTATTCTTCACACTAAACTACATCACTTTTAGAAAAAACTTCTTTTGGTCACTTGTCTGGATCCCTTAAAAGAGGAGGGAAACATGGTGTCAAGTTCATAATATTTACAACTTGGGGATGATACATATATATCATTAATAAATAAAAATCACTCCCATAGATATCATAATATGTTGAATTAGAATTTACAAACAAGTTCAAAATTTAGGTAGGCTTCCTTTGGATCCTTACCATGATTCCCTTAATCATGATATAAATAGGCCTTTTGGTAATTCTGTTTCTTTTGATACAAATTACCCAGCCCACACCTTACTTCCCACAAAGGTTTTCTAAAAAACCTTTACAGGGTAGTCATGAGAAAGTTTTGGAAGGGGCCAATGTTCCAAAGATGGTTAAGGAAACATTACAGATGGGTAGATCTGAATACTCTTTATTACCTCCCAAATGAATGCCTTATGATATATTTTTGACAATCAAAAAATAAAAATGTTTTCTTAAAAACCAAATCATGGTAGTTGTACTCTTGTAAAATTAATGTTCAAAAATCAGAAAAAACCTTTACGAGAAAGCAAAAGTAGTAAAGGAAACATGAGAGAAATTGTTAGATATGGTTATATAAACTTCCCTCCAAGTACTAAACTCTCGATGTCTTATAAAAATTTGGGAACTCTCTACGACATTTTTTCCAAGTGGATCCTAAATCCTTCAAGCCTAAATATGTATGGTATGTCACAATGAAGATAGTATATGTTACTGAAGATGCCTTACCTCTAACCATCCCTCTTTTCATAAATGATATGGGCTTTATGTATAATATTTTTTATGGGAACCTCATCGTAATAAGTTGAAAAAAATGTTATTTTACACAAAATTTGGTAAATAATGGAAAGGGAAAACATGGATTTGCTAAGGTTTGGAGGAAAAAAATAAGTGACATCAAAACTACTTTTTAGTCATGAAAATGACTTCTACCACAACCTCTTCTCAATTGGTCCAAATAATAGCTTCTAAACATGATACTACATAACAATATTATATAATACATAACACTTCTATAATAGTTATTATTCTTACATCAACTTATGGAAAGGGAAAATTAAACAAGGCCATATGTGAATTTATTCATCCACAATTAGGGTGGATAGGTTTCTACTTCACACTACTTATAAAAGGCAATCTCAGTGACTCTAAAGAGGCCGTTACTTTCATATTTTATCCTAACATAAATAATAGTATTGAATAATTAAGGTTTCAAAACATAATTTCAAAACCTCAAAGGGGTACCCCCACCACCCCCTCCACTTTTTACAAATTAAATTTTTATACTTATCCCACTCTAGGATTGAATATAACCTACAATGGGTTATTGGAATTCATGCTAAAAAAATATTTTTTCCTTTGATCTCTAATTTTTTGAAATATGGTTATATGTTACCAAATATATTTTCTCACTTTTCCTTTAGAGGGTGCATACTTGTGGATTTGCATGTCTTTTTTAGACATTTCTAAGTAACTACAAACATGTGTCAAAATGTATAGGAAAATGATGTCATCAAATATAAATGGCACTCATGAGAATTAATTTTTTCACAAGTAATTAAAAAGTGTTTTTTTAGATTGAAATAGAATGCCTCCCATGATTCTTATCTTTCAATGAAAATTAAATTTTTTATTTCTGCCATGGATAAACAACACTTTTTATTCTTGGTACTTTGTACACCCAAATCAATATTTGTTATCTATATACAATATTTTATTTCCCTCAGTATTTTTACCTCCTCATTTCCACCCTTTTTTTCATTGTGGGGGGCTTGTTAAAGTGCTCAAAACCAAAAAAGCACTCAACCCTAAAAGACAACAAGGATTGTTTCAAGGTTTTCATAGAAGTGGGGTGGATACAATTATTCCAAACATTTTGTGGCCATGATGACACAATTTAAAACTAATTTTATCATGGCTAGGATGAGGTTATTATCAAAGGACTAACCCTAGTTGTAACTAAGGAGAGCATTATAAAGTTCATAGGTTTGTCATAAGAGGGTAAACACCAGTACCTATAAATTAAATGGAAATAATTATATGGACTAACTTATCCTCTCTATTAAGAAAGTAAGAGATACAGATAAGGACATTTAAAGTTCTTCCCTTCATGATTTTTGGCCTAGAGTGAATTTTTTCATTCAAAAACACATAACATGCAAGAACAAAAAAACTTGTAAAAGAAACAAAAAGTTGATTCTACCTTTTTATTCATCCTCCTAATCCTCCTTTTCAAATAATGCTAAGTGTTATCTACCTTCATAAGGAAAAATTTATAGAATATTTACCAGGCTAAGGAAACATATATTGACTGAGAAAATGGATGTTGATAAAAGATTTCAAGATGGTCCTTTCAAAAAGTTAGCATATTCTTGCATATTTGTAGAGGACTCTATTTTAGAGGGTTCTAAATCAATGGAAGTCAATTCTACAAAAGGTATGCAACAAGTATAATAAATTAGTTCTATATATTTTAGATCAAATTTATTGAGAGCATTACAAATAAAAAAAGGAAGCAAATATCCATGCCCTTAAAGAAAGGATAAAATAATTGTTTGATGCCTCTAGAAAGAACCTAGTATTCTTAGCAATATTGGTCATAAATGTTATGGAATTTATTCTAATAAGGCCTTGACTATAACCTCTTCCTTATGTCACCAATATTTTACTTTTAGATGTGGTGACCCAAATAGGTTATTTCCAATTCTTTTCAAGGGAAGATTTTGACAAGAAGGTCAACACTCTTCATACTGAGATATTTAAGGTTATGGGTTAGATTAAATGGTAGTTAAAAAATGTAGATTCAAAATCAAAAAAGATACAAGAGGATTTTAATGCACATTCTAAAGTAGTGGTTGAGGTATTAAAGGATAAAGATGCATCCATTATATAATTATATAAAAACACTAGCCTTGTATGTGAGATGGTTGCCCAATTGTCTTCTTTCAAGGCCCCACTAAGGGTGTATTCTTTGATCTTGAAGGATAACTATAAAAAATAAAAATTAGGGAGTATTGACTCTTTATTATGAGTCAACTTATCAAGGCCGAGAAAAATCTATATGGAATTTTTTTCATATTCTGAAATAGATAAAAACCTTATAAGTGAGGCTTACATTTATAACCTTATTTTCCTCAATGAACTTAATTATAATCCCATCCCTTTTATCTCTCCTTTGTTACCTTCAATATGAAATCATAAATGGCCAGGAGTAGGCACAATACATGATTATATAAGATACCTATCCCTTACGATTAAGGATTGAGTTTTCAAAGATTATGGATATTTTGAAAGACTATATCAATATACTAAAAAATGATTAGATTAAATTGAAAGTTTTTAATGTCTAGTAATTATTGGTTATAGTTGAAAAAATTTTAGTATACTTAGGATATGAGGCCTATGGGAAATGTTATCATAGATTGAAGTAACTCCCATGAGAACTATCAATTAAAAACACTTCTCGACATATAATTTAAAGGAAGCAAAATTGTTTGTGAATATGTATAGGAGGGTGATGTGTAGAAAGGGAATAATCTAGATAGGATTGAAATTTAATTTACTTTTATTTTGGCACCCATTACTAGATTGGATAGGTATCATGCTATCAAAGAGGGAGAAGGAAGTCTAGTGCTTGCTAGTGTTTAAATCAAATCATGATTACTACCCATCATTCACACACACACACACACACACACACACACACACACACACACACATATATGATGGTAGAATTTAGAGAGATTTGTGAGAAGGAGATGTATCCATATATATTTCATTAGTTGGGCATGATTAGATTAAACAAAAGTTATTTATGTACACAATGGTTATAAAAGATTCATTTATGTTATGGAATAACCCTTTTGATTTTAGATGCCTTATTAAACCTTTAGTAGATAGCATGTAGATATTTTTTCATATTGTCTATATAAAATCATGGGTTTTTTTTGTAGAAGACCCTATGCAGTGGCTATAAAAGCTTGTAAGTAATGGCAATATAATATTCTAGGCTATGGCTATAGAAGATAGCTTATATTATTACAAATCTACATTTTATTTCCAAAATATTAACTTTAAGATGATATTTTGTATTGAAGAGGGACTTGTTGTAAAAGTAGACTATAAAAAAAAATTGGATTTTTTTAGGTGGTTCTATAATCCATTATCCTTTACAATTTAAGGCTTTGTTAAATTTATTTGTGACCATCCTAATTTTATGTTGCATAAATCAGTTTGTAATATTTTATATATAGTTATTTTTTGTCTTGCTAGTATGGTAGACTATAACTAATTGTAATAACCTTTTTTGATATAAATTAAAGTGGTGAGAGACACCAAACCTTATTTACTAATAAATAAATATTACTATGCATGACATTGCTACAAATGATAATATTGCTAGTGGTTCTCAAGTCATATAAAATGATGAAGTAGATAAATAAAGAGTAAAAATATTTATTTAAGTTATAAAAATTATTTTTAAACACATAATATTGGGAAAAGGATTATTATTATAATTTTTTTAGCCTGGTTTTTGTGTATATGGATCATAGATTAAAACTGGGTACTTATAGGAAATTTTCATGTGTTCACTCTCTTTATTCTCCCCACATCCTAATCCTCTCTTATTTATTAAATTTTATCTCCTCTATGTGTTTTATCCTTTGGGAATCCCTCCTCTTCTATTGATCTATTATTTCTTTACCTCAAACACAATAGATAGTTCATCGATTTTGTCTAAGACATAATCAGTTGATTATGGATTGTGTCACTTTTACTTTTGTGGGCCCTTTACCATTATTTTCTATTTTATTCTTTGTGTGGGCATATTTTTTGGATTCCCCTTCTTTTCTTGTGTCATCTTGATCACCAGTAGGTCCTTAATTCAAGGTAAGTCTATACATATAAATCTTCCTAGGTGAATTTCAATAATAATAATCCATCACTCCTACAAAGTCTTAAACACACTAATAAATCTTTACTTATGCTCTTCAAGGTGTTTCAAGTTATATAAAAATTTTCAATTAGATGTATACTTATTATAGGAGAAGATCTAAGCATATGTATATGCAGTTGCACTTAATCATTTAGGTAGAGAAGCTGAAACCCTATCTCTCATACTGGATTAGGATTACACTCACACACACTAGAAATACATTAGACCTTATTCTAATTATGTAAGATATGTAGATATAACTTATCATTAGTATTATATAAGAAACACATTAGCCCTGATTCTAATTTTTATTACTCTTGTGACATTATGGTGAATTAGGTTAAGATCCAAAGATAATCCAAATCAAACATTTATGCTACTAATTTAATGAAATAAAACTACATACCTAATTATCTTTAGCCTGTGCATGCGCCCAGATAGTTATAGATATAAAAAAAAGAGGAAAATATTGGTACTATAGGGACCCAATCAATGGTATGTATATTTTGAATTAGACATTATCAACACTTAACCGATGTTATCCCCTTTATCAGATTGCAATCATATCTTATGATCATCAATCTATCAGTCCTAAAAACATGTTTTTAGTCTCAAAATCAAGTGACATTCATCAAATGTATTTGTTTCAAGTCTCTTTCTATCTCCTTAATCTTCTATTGTGTTTTTATTATGCAAATTAAACCATTAGTCTATATTTTAGGCATAACTTAGATCTAAATGTTGTTTATCATATCTCTAGTATAGATCTTGATCATATCATCATTTTAGCTTATTGTGCATGGTGAAATTGACCATAAATCACAAATATTTAAAACATTTTGGTGAACTTGATACTTTTACATCCAACCTATGGTTTCTTTCCTTCTTCCCCTCTAGGGTTTATGGTTTTTACTTGTTTCTAGTTTTGATTTTTATGGGTTTCATTTCCTCTTCCCTCCTTAGAATGTGTTTTTATTTTTTATAGATTGTGCCTTTTTTAAAAATGGTTTATATTATAAAAAATAAATGCTTGTAATACAAATGATACGTCTTTGTTGAAATAAAATAAAAACATTTTGAATGATTCAAAATCTGATTTTATATCTAGATAAAATATCAATGAAGGTATTATTAAAACTTTAAAACATAATCTTATGGAAAATCTTTCTTCTCTTGCTTAAATTATGAAAATGGTAAATGAAGTGTCTAGGGAAAATTTTGGTGGCTATTTATATCCAATTGGATATAAGTAGGTCTTTTATTTTGCAAATGGCTAATTATGCAAAAATATACATAGGTCAAATTACTAAAAATTTATACAATTTCATAGATTGGGACATAGATTCACCTTATAAATTATAATCAATCCTATTTTGGGAAATAGATTCACTAGAGTTACTATATATGTATGGTTCTAATTTACTAGGAAATTATATGAGACATGTATAGGTTAGTTTGGAATCACTAAGTATGTGTGTGTGTGTGTGTGTGTGTGTGTGTGTGTGTGTGTGTGTGTGTGTGTGTGTGTGTGTGTGTGTGTGTGTGTGTGTGTGTGTGTGTGTGTGTGTGTGTGTAAATAATGACCACCTAGGACATAATAAGCTTAAGGAAATAATTATATTTATTATGTGAAATTTTTTTTAGATATTCTTTGGTGCCACATGCCCTTCCTTATATATGGTTTTAATAACTAAAAAACTTAATAATAAATAATTTTCAAACCTAATATTTTTTTTATTTCTAGCATTGAATGTGATGCAGGTAGAACTAAAGCTATGGGGATTGAGGTTTAGATCTTGACTAATTTTTTAGTGAATCAGCACCAAAATATTGAGGGTCCCAAGGAAAAATTTAATGTTGTTCCAACACATCACCTACAAGATTAATGCAATTTGATTGAATACATATGTGGTAGTTTCTCAATTTTTCTTGTCATTTATGCAAGATCTTGGTAGAATCAAAGCTTTGGGAGTTGGAAGATTGGGATGAGAAGTTGGAAATGAAGATGCAAACAATTTCTAAGTTGGTTTCCTTGTGATTGAAACTACAAGGTATGAATTTATGTTTCTTTTGTTCTAAATACTAAGAGCAATTGTTTGCATGCATAGTCGTCTATGTTGAAATGAATAAATATAATGGTAAGTTCCCTAAAAAGAATTTATTTAAAGTTTTTGTTGATAGTTTCTCATTTTTTGTAGTCATTGATGCAACATATTGGTAGAAACAAAGCTCCAATGGTCAAAATATTGGGATGAGAGGTTGTAAATGAAGTTGCAAATAATTTTTAAGTTAGTTTCCTTATGATTACAATCATAAGGTATGAATTTGTGTTCATTTATTTTAAAGACTAAGAGTATTTATTTTCATGCATAGTCATCTATCTTAAAATGAATGAATATAATGATAAGTTACTAAAAAGCATTTCTTTAAATATTTTTGTTGATGATTTTTTGATTTTTTTATTCATTGATGCAAGCTATTGGCAAAAGTGAAGCTCAGGTATTCGAAAAATTGGGACAAGGTGCAAAAAATTTCTAAGTTGGTTTCCTTATGATGGCAACTACAAGGTATGGATTTGTGTTTATTTTATTCTTAAGACTAAAATCAGTTGTTTGCATGTAAATTCATCTATCTTGAAATGAGTAAATATAATGATAATTTCCTTGAAAAGCATTTATTTAAAGATATTTGCTCAAAACACTTTGCATGTTGGTTTTCTTGGAAATTTTATACATACCTGCAAATATTTTCCTTAAACTCAAAATTTATGAAATGAGTATTTTTGAGTTAGTCAGAAATATAGTTGAAATGATCAAGAGGCTTTGTTTAATTTATTCATTTTGTTCTTTGTGCATTATTTAAAAGAAGAATCTTGTATGCCATTATATCTTAGAGGAAATCAATTTCTTATTTGTTTAAAATAAGTATGTAGTAAAGACCAACAAAATAATATAATAAATTAAGTATAACAAAAATTGTAATAAAAAATCAAATTAAGAGTATAAATAATAAATTGACTATGGG
Organism: Torreya grandis; assembly: GCA_037957365.1. Lineage (NCBI taxonomy): Eukaryota > Viridiplantae > Streptophyta > Pinopsida > Cupressales > Taxaceae > Torreya > Torreya grandis. Next base: position 1,610,723 of record JARHVA010001643.1, read on the forward strand.
TCCATAACCGGTAAGACAAATATTAAAAGAGAGGATGTCATAACTTAAAAAAAATTGAATGTATATGCTAAGATCATGTGAAGTACTTAGTATAAATTGAGTACAGACCTTTGTAAGTCTCTCAAAAGACTAATCTAAGATTGACCATTAAATTATGATATTTGACATTGAATTATGAGTATGTTAGTTTGTTGTTTTAGTTTCTCTTAGTTATAATAGTGATTATATTTTATTTTTTGTTGCTCTATTTTCATTGGTAACACACTTTTATAGAATTAGAAATATTTCCTTCAAGATATTGCCTCTTATATAGGCTTTACTATATTGGATAAGTTAGATTATATTATTTGAAATATAATTCACATATACATATATTTGATAATTGAGATATTTAATTAGTGCATTGTTCATTATTATTCCTAGAGTTTATAAAAAACCCTATGCACATATTAGAAACATTTATTACTTCCTAGAATCATTGTTATTCTAAAACCATATAAATAAAGATCCAAATTACATCAAAAAAATAACTAAGAAATTGTAGCATGTCCTTATAAATTTATGTTGGCACCTATTTCCATGTTTTGAATTTATAACTAAATTTTGGTTTGGTTCAAGTTTTAATTTATAAATTTATAGATTGTGAAGATTTAGATTATGTCTATGATATCATTTTCAAATTTATATTTTGGCATTACATTTTTTAACTTTTTAAAAATAAATGTGTTGGTATCACTGTTTATTTTTACGTGCCAACTTTCAAAATACCAATGCAAAAGTTAATTCAAAAAGTGGAATAGTGATTTCATCCTTGAAGGGAGTGTTTTGCATTGGTGATTCATAAATTTGGCATTGAAAGGTTTTTTATTTCTAAAATTTCTAATCCTAATTCAAGTGATATAAAATTAATATGGAGTTCATCTAAGGGAAGTGCTTTGTTGTCATATTTTTATAACCATCAACAAGAAAGACCTTTAAAAAGAAATATTGGTTTAGAAAATAAACTAGAATTGAACATTATTTATCATGATCAATATCATGTTTAATAGGGTTATAATCACTTTCAATTAGTATATGCAAGTAACAACACCAATGATCATGACATAGATAGTTTAATACAATCTGGTTTTGAAAGTGTTGATGATTCAACCTCACAAGTAGTTCATGCAATTCATCACAACTCTAAAAAAAGGAAGTCAAGTGAATGGTAAATTTTAAATAATTTTCAATTTGAATGTGTTTATAAATATCCTTTAATTAAACCTATTTTGAGTGAAGACACTAGTGAGCCACCAAAAGAGTGTAGATGCAAGACATGTAGTTGGAAATTCGGGAGGGATAAATGCTTATAGTTAAAACTAGATACGATAGAGAATAATGTGGAGAAAGTGTATGAAAATAAAATTATAAATGAAGAGGAGAAATCATTGATATCATGGAAAACAAAATAAGAGTCTCTTCATGTTAGGTATGCAAGTGAATACAATGAATACCTAACAAAATAGCAAAAGTTTCATGTAAGTGGAAGAAAAAATTATAGTTTTGTTTGGAAAAATAATAAGAATCAATAAAATATCAAATAATGTATAAATTTTTATTATTTTTCACATTTTAAACAAAGGCTAACCAATGATTGATTATCTAAGATATAAGGACATACTAAATTTTCTTTACATCCTAAACTTTCCAAATAATCATTGGTCAGTTACTAGTGCTTAGGAATGGGCTAATTATCTTGTTAAAGTAGAAAAGGAGGATCTTCAAGAGAAGATAAAGCTTTAAAAATACATATAATTTTCATTGGATGAAGTTACATCCATTTATAACACTTTTTGGGTGTGTGTGCATGTTTACAATGTTGTAAATCATGTTCTTCAGCCTTATTTTCTTTCCATTCATAAAATGAAATAAAATACATCTCAAAACCTTTTAGAACTAGTCAAGAATAATTTGAAAGAGGTTTGTGGCATGGATGATTTCTCAATTACAAAAGATATTGTTTGTGTAGGGGTAGATAGAGCATCGGTTATGTAAGGTCAAAGAAGTAGTATTTATGTAAGGCTACAAACTTATTTTACACCATATATAATTTTTATTCATTGCATGACAAATATAATGAATTTGGAATTAAAAATTGTGAGAAAGTTTACATTAGTCTCAAAATTTGAAGATCTTATTCATGAAATTCATTCATACTTTTGTAGAAGTCTAAAAATATTTTTACACTTTTAAAATTTTGTTGAAGGTTTAATGCAAGGAAACAAGCTACTTAAGGATTTTGATACTGGATGGATTTATTTTTGTCAACCAACACATAGAGTATATGTAGAAAATTAGTCATTGATGGGAGTAATGAACGAACATCACCACATAATAGATAAATCTCTAGATATTTTGTTTTGATTAACTAATATAGAGACATTATTGATCTTATCTGGCCTTTTACCCATGTTAGATGAAATGAATTTAATGATAAAGAAAGCTCAAGAAATAACAATGTACATTCAAGAATATTCTACATTGATAAAATTAATATGCCTTGCCCTTGATAATTTGTATTTAACACAAGATTCATTTACAGGATAAAATTTCACAAGCTAGATCTTGATGACAAATATTTAACATAGTGGTAACTATTTACAGTTTAATGAAGATGGATATTTATGTGCAGAAGTGCAATAATGTAAAATATCCCTACACACTTTTGACATAGTTTTTCAATCTAATAAACTCAAAGAAGTTCTTGTCACAAGCTGTCGATTCCTTGAGATTGTATCTTCCATAAAGTCCACCTTGAAGGACATTGAAAAATGTTTATCTTCAAATATTAGAGATCGTTTTCCTCGAGATGAACTACTAGAATCCATGATTGCATTAGGGGAAATTTAGATGTAAAATGGGCCTCCTAAAAAATCATATAAATTAAAATATATTTAAATATAAATTAAAAAATAAATTAACTACATGATTTAAGTGGGGCCACATTTTTATTTAATAACTTCTTAAATATTTTTCAAGATACTTTCTATATTTTTAAAATAATATTTGATCTAGTTTATCTTTTGAAATTCAAACTCAAACTTATGTTTCTAAAACTTAGATATTTCTAATTTTCTATATGCAAAAAGGTGAGATTATATTTTTTAATTTATATTTTATTAATAAAATTGATGTTTCTAAATAAGTAGAAACTCTATATGTTTTAAAAATAAAATAAACAAATATAACTTAAGTTTATATTTTAAATATAATATGTCTACATACTATACATTTTATATTTTAAAGATAATATGTCTGGATAAAGCAAATATGTTTATAGATTCTATATTTTAAAGATAATCTCTCTACATACTATATACCTAATTAGCACAAAACTAATCTAAATATTCTTATATTAGTTAAGTTATTGGAAGGTAATGCCTATATATTTAAAAAAATATATTAGATTATATTTTAGTTATCTTTTTTATTTTTTTCTAATTAAATTTTTATTTCTTACTAGTCAGATTAGTTAAGTTATTTTTTTCTAATTCTAATTAGATGATATTTTATTTTTCACTAATTTTATTTTAAATATTTAATTAGTTAATTTATTATATTTTTCAATCACAGTAATCTCTTATTTTTAATGGGAGGGTGTGCCATTGATGTATTGTACCATTGAGCTTGCAATTCGAATCATCCCCATTGCTAATTTGCCCACTTTTGATGGTATGGGCCCAATAAACATTTTATATGACAAATATAAAACATGAAGATGTGAAATATTTCCATTATAGGTGGAATTCATCCTTTGCATATTTTAATCGAAAACACAAGTATCATCAAATTATAAAATATTGATAACTAAGTTGTTATCTTTCCAAAAAACCAATTATTTCAAATATCTAAGATCTAAAAATTAGGACAGTTGGAAAGACTAATTGTAAACTTTGGCATAAGCTTATTTTCATTCAAGTGTTGTGTCCAAAGATGGTATGGCCTTCCAATCATAGATAGAATCTCTCCTTCCAAGTTAGAGTTTTACCATTTCAAAATTGTCAACTCTAAGGAACTAGCTATACTAGATGTTATTTTTCTAGATAATTTGTTATTTGACAAACCCAAAGCTACGATATGAGGAATTAGCTTACTAATGTGGATTGGGATAAACCCAATGAATCTATTATGATAGATGTCTAATACTTGGATAGATTTTGAGGCCTCAAATGGCATGGGGAGATATTTATTCATATACCCCTCTTGAAACAAAAAAAAAGCTTTTAAATTTCTCCTACTCCCATAAATTTTCTTAAATAGCTCTCTTTTAATGTATAAAATTTTAATTAAATAATGAGATGATCCCATAAAAATTTAACTTATAGAAAATGATTCAAATTTTACATCCTTAATGATTTATAAAAATTTGACCTCATAGGTAAAATAAAGCTTGAGAATTGATTGAGCCTAGAGTGGAATTTTCTTATTTAATTTCAACCTAATAAATCACAAGATAAGGCTCATTAATCTAGAGGTATTTTCATGCATATTCTACTTTTTTATTTTCCTTTAAGCATATATTAATGTAAACAAATTTTAATCTCTGACTAAACACAATTTAGACGCATAATTATGGGAGTTTTAGATATAGACAAGTTTTGTCATGCACCCTTATATTTTCACTTGTTATAGATAAAATCTATACTTTATTCTTCAAACTCAGTATTTAGATAATAATTAATGGTGTTTCATATGAAAATGTGGGTTAATTGGAGTTATAACAATGATTACACATTTTTCAAGTTTGATGATGTCAAACACTGTATTGAAAATATTTTGTCAAAAATGTGTATTTTGTTCAAGTTAACCAAATTGGAGGAAGTTGACCTTATAAATAATTTTATGATAAGTTAAGTTAGTTGTCAACACCTTTGCATGCATTTTTGTTCTATGTAAATATGAATTTATCACTAAATAGTCATGTTTTCTAGCCACATCAATATATTCCATAACACCAAAAGATTCTTTGACCTCTTTGAATAGAAAATAGAGTTGGAAGTAATTTTTTTAACTCTAAGAGTCTATCATAAGCACTATGCTTCCAATCCTCATAGACCCTACATTAGAATCTAGTTACATAAAACTACTTCCAGTGTCTATTTTTTCCCTCTTTGTCATGGTGGGAGCAACCTTTAGGACTTAGGGTAATGCAAGAAATGCATTTGTATTTGAAAATATAATTTTCAAAATACACAGGCTTAGATATCACTTAGTTTGCCAAAGGCTCAGAAATAGATATCACACCTAAGTTATTCACTATAAAACCTGACTAACACACGCAAAAAATAATAATGAAAAAATCAATTTATATACAACTAAAGAATCCCAAATTTCACATTAGAATTGTATTCATGATATGAGTATTCTAGGAAGAAATAGGTTTTAATGATTCACAATGAAGAACAAAATTATTTATTTGATCCAAAGCACACTTGAGTTATTTTATTAATGATGATAAGAAAAAAAAAGTAACACATAGATTACATATACATTCCATTTTTATATGCAAGAGAAACATCAGATGTCTTTCCATAATATTTTCAAAAATATATAAAGAACTTAAAAATAAATGTGCTTGCAAGGATACATGATGCAAAAAATTTTTGGCAATAAAGTTGCAAATAATAGAGCCTAGCAGCCACCATGAAAATTTTGTATGAAGAGGCCCTTGAAAATTACTTTGGTTAGTGAGGAAGAGGAATTAGAAAGTACAGTCAACTTTATTTAAGCTCTATACTTTTTGGCAGAGGTCAAGCATGGATCCCCAGTTGATGAATTGTGTTTGTTTTGAAAACCTCATGGTATAGATGATTTCCCATTATTTCCTTAACAAGAGTAGGAATTGATAGTTTCATCACCATTATGACAAATTTCATAAGTCTTATCCATCATGGCATGCATTATTTAAAACTACTCACAGGACGTTACCCATTTTGCATCGATCTTAACATACCACACCCAAATCTTGATTATGAAAAATAATTTATAGTATGTATTTATATAGGAAGTTAATAGGTGACAATGAATATGTTATTGGTAGATCAAATTAATAAATATGAGTCAAGAATTCCAAAAAAGTCATTTACAGAGATATAAACATGTAGTGCATGATTAGTAAGCCCAAACTTACATATTATTTTGATCAGTAAGGAAGTGGCACCACTGTAACTAGATTATTGTTGGAGAGATCCAAACCCAATAATATATATTACATTAAAAATTTGTAGGAAAGGAACCTCTGATATTACAAGAGGCCAAGACTAATGCTTGAAAGTAAATTTATGGTGTCCAATCTAGATCAAGATTGACTGTGAATTGATTGTATGAAATAATGAGCCGATCAAAACTGGATGTATTTTTAAAAACTTGAAGAGAACTTTTTTTTTGTAGATTGTTAAAACTTAGGTCAGCCCATTTTATGTGAGTTAGATTTTTAGGCATATCATAAAAATACCTTCTATAATCATTGAATGTGAAAAAACAAAAAATCTGTAAACTTTCTATTAAAAAACAAAAAATGGAATAAAACAAGGTTATCTTAACCAAATTGAGTTAGTTTAATTTTTATATGATAAATAAAATTTATTATATTTTTATTTTACCCCAAGGGATGATTTAATGTTTTGTGTGTTTTGAATTATTTGTATGTCATATTTTATTTTTTAAGAATTTTCTTAGGATGACTATTTTTAATTCAATTTCCTCTAATGTGATGTAGCCTCAATATTGGAAAAATGATAGCTCGTCAGAATTTTAGAATAAAATTAAAATCTTATCCCAAAACTTTTGTAAGAGTGTAAAATTAAATGGTGAAAAAATTGAAGGCATTTTAAATTTATCAAATCCAAGTGAGCAATCTATTTTATTTACCACAACAATGTTGGAACAAGTTAAAGTTGTGGATAATGTTTTCAAATATGGCTCGATTACTAGACTATGGACTACTTTAAGCTTGAATGAATTATTACATGGTGGTATCTTAGAATATTTTAATCTTGTTAATTTATTACAAATAATGATTTTGTTCTTAGTGAAATATGAGAGAATTTTTAGTGCATTTTCATTTATAAAGTTAAAGCTAAGAAACAAGGTTGACAAGAATTTGGAGACTTGCTTGAGGCTCTATACAACTAGATATAAAGTCTTTGATTTTCCATTTGATAGAGATCTAAAAATTTATTAGTATACATCTAAAAGAAGAGGACTAACTAATAATTACTCAAACACACTACATTCAAAGAATTCTACAGTACTAGATCTGAGTCCAACAAATTTTGAAGACAATGCACGTAACAATTATCAAGAATAAAATGAAGAAAATTAGCATGTTTAAATTTAAAATTTAGGCATCTAAAATCCATGATTTAATAAATAAGGATAACATATTTTATGATCCCAAATAATTTTCCATGGATTCATGTAGCCATATTGCATTTTGATAATTAATACTGGGTGACTTTAATTTTCATGAAAACTGATAATACTTGGTTAGAAAAATATGTATTGTTGTGTTTTATTTGATTAAGAGAACATGTCTATAATAGTTGTAAACTTTATTATAGATATGCATAAGTATATTGTGGTGTTCCCTTGTTATTTTATACTAATTAGGTGTGTTTTTGTGTTCTGTTTGATTAAGAGAACATGTCTATAACAGTTTTAAACTCTATTATAGAGATGTATAAGTATATTGTAGCATTCCCTTGTTATTTTATACCAAATAGGTGTATTTTTGTGTTCTATTTGATTAAGATAACATGTCTATAATAGTTGTAAATTCTATTATAGAGATACATAAGTATATTATGAAATTCCCTTGTTATTTTATACCAAGCAAGTGTATTTTTTATGTTTTGTTTGATTAAGAGAACATGCCTATAATAATTACAAACTCTATTATAGAGATGTTTAAATATATTTTGTAATTACCTTGTTATTTTATACCAAGCAGGTGTATTTTTGTGTTCTATTTGATTAAGAAAAATTGTCTATAATAGTTGTAAACTCTATTATAGAGATGCATAATTATATTGTGGCATTCCCTTGTTATTTTATACCAATTAGGTGTATTTTTTATGTTATGTTTGATTAAGAGAACATGTCTATAATAGTTTAAAACTCTATTAAATATATTTATAAGTATATTGTGGTGTTGCCTTGTTATTTTATACCAAGTAGGTGTATTTTTGTGTTTTGTTTGATTAAGATAACATGTCTAACAGTTATAAACTCTATTATAGAGATGCATAAGTATATTGTAGAATTTCCTTGTTATTTTATACTGAGTAAGTGTATTTTTGTGTTTTGTTTGATTAAGAGAACATGTCTATAACAGTTGTAAACTCTATTATAGAGATGCATAAGTATATTTTGGTGTTCCCTTATTATTTTATACAAAGCAGGTGTATTTTTACATTTTTTTTGATTAATAGAACATGTCTCTAACATTTGTAAACTCTATTATAGAGATACATAAGTATATTTTGTTTTTTCCTTGTTATTTTATTTCAAGTAGGTGTATTTTTGTGTTCTATTTGATTAAGATAACATGTGTATAACAGTTTTAAACTCTATTATAGAGATGCATAAGTATAATGTGGAGTTCCCTTGTTATTTTATACCAAGAAGGTGTATTTTTGTGTTCTATTTGATTAAGAGAACATGTCTATAACAATTGTAAACTCTATTATATAGATGCATAAATATATTGTGTCATTTCCTTGTTATTTTATACCAAGCAAGTGTATTTCTATGTTATGTTTGATTAAGAGAACATGTCTATAATAGTTCAAAACTCTATTATAGAGATGCATAAGTATATTATGGCATTCCTTTGTTATTTTATACCAATCAGGTGTATTTTTTATGTTTTGTTTGATTAATAAAACATGTTATAATAGTTACAAACTCTATTATGGAGATTCATAGTATATTGTGGTATTTCATTGTTATTTTATACCAAACTTATTTAAGGTATATATAGTGTAATGAACTATAAGTATCTAACTTAGACCAACAACCTCACTTCCATTAATAGCTTGCATAAATGACTTAAAAATCAATAAAATTGTCACATATGTATTCGAATAACTTCTATTAATCCCAAGGTGATGTATTAGACCAACATTAAATTTTGCATTGGACCTTCAATGTGTTAGTACCAATTCACTAAAATATGGGGTAATATCTCAACCTCAATCCCCATAGCTTTAATTCAATGTACACTGTATTCAATGTTAGAAATAAAATATACATTAAGTGTGAGAATTTGGGATGTGAAGTCATTTATGTCATTAACATCTTTTAACATTGTATGCACCTAAATTTGCTTGCCTAGTTATTCTAATTAATCATACTAATTTATCCCCTTTATCTTAATCCTAATCATTATATAATATCCCTCCCTTATCATTTCTTCATATACTAACCATAATCCTACCCCACTTCTTCATTAATTTTCTTAAATCCCCATTATCTTATCCTAACCCCCAACTTATCCATTATTTGGGAATTTTAAATTCCCATGACCTACCTACCCACCTACTAAGCCTATTCCTAAACTCTCTTACACCCATAGTCCCTAACCACCCACCTAATCCCTACCTAATCCTAAGTAATCCTTAGGTTGATTCTAGAATCCTTTAATTCTAGAATCCTCTCTAACTTAGCCTTCCCCATCTAGAACCTTCTATTTTAGATATTATCAAGGAATTACAAATTCTTTGGAAAATCCTTAGTCATTGATCCCAATGGCCCAAGATTTAATTCTAGACATTAATTATTCCCTCCATTTTCTATATAAACAAGCCATTTCTCCATGGATAAATTAACTAGCAATTATATATAAAGCCCATGAAATCTCCATCCCAATTAAATCCTTGAATCCATCATCAACATTCTTGATCATGCCATCATAATGTCAAAATTCTAAGTCTATAACAATCAACCATTCATTTAAACATCTTAAAATGAGGTTAGATTAAACAAGGGATTTGTAAGGTTTATCTAATGATTCTAATTTGTTTCCATAATCCTTCCTACGAGGTAGTTTGATGTTTTGGGTTTTTTAATTGCATGATTTAATCTAATAGCTCAAAATTCCTACTATATTTTGGTGACCACAGTGGGAGACTTTCCCTAATTTAATCATTTTGCTTGTTAGTGATGTTTTTGAAAGCTTGTAGGGTTAAGTAATTCAATAACAAGTACCAAATCTTAAATAAATATTCACACATGAGTGAAACCCATGGTATTGATCTATAATTCATGATATTATAGTGGTGATTTTGTTCCAAAAGTCATGGTTTTGTGTTAATCATATAACTTGACCACTAATAGTTTATCTGGCCTTGATAGGTTTTTTATCTTTTAGTAATACCATGACTTGCAAGTTTTGGATTTGTATCGAAAGTCATGGTTTTGCATATCAAGTCATGATATTGTGTCTAACCCTCAATGAATAATGGTTTTCTAACTATAACAAGTTTTTGAATGACAGTAAAATCATGAATCTATAACTCATGGTCTTGCATTAGTAATAGTGATATTTCTTTACTAATCATGGTTTTATAGGAAAATAGGTTTAGTCAAGATTCAAGTGTTTAACTTCTAAGCTACAATATCATAGATTCATAAGTTATGGTATTGACCTGTAAGTCACAGTATTACAGTTACAGTCATGATATTATTATTTATTCCAAATATGATAACAATTATCTTTTGACACTTCACTTTTAGGTTTAATTTTGTAATTTTATGCTTTATATGGGGGATCACTAATCATTTAATCTATCATATAAACCCTTTTTTTAGAATCTCATTTAAGTGGTTTGGATTTTGAGATATATAATGCTAACCACATTATGAATAATTAGGGTTCTTATCTATATAAACTTGTCATGTTTTGATTGATAGGGTTAATAAAACATCCTATATGGGATCATATAAAATCCAAACATCATAGTCTTAGCCTTTTTATTGGCCTCTATAAAATTGTTATTCATGTAGTCATGATATTGATCTGAGAATCATGATATTACATATCCAATAGTGATAGTATTATTTAATCATATTAGGGTTGTCATATTTTATTTTTAATATTTTCAAATTCATATAATCAATTTTAGGATAACTCTAATCATGGTAAAATCTTGTTATTCTGTAGATTGTGTTTGGATTGTCCATTTTTGTGAAAAAAATATCTTGTCTTGATAAAAATCTTGATACATCATAATAAAACTAATCTATGTATTTGTGGCTATTTCTTAGGCATTTATATGTCTTAATCCATCTGGGTTAACTTTTCATGATCATTTAAACATCTAATTTAGCTTGCAGTATAGTCAAAAATTAGAAATCTTAAAAAAATTGGACTTTTTTGTAATATCACAAATCTCATAGTCATGATATCACCCTATGAGTCATGATATTGCATAAATATTTATGGTTTTGTATATTGACCATCATGTTTAACTACCTATGGAAAAATTTCAACTCATGAATTGTGCTATTATACTTTTAGTTGTGATATTATAGTTTGAAGTTAAGATTTTACACTGATTTTTGCATTCGATTTTATCTTTTCTAAGTGCATTTTTAGAGTAATTTTTTAGTGATTTTTTAGTCATTTCAATCCTCCTAAAAGGCCTAAATTTCTTTTGGAACTGGGGGATCCACCCCTTGACCTCACCCTATATCACAATATGGAATGTGTTTGGGGCACTTCCCCTAAACCTCATAAAGGGCTCTACCCCTTGACCCTGCAAGGGGCACTTCCCCTTATCCAGATTGGGGGTTAACACCCCCAGACCCCCACTTCATGGATCACTCACCCAAAGAAATTATAGAGTCAAATCATTATTTTTTAGGGTGTTTTTATTAAGGCCTATTAGATTAGTAATTTATTTATTGTAGGGGTAAACCTAGAGGGTTTTTTTTGTCTAACACCTTCTTTATAGGTCATTATTTTGGTATAACATTGTGTCTTCAAGTTTTCTCATAAATATTGTTAATTAAAACTACTAATCATTATATTTCAAGTTCCCTCTTTAAAAGTGATAATCAAACTACTAATCATTTTCTTGCAGGTCACCTATTAAAGACCTCTTTTGGCATTTTGAAAATCATTTTGCCTTACATATTGTGTATATCTATTTAATCATTTTAATCAGTTTTCATTTTATATTATTTCATATTATATATATCAAATCTTAAATAATCAATTAATTAATAATTTTTGTCTGTCTATTTGTCACTCAAGGTCTACAATGGTGTATGCTCTCCTCCTTACACTTTGTAGTGATTTTTGGAGGATCAAAAACCACCTAAAAACACTCTTTTTATTTTTTATGGGAAACATGATGTGTAATTGACACTCATACACTTTCCATAGTCTTAGGGGGATAGTGACTATGGATTTCACCACCATGTACTAATCCACACTTTATGTTTTGGTGGAGTATAAATATCAGGGATAGCTATCATCAGGCTAAGTGGTTGACCCCATACCATCTCATCCATGAAGGGAAATAGTTAACTCTCTAAATTAGGCATTAAACAATGCCATATATATAATTGGGCCCCACTATACCTAGTGTATATCTATGATGCCCCTAGAGAGCCCATTTAGCCTAACATAAGACCTTTTAGCTATAATAAATGACTTGATACCAAAGTTAAGATTATCTCCTAAGTAGTCATTAAGTGAAAATGGGGTTGAGAGGGTTTGTTTGATTCCATAATAGGTCACCAACCTATAACCTCACCCATGAATTTTTTAGATGGTGAAGTCATTGGGTTACACACCCACTATCAATTTACTAGTCCTAGTTTTGTGGTCTACTTGATTTAGTGAGTGTTGTCCTAGACCCATGATATTTTTGATCAAAGTCATCCTTTTACCCAAACCTATATACACATATCTAGGTATTTTACACATATTATCATCTTGTATATCCTTTTATTATCATCATATCATCCTCTTATATATATTTATTATTTTTAACATCCTTTAAAACACTAGTCACAACCTATTCTAGTCTCACCAATCATTAGTCATACCCCATCACTTACATAATCAAGCCTTATCATCCCACCATCACATCTTATTATAAGTCCACCTCATTAATCACACCTCAACTTGACTTAATCTCCTAGTCCAAATTATTCTTGACCTTTTCTTATCCACCATCTTTCCAACATAATCCTAATAAACCCTAACATCATCTAAATCACCTCCTAGTCTCATCACCTACATATCCTATTCACATTTTTTCATATACATCTTGTCTTAAATCCACTGTATCTATAACTACTCATTTTTCTTGATCTTATCTTGCCTAGTCACCTTGTCCACCTAGTCCTAATCATAGTCCAACTCCACTCATTCCCTTATCTATACTAGTTATCCCATCATGTCTGTAGTCATACATTAGTCTTCATCTAAATTGGTGAACAATTATTTTGATCAAGGTTTTCATTATTAGATTTCCTTTGTCAAATCAATTTTGAATCATAATAATAATCCTATCAATCCATCCTCTCATCCCATTTGAGTCCATCATCTTCATCTTGAGTCAGTATTAATCTAGTCAATCCTCTATCATAATCAGTCTCTCAAACTAGTCTATCCCTTCATCCAATCATATATCTTGTCATATCTCACCTAGTTGAATCCAATCCCAATCATCAAACATCTATCTCACCTCTTAATTTAGTCTACTTGATCAAATATCACATCACATCACACATTGAGTCAAACTTGAGATAAGACTAAAGCAAGCCTTGGTCTAAATGTTTTCCACATATCCCATCTTCACCCATTAGTATCTATATTCATTCCCCCATACCTTTTGATTGAGCCTAGTAAACCACATCATTTTTGATTTCTATCATCCTTATCCATGACATCCAAATCAAATTTGGTTAATGCCCTGATTGAAGAATGTCTCATAACCAATAAGTATATGTTATTTTCTCATCTCCTTGAGATGAGAACTCCATGACCAATAGAATTTGACCTCACCCACCCATCATTACCTCTATTCCAAACCCATTCATATGATTCACATTTAAATCCTCCATCTACTAGTCATAGCCAATCATCTACCCCTTCCTATACTAGCAAAGGGAATCCTATCTTGGCCACTTTGTCTACTATTAGTTTACCCACTTAGTCACATAAAAACCATTTGATCTAAATTATAATGCTTTAATTCATAATTCACAAAGTGAAGAGAGCCCCTATACTCATCTTCCTATATCCCTAAAATCCCTCTTCTAACAACTTTTCATTGCTAACATGATGGTCTATCCACCTATACGACAACTTAATATTGATAAGAATAATCCCTCTTGGTATAAATCAAACCAATAGTGTGTATATCATCAAAATTTGTGGCATACCATTAATCTATGTCATAATTTTTTAAAACTTTGTCCAAGACCTCATCAACTATGGTGACATAGAAATCAACAATGAATCAGATAAGTCCATATCCCTGGGTGAATAAGAAGAGGAATTCCTTGATTCCATTCCTAATAATGATCAATCCCTTCCCTTTCCAAGCTAAGTTCAAGACACCACCTACACCTTCCATGGTCCCCCTATCTTCAAAAAATCTTCCATTAAAAATAATTCTATTCCCCGTGAGTCTAGTCCTTCCTTCTCTCATGAGTCCTTCTTTCATGGGCCTATCCTTGGTGAATCCATTATTCCTCCATCATCTCCCCCTCATCCACCATATAAAAAACCCTAAGTTGAGAGGTCAGTTATAGACAATTTATCTTATACTATAATCACTACATCTTGTACATTGGAGTCCACATCATAGTCAATACAAATGTTATTTGCATCAGAATCATGTTCAACACCAGTGTCTACATCAAATTCCTCATCATCCATCATAAATGTGGATGAATATTCCTACCCTTTTAAATATACCTTTATTTTATATGATAATAAATCACCAAGCATATATTTTGATAAGGATGATGATGTCATAATAGAGTTTTCATAATTTTTATCTATTGAAGATTGTCAGAGTGAATCTGATCCTACTTTGGGCATGTGTCTTTCAGATAGTTCTAGTGATCCTTTTATTGATCTTGAGGAGATATTATTTGATGTTTAAATTGGGTCTCCTATGAACCCTTATGAGGACCATGTTTCCCCATCACCACTCATTAACCTCATCATATCAACTCCACCACCTCCATCCATCATTGATCCTTTTCTTCCTACCAATGATCATTTAATCACCTCCCTCCATAAGGATGAATAGTAACATACATCATTGGACCCTCCCTCAATAAATGTAACATATGCCACAAATAAAAAGGTCTAAGACCATATTCCAAAATTCATAAATCATAAACAAATCACCTTTGATCCCATAAATCAAATTTAAGAAAATTTAAATCATCAACCTAATCAAAAAGCATCTTTCCCTAGTGAAACACAATGTCAAGCACTAGGGTATCATACAAATAAAAAATTAATCTCCTCTATTTAAGCCCCATTTTAGGCAATATGGGGTAGTCAAAGTCAACTCCAATCAAAATGATGTCAAAATCACTATCCATATGATTGATAATCCTTCTAATAATCAAATCAAAAATGAACCACAAAGTCAAAGTGTCTTGAATATCTTAAAGTATTTTATCACATGGAACCAATAAAATAAATAAGGCCTAACATGTATAATGGTGTATGCAACTTCTAGTCATAATCCCCAATCACTCATCACACCATCCTATCATGATCGTCTCCTCCATTAAAATCCAATACCTCCTCATCAAAATCAAGATCTAATCTAGTCCATACCTCACATCACCTTCACAAGTAGCATCATATCTCATGGGGATGAAAAATATGATTTGTATATATATTTATAGGAGTCTCAATCAATCATAAATGATGGTCACAAGGACATCAATACATCTAGCAGTGACAACATGTATCTAGTAACACATATCTCTAAAATAGATATTAGTTGAAGACCATAAAACTATCTGCATCTTGCATCTCATAACCATATCTAATAAATCAAGATGCTCAAAATAAAAAAGTCAAAAAAATTCAAAAAAATTTTAAAAAATAAAAATAAAATAAAATAAAAAATCATTCATCAAATGGTGAAAACTAGTCTTCTTCCACCTTGGGAAAGTACCATGATGAAAACCAATTTTTTGGTATCATGGTAAAATTAATAATTGTTTGTATTGTACCTCAACACTTGGGGTAAAAATCCATCCTACTTGTCACATCCCTTATCCACCTTATCTATATCACCCATGCTTATCCATCTTATCCCTTGATCCATTGTTCCTACCCATAATCTACCATCACATTATTCATCTTATCTCTCATTCCTTCTTATCTTGAACTTTGTAAGTAAGTGGAAGATGTTTTGAAAAATGTTATGAAATAATATTGGCATATCTTCCAATGTACACTTAGGAAAATAAACATTTGGTTCTTTCATGATGTGTTCATTGGTGATCCATGGTCCATTCTTCCTTGGTCCTCATCCTATTTTCATCATCACCCTCATCTTTTTATCATACATCTATTGTTCTATCCATACTTATCCTAGTTTTTAGGTTTATTATTAGCTTTACTAGTAACCCCATTTGTATAGCTTATATACATATTGTAAAAATACCTAAAAATTAAAATATGTCAAAAATCCAAAAAAATATAAAATCTTAAAATGTCCTAATTATCTTGTCATATGTCATCTTGTCTAATATCCTCAATATTCTAGTCATCATATCTAGTGTCTTAGCCATATTAGTGTCCTAGTCACCTTGACCTCTTATCTTCAGTAGCCTTATCCTAATATTAGTCCCTCATCTAACCCAACTCGATATCCAAATCATAATCATAATCATCATCCCTAGTCTACTCCAAGTCCATATCCTTATCCAAATCATCATCACTAGTCTACTTCATTTCTATATCTTATCCTCAATCCACTTTCACATCATCCTATTATAAAATGTCACCCAATCACTCATCCCATCATTAGATAATAAATAATGGCATTGCATGTATATACTTATGTGTGTTACTTGTATGCTCTATGTTGTGTGACTTGTTTGAACATCTGTTGTCATGTATATAATTGTATTATGTCTTGTTTGTTTTTTTATAGTATTTTATCATCTCTTTTTGGTCTATTATTCAATGAAAAATGATGCTAAAATGTCACCAAATATACAATAATGCTTATAAGTGCCCTCAATGATGCAGAGTTCACTATTTGCCCACGTATTTTAGCACAATGACCTATTTCTCATATTTATATCATTGAAAATACTATCAAGTGCTATATTTCTTGGATTTATTAGACTATGATGAGCATTATTATAGTTTTTATAGATTGATAATCTAAACCCTCATCATTTCTCTAATCATCTAATCATCCTTATTCCCATCATTTATATAATCATCTAATCCTTGCAACCCATTTCCCTAACATCTAATATTTTATCCTCATCTCATAATTTGAGTCATATCCTCTAATCACTAACAACATCCTATAATACCTAATCATCATCATCATATTTTACTCCATCAATTATTATTTATCCTTGAATCAGAACTATATCGACTTGAGGTCTTTTCAAACTATGTAGGTAGTACTTAGCCACTTTTTAGTACCTAAACATAGCTCGACCACTCTCTCCTCTTTCCCATCATCCATCATCACATCTCTAATGTCCCTCATTATCCTCACATATTTCATTATTCAAATCCTTGAGCTATAGTATCAATCATTTATTAAATGATCTATTGATCAATTACCATCTCTATAATCATCTCCTTAATCTTTTCATAAATCACTTGTACTCATTGATTGGGATTGACAAATCACAAAATCCATATCTTATTCCATAATCATTAATTATTTAATTTATAATTTATATTTTATGGTTCCTCCCTCGATTGGGGCATAACCAAGACCATAACTTCATCTCTCACTCCCTTGCATGTGTATTTACAAGGGACATCATTTCTATTAATCACATTATGGATCATTTATTTGATTTTTCCCCTTCATATTTTCACCATTCAACCATATCATTATTCATCTATTTCATCATATCACTCACCTTTAGCTTTTATTTATACCCATCATTAATCTTATCAAATCCTTATCTTATCTTAGACTATAGCTCTCCCTTACATATGTGCTTACATGGGATACATTGAAATATTATGGAATTTTAATCCTATCATCATCATGTTATGGTTTATTCCCCCTTGGTATGTGTCAAAAATCATGATAAATTCCTCTCTACTCCCTATGCATATATATTTTTTAGGGGCATCATTAACCTATAGCTCATTGCTCAAGTTGAATTCATCTTCTTCATCATCTATCTAAACATCTAGCATCCCATCCCATTATCTATCCATTACATCCCACCCCTTGATTCCTCTTTAAAATTTCCATCCATCTCATTCTTCCTTATATTCCCCCTCAAAAGGGCATCATATCCCATAATATCATGTACTAACATTAATCTATGAAATGGTTTTTCTTTAAAAGACCATTACTCACTCCGCTTCAATTCACTTGCAATGCCCTTTAAAAGAGGGGTAAATTTTATGCACCAAAATCCTCTCACCTAATTATTCTAAGTAATTTCACTAATGTATCCCCTTTATCTTAAGCCTAGTCATTATCCAATATCCCTCCCTCATCATTTCTTCATATACTAACCATAGTCCTACTCCACTTCTTCATTAATTCTCCTAAATCCCCATTATTTTATCCTAACCCCTTATTTATCCATTATTTGGTAATTTTAAACTCCCATGACTTACCTACCCACCTACTAACCCTATTCCTAGACTCTCATACACCCCTAGTCCCTAACCACCCACCTAATCTCTATCTAATCCCCTATCTAATCTTCATTAATCCTTAAGATAATTATAGAATCCTCCAATTATATAATCCTCTCTAACAGAGCCTTCCCCATCTAGAACCCTCTATTCTAGAGGTTTTCAAAGAATTTAAAATTCCTTGTAAAATCCCCAACCATTGATGCTGATGGCCCAAAATTGAATTCCAGTCATTGATTCTTCCCTCCATTTTCTATATAAACAAGCCTTTTCTCTATGGCTAAACTAACTAGCAACTGTCTATGAATCTCATAAAATCTCCATGCCAATCTAATACTTGAATCCATCATCAACATCCTTGATCATGCCATCTTAATATCAAAATTTTGAGTCCATAGAAATCAACCATCCATTTGAACATCTTGGAAGGAGGCCAGGTGAAACAAGGGATTGGTAAGGTTTATCCTATGATTTTGATTTGTTTCCATAATCCTTATTACTAGGTAGTTTGGTGTTATGGGTTTTTGAATTGCATGATTTAATCCAATAGCTCAAAATTCCTACTACAAACATTGTCTTGAAGACATAGAAATTTCAAATTACAAGTTTATACTTATAGTTTTAGTTATTTATTATTAGGTTTTTTAGTCATTAAAACCATGTAGAAGGAAAGGAATGTTTGTTTTACTCAATTTTATAAATGTGTTACAGACCACTTGTGACTTAGGACACAATACACTTAAGGTAATAATTATATTTTAGTTGGCATAGTTTTTTAATTGAAATAAAAATATATTTGAAAGGTCATTATTGATTTTAGATATGGTTAATACATTCTATAAGACCTTATCATTATTGATTATGGATAAGTTTAAGACATTTGAAAGATAGTGTTTTGAGAAACTATCTTTAAATAAATGCTTTTCATGAAACTTATCGTTATATTTATTCATTTCAAGATAGATGACTATGCATGCAAACAAATGCTCTTAGTATTTAGAATAAAAGAAACACAAATTCATACCTTGTAGTTGTAATCATAGGGAAGCAAACTTATAAATTATCTACACTTTTGTTTCCAGCCTCTCATCCCAATCATTTGATTACTAGAGATTCACTTGCACTAATAGCTTACATTAATGAATAAAAAAATTGAGAAACCATCACATATGTATTTGATCAACTTATTTATGATTGAATACATATACATATATATTATAGAGTTTACAACTATTATAGACACATTATCGTAATCAAAAAAAATACTGAGAGTAGTTATATACATGCATAGTCATCTATTTTGATTCTTGAAATGAACAAATATAATGGTAAATTCTCTTAAAATCATTTTTTAAAATTTATTTTCTTCCCATCCTTGCTTTACCTATTTGTCTTGCCTTATGGGCCCATATTCAGTTTATTATTTATCCTCTAATTTTTTGTCACAATTTTTGCTATACTCTATTTATTATATTATTTGGTTCATTTTTACCACTGATTTCCTCTCAGCCTCTGAGAAATAATGTCATGCAAGATACTTATTTTAAATAATGAACAAAGAATAAAATGAATTATATTATGTGGTTGGTCTTTACCATATAATTATTTTAAATAAATAAGAAACTCATTTCTATTGAGAAATAATGGCATGCAAGATACTTTTAAATAATGCATAGAACAAAATGAACTATATTATGTGATTGGTCTTTACCACATACTTCTTTTAAAAAAATAATAAAATTATTTCTTCTGAGAAATAATGGAATGCAAGATACTTATTTTAAATAAAATTAATAAATGCAACAAAGCCTCATGATCATTTCAATCATATTTTTGACTAACACAAAAACACCCATTTCATAGATTTTGATTTTAAGGAAGAGATTTCTAGATATACATGAAATTTCTAAGAAAACCAACATGCACAATGTTTTTATCAAATATCTTTAAACAAATTTTTTTTAGGTAAATCAATTACTTGTTTATTTTAAATAAGTATATGGTAAATACCAACCAAATAATATATTAAACTGAGTATAGCAAAAATTGTGACAAAAAATCAGGGTATAGAGTATAAATAATGAACCGACTATGGGGCTATAGGGCAAGACTATATATATACACACACTCTATACCCCAATTTTTTGTCACAATTTTTTACTCATTTTAATATATTATTTGGTTGGTCTTTATTTTTACCACCCTAAACCCTAAACAAACAAGAAACTAATTTTCTCTAAGAAATAATGACATACAAGATACTTCTTTTAAACAATACACAAAAATAAAATGAATTATATTATATGGTTGGTCTTTGCCACATAATTATTTCAAAAAAACAAGAAACTAATTTCCTCTAATAAATAATGGCATCCAATATGCTTATTTTAAACAAAATAAGTAAATGCAATAGAGCCTCATGATCATTTTAACCATATTTCTAACTAACCTGAAAATACCCATTTCACATATTTTGTAAACATATCAACATGAAAGAAGTAAAATTAGTGTAATGAATAAATATAATGATAAATTCCCTGAAAATCATTTCTTTTAAGATATTTTTTTGTCATCCTCACTTTTTATAGTTGTCTTTCCCTATGGCCTCATAGTTGGTTTATACTCTATACTCTAATTTTTTATCACAATTTTTGCTATACTCATTTTATTATATTATTTGGTTGGTCTTTACCACATAATTATTTTAAACAAACAAGAAATTGATTTCATCTAATAAATAATGATGTGCAATATACTTATTTTAAACAATGCAGAAAGAACAAACTGAATAAATGCAATAGATCCTCATGATCATACTGTATTTTGTTTTTAAACATCGAAGGTAATAATTATATTCTAGTTGGCATGGTTGGTTAATTGAAATAAAAAAAATTAAAAAGCCAATATGGATATGGTTAAGACATTTTGGAAAACTTTATTATATAGTTTATAATTTTAAAACAATGAAAATGTTTTGAATTTTTTTTAGTTATGTCATCCTCACTTTTCACAGTTGTCTTTCCCTATGGCCCCATAGTTGGTTTATACTCTAAACTCTATTTTTTTATCACTATTTTTTAAATAATCAATGTATTATATTATATTGGTTGTTATTTACCACATATTTATTAGAAACAAACAAGATATTAATTTTATCTGAGAAATAATGACATGCAAGATACTTCTTTTAAATAATGCACAAAGAATAAATTGAATAAACATAATAGAGCCTCATGATCATAATGTATTTTGTTTTTAAATGTAAGGTAATAATTAAATTTTGGTTGGCATGGTTTTTTATTTAAAATAAAAATATATTTGAAAGGCCAATATGGATGTGGTTAAGACATTTTGACAAAGTGAGCGATAGTTGTAAGAAGAGGCCAAGGAGAGGCCAGGGAGGAGTCTAGGCATCTAACAATGAATTACAATCCAAGTAAGAAATACAAGCCCTACATGTCATGAGAATCATGACATGAGTGACAACTGAAAGAGGATGCCAAAGAAGAATATAAGTAGCCAATAATGAAGTACAATCCATGTAATAAATATAAGTCATATATATTTGTAAATGTTTTAACACTTTTAATGATTTCTTTCTAATTTTTAAAAGATTTGAACTATTGCCATGTTAATTTCCCCATAATGTGTTTGGGTAAAGGGGTTTAACTTAGATTTTTCACCATTATTTCTTGATTTGAATATGATTCTTGATTTTATAACTATCTATAAATTTTTTTGAAGAGTTAATAGAATCACTAGTCAATTTATACCAGTGTGGTGATTTTACCAAAGATTCACCAATGTAATTATACCTATAATATAGGATTTTATAGTAAGCTTATAGGGGTCCCTTCTTAAAATTATCCCTAAAAATGACAAGGGTACATCTTATGTATCATGATTGTGATCCTTCCCCTTATAGATTTTTTGATAATTGTGAGTTTTTACCATCCATCTATAATCCTCTTACTATACATATGTCTGAAACTAATAATAAGGTTAAATCTCTAAATGAACCCCTCAGTAGTCCTATTATGACCATCAATGAGATTGTGACTATGATTCATGCCATAGGTGAGTTATAATGAAAATTAAAAGTTTTATCTCTAGTTTTGGTTGTATCCAATTCTTGGATTGATTCTAATGTTTTATATGGCCAACCTATAGTGTATATGATTCTTGACTCACCTTGTAGACACTATAAAATTGCACACTTATAGTTTTTTATGACTAAATGCCTCAGGACCCACTACAGACCCCCTAAACCTTCTTAACCCTTAACCAACCCCTCTTAACCTAACCAAATCAGTATTCTCCTATTCACATAGTATTATTAAAAAATACTATTTAAAAGTACTATTCACTATCACTATTCACTGTGGGACCCACTATCACTATTCATGATGACATGGTAAGTGACATGACAAGTAATGTGGAAGGTGATTTGAGAGGTGATATGGCAAGTGATATGGCTTAGAAGTGAGGTGGCTTGATATGGGATAGCATACCCCACCTGGGACCCTTTCCAAAGGTACTTAATAACCTCATGTAAGCATCACAAGGGTCCCCCCTTGAAATATGGTGAATTTCCCATTAAGGGGCCATCATTAAACATATATTTTGTCTTCACACATGAAAGTGGCCTTCAAAATGAGATACCCACCTCTTTAGTGCTTTGGAAAAGATAAAAAGCACTATATCCACCCATTTTTTACTTTTTAACCCAAATGGGAGACCCATGATCAAGGTGGGAATCCACCACCCTCATCATTTGACTCATTCATGCACCCACATAGAAAATGGTGCCACATTTTGTGTGGCATCTTTTTAAGTGCTTGGATGAAGATAAGAGGGTGGTGAAAAGTCTTTTAACCTTATTTAGGCCCATATGCATGATTCCCATTCAAAATTGGACTCATGTGCAAAGTAGGAGACACACCAACCCAAATGAGAGACCCATGATCAAGGTGGGAATCCCACTAATGAGTGTTGTTTAACACTTCATTTAATCAATCTTTCATATTAATGTCTATCAAACTAGGGCTGGTATCTAAAGCTATCTGGAGTAAGGTTTATGGTGGTAAATCTATAAGTTGGTCTTGGAGGGATTTTGATGATTCTAATCTAAATTTTACCAATGAAATAATTTTTCTAAGCTAATTAATTCACACACTTGTTGAAATAAGAGATTAACCATTACACTAACTAATTTAATCCTTTGATTGAAATTAAAGTGCCCTTAAGCTACTTCATACTTGCTTGGAAATGTAAATCTATCTAAGTCACACTTTCATAGAAATGTAAATATATCTAATTCACACTTTCTTGGAAATGTAAAACTATCGAATTTTCACTTGCATGGAAATATAAAAACTCAGTTGGAGAGATAATTCTAAGCTAACTAACCCTTATGCATTAAATCAAAAGAAACACTAAGACTAAGTCACACTTGTTTTGAAAGAAGATAGCTATTGGAATGTAAATCTTTGAATTTGAATTACTAATATTTGTAAGTATTTAAGATATTATGATTATCTAGAAATGCAAAATTAATTCAACATAAATATAAATATAGTACAAAAATTCATGATTCCAAGGAGAGTGGGCCCTTGCTCTTCTTAGATTTAGGAATTAAGTTTACTCAGTAATGAAAGCTAGAATGATATTATATTAATTAATAGAAAGCTAGAACATTTACAGTATATCTAAAATTTTGAGTGTAATAGTTATTCATCTCCTTTTCAGATAAAATATTTACATATTTATGCTAATACAATCAAACTAAAAATAGTATGCAAGAAAATAGGACTTCTTACTCAATACATTCATCCTCAAAATAAGAGATTTGGATTGATCAAGATCTTAAAAATCTATTTGTCTTGATAAGATAGTTATATTATCCCTATAATAGTTTTAATGTCTAAATATATATATAATATATCAAGATTAAATCCTTAAAATTAGGAGGCAAGTATTTCATTGATGTGATTCCAGTTAGATTATTCTTCCTTTTCAAATTATCTACAAACTCTTTTGTTTTTTAAATTTTGGATCTATAGAGTTCATAGATTCTAGACTGGTAGAGTCTATAGATCCTAGACTGGCAGAGTTCGTAAGTTTACTCAGTAATGAAAGCTAGAATGATATTATATTAATTAATAGAAATCTAGAACATTTACAATATATCTAAAATTTTGAGTGTAATAGTTATTCATCTCCTTTTCAGATAAAATATTTACATATTTATGCTAATACAATCAAACTAAAAATAGTATGCAAGAAAATAAAACTTCTTACTCAATACATTCATCCTCAAAATAAGAGATTTGGATTGATCAAGATCTTAAAAATCTATTTGTCTTGATAAGATAGTTATATTATCCCTATAATAGTTTTAATGTCTAAATATATATATAATATATCAAGATTGAATCCTTAAAATTAGGAGGCAAGTATTTCATTGATGTGATTCCAGTTAGATTAATCTTCCTTTTCAAATTATCTACAAACTCTTTTGTTTTTTAAATTTTGGATCTATAGAGTTCATAGATTCTAGACTGGTAGAGTCTATAGATCCTAGACTGGTAGAGTTCATAAGTTTACTTAGTAATGAAAGCTAGAATGATATTATATTAATTAATAGAAAGCTAGAACATTTACAGTATATCTAAAATTTTGAGTGTAATAGTTATTCATCTCCTTTTCAGATAAAATATTTACATATTTATGCTAATACAATCAAACTAAAAATAGTATGCAAGAAAATAGGACTTCTTACTCAATACATTCATCCTCAAAATAAGAGATTTGGATTGATCAAGATATTAAAAATCTATTTGTCTTGATAAGATAGTTATATTATCCCTATAATAGTTTTCATGTCTAAATATATATATAATATATCAAGATTGAATCCTTAAAATTAGGAGGCAAGTATTTCATTGATGTGATTCCAGTTAGATTATTCTTCCTTTTCAAATTATCTACAAACTCTTTTGTTTTTTAAATTTTGGATCTATAGAGTTCGTAGATTCTAGACTGGTAGAGTCTATAGATCCTAGACTGGCAGAGTTCGTAAGTTTACTCAGTAATGAAAGCTAGAATGATATTATATTAATTAATAGAAATCTAGAACATTTACAATATATCTAAAATTTTGAGTGTAATAGTTATTCATCTCCTTTTCAGATAAAATATTTACATATTTATGCTAATACAATCAAACTAAAAATAGTATGCAAGAAAATAGAACTTCTTACTCAATACATTCATCCTCAAAATAAGAGATTTGGATTGATCAAGATCTTAAAAATCTATTTGTCTTGATAAGATAGTTATATTATCCCTATAATAGTTTTAATGTCTAAATATATATATAGTATATCAAGATTGAATCCTTAAAATTAGGAGGCAAGTATTTCATTGATGTGATTCCAGTTAGATTAATCTTCCTTTTCAAATTATCTACAAACTCTTTTGTTTTTTAAATTTTGGATCTATAGAGTTCATAGATTCTAGACTGGTAGAGTCTATAGATCCTAGACTGGGAGAGTTCATAAGTTTACTGAGTAATGAAAGCTAGAATGATATTATATTAATTAATAGAAAGCTAGAACATTTACAGTATATCTAAAATTTTGAGTGTAATAGTTATTCATCTCCTTTTCAGATAAAATATTTACATATTTATGCTAATACAATCAAACTAAAAATAGTATGCAAGAAAATAGGACTTCTTACTCAATACATTCATCCTCAAAATAAGAGATTTGGATTGATCAAGATCTTAAAAATCTATTTGTCTTGATAAGATAGTTATATTATCCCTATAATAGTTTTAATGTCTATATATATATATATATATATATATAATATCAAGATTGAATCCTTAAAATTAGGAGGCAAGTATTTCATTGATGTGATTCCAGTTAGATTATTCTTCCTTTTCAAATTATCTACAAACTCTTTTGTTTCTTAAATTTTGGATCTATAGAGTTCATAGATTCTAGACTGGTAGAGTCTATAGATCCTAGACTGGCAGAGTTCGTAAGTTTACTCAGTAATGAAATCTAGAATGATATTATATTAATTAATAGAAAGCTAGAACATTTACAGTATATCTAAAATTTTGAGTGTAATAGTTATTCATCTCCTTTTCAGATAAAATATTTACATATTTATGCTAATACAATCAAAATAAAAATAGTATGCAAGAAAATAGGACTTCTTACTCAATACATTCATCCTCAAAATAAGAGATTTGGATTGATCAAGATCTTAAAAATCTATTTGTCTTGATAAGATAGTTATATTATCCCTATAATAGTTTTAATGTCTAAATATAAATAATATATATCAAGATTGAATCCTTAAAATTAGGAGGCAAGTATTTCATTGATGTGATTCCAGTTAGATTAATCTTCCTTTTCAAATTATCTACAAACTCTTTTGTTTTTTAAATGTTGGATCTATAGAGTTCATAGATTCTAGACTGGTAGTGTCTATAGATCCTAGACTGGCAGAGTTCGTAAGTTTACTCAGTAATGAAAGCTAGAATGATATTATATTAATTAATAGAAAGCTAGAACATTTACAGTATATCTAAAATTTTGAGTGTAATAGTTATTCATCTCCTTTTCAGATAAAATATTTACATATTTATGCTAATACAATCAAACTAAAAATAGTATGCAAGAAAATAGGACTTCTTACTCAATACATTCATCCTCAAAATAAGAGATTTGGATTGATCAAGATCTTAAAAATCTATTTGTCTTGATAAGATAGTTATATTATCCCTATAATAGTTTTAATGTCTAAATATATATAAAATATAACAAGATTAAATCCTTAAAATTAGGAGGCAAGTATTTCATTGATGTGATTCTAGTTAGATTAATCTTCCTTTTCAAATTATCTACAAACTCTTTTGTTTTTTAAATTTTGGATCTATAGAGTTCATAGATTCTAGACTGGTAGAGTCTATAGATCCTAGACTGGCAGAGTTCATAGATCCTAGACTAGTAGAGTTCGTATATCTTATATTGGTTGAGTCTATAGCTTCAAAAAAATAAGGTCAAAACTAGAACTTCTCCGAAATTTTATTTTTACCATCCTTCCTATGTATTCTTCAAAACCAAAACACTAAAACATGCTACTTGTTAGGTATAAATGATAAAATGGTAACTCAACCTTTGATTTAACATAAATGAGATAAAGTAGTTATTTTCCATGTAATAGTTAGCTAAATGTCTATGATTTGCATAATATTATATCCTTAGATGAAATGAATGAAATTATATGTCAATAATGAGCCATATTTTGGGCTCATCATCTCCCCCAAACTTTACCTTTTTCAAGTCCCATTACAAACATTTAGCTAGCTTCATTGGTTCTTGGCCTATTTTCTATGCCCTTGCTAAGATCATATTCATCAAATTCATCTTTGATATGCTGATATGTATTGCTTGTAAATCCTTTATACATTTGAACCATCCTTTTCCATATATTAAACTCTTCATCAGATTATGGTGCTCAATTATGCCATCAAAAAACTGCTATCATAAACAATGGAGGTCTATACCTCATTCCAATCCATGTTTGCTCTCCTCTAGATTTTATTACTTCTATAATTTCCTCAAGAATTGTTTCATCTCTTATTCTACTCCACCTTAGATTGTTAGGAGACATAACTTCTCATCTTTTGAGAGATACTAATAATTGGTCCTATATTTTCACACTAGCAGCAACAACTGAATAAAATCTTTGTCTTAAAAATAGGACAAATGAAATAATATAGTTATACAATGCTTCTAAAAAGTGGTTTTTGATGATATTATTTAAACAAGATCCCTTGAAATTGTGGTCAAACAATCTTAGAATGGAGAAGGATGGTCTGATGCATAACCCTATAATTTTAATATGATCTGTATATTCTTCAAATTTATTTTTCCATACCAACTGATTCTTGAAAGTGGAATGAAGTAATCTCAACTGAACTTCTCCTACATGTAAATCTATCAAAAATTTATTACATTCATCATCTCTTATTATCAAATCATGTAGATAAAATTTATAGAGGAGATCCTAAATATCAGACCTAGAAATATAAAATATTTCCAAAAATGTAGATGGATCTAGAATATTATAAGGAAGATGTTAGGATATCCT
The DNA here is from genome assembly GCA_037957365.1 of Torreya grandis. Lineage (NCBI taxonomy): Eukaryota > Viridiplantae > Streptophyta > Pinopsida > Cupressales > Taxaceae > Torreya > Torreya grandis. The sequence continues at coordinate 1,639,791 of JARHVA010001643.1, forward strand.
AATAATTTGTCATCTATAGAATTGTTCAAATAGGAATAGACTTAATGTAGGAGTTGGGCTTCTACAAGCCAAAAGAATCTCTCCTAATTTGTAATCATTCTGCAAGTCTTCCTCGAAAGTCTGAGTTTAATTTCTAATATTTGTTTTTCATTTTCCAATTTATTATTGCTAATGACTAAAATTTCATTCTTATATTTGATTGATTGATTCCTCTTGAGCTTGATGTAAAATTTCTAATGGAAGAATATATAGATAACTAGTCTGACATCTTTGATTAGCAAATGTTTTTAGAGAAGAGATAGGTTGACTATCCTTAATAGAAAATATCTAAAAAGAATTCAACAGTTTCTATTTTAACTTTCTATTTTCTTTCTCAATACTCTTTATATATGTCCATGAATTGACTTCTTCCTCCTCTTTTAATCCTATTATTTCTTCTAGTTTATTAACTTTCAAAGCAAAATTTAAAGATTTTATTTATAATTTGTGTACTAACATAGAGTTGAGTTGATCCTTACTTTATAGTTGGCTTAGTATATTTGCAATATATGTTTCTTATTACTGAATCAACTTTTGGGATTTAAAAAGTTTCATGGTTAGTTGCATGACAATATATTTGAGACTGGATGGTTCTCCTTCTTCAAATGTATATAGAGATTTACCTTTGTCTAATGGAACTTCAATTTGATCATTTTATTCTCCTATTAAATTACCTTGTTTAGATTTTAGTTTCCTTATTAGAGAGCTTTCTAATTCCTCCAATGGTTGCATGGTAGAGATCTTAGTAGGTTCCTTTATAGGAACTTCTGTAGGATTTTTTTTCTTTATTGTTCTACTATTCTTAAGGTTGGGATAACTGTTGAAGGTTATCCAAGGTATGGACTACTTCTTTTTCATCTTCATCCAAATGAATCAATCTTCTTCTTCTTATAGTCTTGAGGGACACACTTGATCATTATTCTACTGTAATATTCAATCCCTTATCAATTTATGTTGAGATAGTAGTGTTTCTTTTTAGTTTCCTTGTTCATGGGTAGATGACTAGTTTCTCAACTAGTTCTCAAGGTTCTTATGGAGCCTCTAAAATAAAGAGGGTTTGAGTAGCTTGAGATCTAGTAAACCTTCCTGAAGAGGGAGGAGTTTTCTATACAACTACAGGTTGTTTTTGTTTTTTTCTTGATCTCACATTCTTGGTAACTATAATATTTGTAAGAGATTACTTTTATGACTAGATTAAACCTAATGTTCTACCTTCTTCCTAAATAAGTAGGGTTAGAATTTGTCTAACGACCCTATTTTCAAAGGTTTCTCAAACTTTTTCCCCTATTACAAGAAATGGTGTTGAATAATAAGGTGAATGAGGCCATGATGCCTAAGGGAAGCATTAGGGGTTATGGTCATCACTTGGAAGTTACCATACAAGAAATATGGAAGGTTAATTTTACACTGGGGATTTTCCCTTCCATGTTTAAGATGTATTAAATTTTTCATAACTTCTCCTCCCAAAAGACTAAATTTCCCCTCACATGTGATATACTTAATTACCCATAATACTACAGATTGTCATGGCTCTAGAAGTTAATCTCGATAGATCCCCTTAGCTTTCCCTTTTGAATTAATCAAACATGTAGCTCCAGTAATTTCATTGCTATTGAATTGAGAAATTACGCCATTAAATGGAATTCTTCTTGTGACTTTCATTCCTTCATCTAGGATTTCTATGATTTCACTAATAGTATGACTAGACAATAGAATAACTACTCCCTCAATAATAAAAAAATTAGAAGTAAGGTTTTTCATGAATTCTCTTACCAATGTCTCATGGAAGCCCTAGAATTTTTGGATGAATGATAACTAGCCATTTACCTCAAACACTACAATAGAATCCCTATCATTGAGGAATTTGGTTGCCTTTTTTGGTTCTAACCTTGTATTTTTCCCCATTCCTTCCAAAGTATCACTAATTGTGGAGAAATTTTCCAAATTGAACTAGGGTTTGTACTATTTTCCTTTAATATTCATAGAGAAAGGTTTTTGATGCACTTCATAGAGTTTGGTAACTTCTACGGGCATGTTATGTGTATAAATTTAACTCACTATGAGTTGGTGAGAGTATAATCATTATTTTTCATGATCTTGGGCTTCACTCAATATCTACGAGTGAAACTACTAACTGTTGAGGTGGTGTAAACACTATTATGCTTGTTTAAATGATGGCATGGTATAGTGGTGGTTTTATTACTCATGTGGATGGAATAGTTACTACTTCCACCATCATAGTTATTTTTTACGTCTAATCAATAATGATAAAAAGCCCTTTTATTTTAATATTTTTATGAAATGATGTCATAATGTCCCATCATAATGATAATGATGCAATTAATTTCATTGGATACATGTATCCATTATGACATGTGTTTCCTTATCCCTTTCTTTTGCATGATATGATTATTCCTCTCTTTTAGGGGATAGATGATTATATAATTATGGTTTTTCATCTCCATAGGATTTTATTATTTAAATCAAAAGACTTATAGTTCACTAAAACATGAATAAATAAAATTTATAACTCATTTATTCTTACCTCAAATCTTATTCTTCTCTTGTCATTTGTCTTGTACAAGTAAGTTTACATGAATTAGTTAGAATACTTCAAAAGAAAAATCTAAAGTTTCATTACATGAGGAAATCAATCAAGATTGCATGATCAAACTTTTTTTTGTTTTTTAATTTTTTCCCCTTGACCAACCATTACTAGTTTTCTAGTCAAGGCCCTTTTTAGCAATGCATAACTAGCCAGCAAGCTAGTTTTTTAGTTATGTATTACCAATAGCATCCCCAAAAGTATTTTCACTATTGAATTTATTTATTTATTTTATCTAAATAGAGAGAAATCATTAAAGAACAAGTTCCCTAGAGGAAATTGATTCCTCTAAGACAGCTATTTTACTTTTCATTTTCTGTACAAATTCATCTTTACTAAGAGGTTTTTGATCAAGTTTCAATCTATACCTATTGACTAGAAGAGTCCTTCTATTGTCATGAATGGGCATCAACTTGATAGAACCATTTTTAAATAATTCCTCCATTTGATATGGTCCTAACCACCTTGTATGTTGTTTGCCTTTGAATTGTTAAAATTTTGAGTCAAATAATAATACCCAGTCTCCTTTCTAAAACTATCATTATTTGATGTGTGAGTCATGTCAAATTTTCCTCTAATTTTACACCAATTTAGTCTTTTGTACTGCTTCAATTCTCATTTCATTAAGTTTATTGAGTTACATGAGTCTCTCCTTCTTTACTTTTTCCAATTCAATTCCCACTTCTAATGTTGTTTTCAATGTTTGTAAATTAAATTCAATGGAGAATAAGGGTCTCTTACCATAAACTAGCTCATAAGGAGAGAAACCAGTAGTTTTTTTTAGTTGGTATTATAGGCCCAAACTGCTTCTAGTACTTTATCTACCTAATTTTTTCTATTGGTACTAAAAATATTGGTCATAATAGTTTTCAATTCTCTATTGGTGACTTCAAGTTGTCCATTAGCTTATTGGTGATATGGAGAAGACTTCTTATGATGTGATTGATATACTTTCATGAAGTACTTTATCATGATTGATATGAACTAGGGTCCTTGATCTGAGACTATCTCCCTTGGAGCACTAAATCTCTATATAATTCTTAAATATAGGAAATATACTATAGCTTCTTCTCGAGCATGTGTTAAAACTTCAAATTTTTCCCATTTGGTAGCATAGTCTATGTAGACTAATAGATATTCCTTTCCTCTAGATGAGGGATCCATAGGTCCTAAAAAGTTAATTCTCCATTTATCAAATGGTTCTAAAACTAGATGAGGATGGAGAGGCATCTTAGCTAAAAGAGTGGGTTGTCCCATTCTTTGACATGCATAGCATTGTCTGACATATCTATTTACTTATCTATGAAGGAAAGGCCAATAATAGCCTGCTCCTAGGATTTTGTGTATAGTCTTCTAAGTTGAGTAATGTCATCTTCCTAGTTCATCATGATAAGCTCTGATGATGTCATAGGCTTCATTATTGGTTATGCACCTATGAAACCCATGATTAGGTCTAAATTTAAATAGCATTCCATTAATTCATTTAAAAGAAGATTTTTCTATGATTAAACATTTTCTTTATTTTCTCAAAAAATATAGAGAAAACTTCCTTGTAGCAAGGTAATTAGCTATATCAAAAAACCATGGCAATTCTGTTAAAACAATAAATAGTTATTCATCTAGAAAATCATCTTCCACTAGTTCTTCTTCACTTGAAGTGTCGAGTCTAGACAAGAAATCAGTAACCACATTAAATTTTCCTAGTTTATCTATAATAGTTATATCAAATTCCTATAAAAGCAACAACCATCTAATAATCCTTTCTCCCACTATTGGTTTATTGGTAAGGTATCTAACAGTTGAATGGTTTATATAGATAAACACTTTATAGCTTATTATATAGTGTCTAGATTTATTTATTGCATAGACTATAGCAAGAAACTCTTTTTTAGTCATGATGTAGTTTTTCTCAGTAAATGTCATATTTTTGTTGATATAATAGATAGCATGCATATGATCATTCTCATCTTATTATCTCAAGACTACACCCATTATTTTTTTGGAAGAATCTACATATATATATATATGAAAAGGTTGTATCTAATCTGGTCCTCTTAATACTAGGGTATTACTAAGCTTGGTTTTTATTATTTCAAAAGCCTGTTGGCAATCAACACTCTATATAAACTCACTATCCTTTATGAGCAAAGAAAACATAAGAGAAACTATTTTACTGAAGTTGTCTATAAAGCATCTATAATAGCTAGCATGTCCTAAGAAACTTTTAACCTCTATTTGTGTAGTAAGTTGGATATTATCTCAACTTTCTTTAGATCTACTTGATTGCCTCTTATAGAAATGTGATGTCCTAGCACTATAATTATAATTAAGTCATGGAAGTAATTTATAGGCAAAGGTTCCCCAAGGATAGGTTAATGTGGTTTTATCTTGATCTTTAGTTGCTACCATTATTTGGTTGTATCCACTAAACCCATCTAGAAAAGACAAATATTTTTTCCTACCAAATTGTCTAGAACTTAGTTAATGAAAGGCAATAGAAAATAATCTCTTAAAGTGGCTTTATTCAATTCTCTATAATATACACATACATTCCATTTATTATTCTTTTTAGGTAAAATTACCAATGGTGAAACCCACTAGCTATTTGAAATGGGGTAAATAAATCCTACATCTAGCAATTTTTTAATTTTTGTTTTGATTATGTCTTTCCATGTTGGATTTATTCTTCTTTGTGGCTATCTTACTAGTTTAATTGATTCTATGTAAATATGATGTGTACATAAACTTGGGTGAATTCCATTCATATTAATTTAATCCCAAGAAAAATCCTTGGTATGTATTTTTAAGACTTCAAAAAGTTGATCCTCTTCATCATTTGTCAGCCAACAATTGATGTTCAAGACTTTTCCTGATAACACCATGAGAGGTTTAGTGCCTATATGATTAGGTTAAACTTGCTTAAATTCACTCGTTAATGAATTCAAAGGACATGGATGAGTAAGTAGTATATGAAATGTAGTTATGTTTTCAACAAATTCTTTTCTAAGAGGAATATTTTTTGTTAATGGGCAATAGAATGCACTCAAAAAATGAGTATATTATGTTTCTACCTAGTTCAAAATATTTTTATGAATCAACCTATGATCATATGATGAAGAATAAATAGAAATTTTGAGATAATATGTCCCAAGAAAGTATAGAGAGTTTGTAGATTTTGTATTAGTTGAGTCCATAGATTCTGGATTGGTTGAGTCCATAGATTTTGGACTGGTAGAGATTTCTATTGAATGGGCATGTTCTTCATAACCTTGGATTACTTCATTAAATTATTCTACATAATTTTTAACTGTAATTGTATCCAAAGATGAAAATTCATTTGTTATATTTTCTGACTTATCCACCCAAATTTTTTCTATGTGGTTGATTGATGGTTTTACAGGAGGGTATAAAGAAATATTTTTGGATTTTAAACCATTAGAAATGGTCATGTCTCCTAACCTGCAATCAATTAGTGCTACCATAGTAGCTATCCATGGTCTCCATAGGATTAGGGGATATCTTAAATTCTTGGTTTTGAGTTACAGCACCATAAAATCAACTAGATACTCCTAAAATTCAACAAGTACTACAACATTCTCTATAGTTCATTCTAGTTTAGCCATAGATTGATCTACCATTTAAAGGATGGTAGCAGTAGTTTACATTCCCATTAGGGATAATTTTTAGAGAGTATTAATTGTCATGACATTTATTGCTACCCATAAATCCACTAGAACATTTGGAATTTCCTTTCCTCCTATTGTGATTGTTATGACAGGACTACCGAGGTCTACATACTTGGGTATTAAGACTTTTCCTGCTAACAAATCAATAAGCTTGCCATCAACATGTATAGTTTTTGGATACTATTTATTTATTCCAAGTGTTTTGACACACAAATTCTTAATGATTTTATTCAATTTAGGAATATCCCTAATATCTTGTAGTAGAGGTACCTCAACACTCATCTTTTGTAAATCATGGATCAAATATGATTCTTCTTTGGTTTCAATTTCTTTTAATCTCTCAAGGAAAGGAACTACTGGTATAATGACATTTCCCTTGTGTTTATCAAAGTTTTCTTTGCTTTTGGTTTCTTTATTGTTTAGTTGAGATTGTTTTATTTCTTAATTTTCACTTAGTAATTCAAAAATGAGAATTAGTGGTTCTTTTAAAATTTTCCTTGATCTTAACTGAGTATCAGAGAAATCAATTGCTCCTACATTCATTGTACCATCTTGTTCACTGACATAAACAAGTGGTGGCTACTTATTATTTGGATTGGATATTGATTATGTAGGCATTAGTGGTTGATTAACTTGTTTGAGATGTTGTAAAACAAGGGTTAGCATTAGAGTTTGTTGTTGTGGTGGTCTTTTTGGTTGATTGTATTGAAGATTAGGACTCCATTATGTATGTGACTATTGTTTGGGCACCCATGGTTATTGTGGCATCATCTATAGTTAAGGTGGTATCATCCATGGTTGAGGTGGTGTCAATTATTATCCTTTCCATGGTATTTGAGCTAATGGCATTTTTTTTGTTCCCACATGGATGGAGGCATTGAAAAATTCCACAATGATGTCTAAAGGTTACCTAGATTTTTGGAAGCAAACTATCCTTGGTGTTGGTTTTGTGGAAAGAATCTCTATCTTTGAATATAGTTTAGCTCTTCACTGGGTTAAACATTTAATTTCATCTGAGTTTTCAAATTGGGTAGATAATTACAATGATCTATGTCATGATCTTTTCCTTCATAGATTCCACAAGATGAAATGTTTGTTTTATCCAAAAGATAGTCTCTAAGGCCATGTTTCAACCTACACATAGGATAATATATTTCTAATGGTTTTGATGTATTGGATTTAGTGTGAAGGCCATCCAATTTAGTATTGAGTGTGACCAAAAATTTTATATTTATATTAGAAAATTATTCCATCAATTTACCCATTTCATTGGATTTCCCTAGTCTCGTTTCCCTAGTCCCTAGTTTTGTCCTAGAGTAGTTAGTACATAGTTCTATAATTTGATGAAAGGCCAATTTATTTATGTCTCCTCCTTTCATTATATTTAATGTATATTTGGTTTCTTCATCTAATCCTTTGAGGAAAATAAGTTTTAGGACTTCCTTAGTGAGAGGGTAACTACTCCATTTATGAACAAATGTAAATCTATCTAGATAGTCTTCCAAGGATTCATCATCATTCTGTTTGATTTTTAAAAAATATTCCTTTCTTTCCCATACCCTATAATAATCTTGATACTTGTTTATAAATGTAGTTTATATTTCATCCCATGTGTGAATCAAGTTACTCTACAGGCCCATGAACCATCTCATGGTTACATCTTTGAGTGTAGATGGAAACAATTTAAGTTTATGATTATCTATTGTATAGTCATAAGTTTGACAAATTACTTTAAATTCAAACAAAAATTGGTCAAGGTCTTCCATATATTTTCTCCAAATTTTTGAAAAATTAGTAGGAGAAATATTTTTCATAAAATTTTGATCATTAAGATCTGAAGTAATGGGAAAGGAAAAAGTCCTCCCTCGTACTACAACTTGTTGGTTTTATTGTTGAGCCATGTCTTCTTCTTCTGATGGTTCTTCAAAACTAGGATTGGCTTCCCAATGAATGTTGGTTGAAGGTTGTTCAAATTCTTCAAAACTCTCTTTAGTGGCTTTTTCAAATGCTTCTTCTAAATATTTTGCAAACTCTAAATACTCCATTCTTGAAAATGGATGTTCTAGGTGAATTTTTCCTATAGGACTTGGTTGAGACAATGCTCCAGTCCCAAATAATATTTTAGGAGAATCCTGAAGATGTGATTCCATAACTTGTTCAAGGTTCTCAGCTATAGATGATGGACTTTCTTCTTGGATTTTTGAAGTAGAGCTTTCAACTTTTATTTTTAGAGGGTATTTAGGGACAAACCTTCCTTTAGAATCTCTAGGTTGGAACATAAATTGATTGCTTTTTGTTTGATTTTTGTTTTTTTTATGTTTTTTTTAACTATAGATCAATAAGGTTTACCTTACTAACACCTAAGAATGTCCCTAGAAATGGTGCCAAAAATGATGAGTGTCGTTTAACCCCTCATTTAATCAATCTTTCACATTGATGTATACCAAACCAAGGCCGATGTCTAAATCTATCTGTAGTAAGGTTTATGGTGGTAGATCTATAAGTTGGTCTTGGAGGGATTTTGATGATTCTAATCTAACTTTTACCAATGAAATAATTCTTCTAAGCTGATTTCTTCACACACTAAAAGAAGAGATTAACCATTACAGTAACTAATTTAATCCTTTGCTTGAAATTAAATCACCCTCAATTTACTTCACACTTGCTTGGAAATGTAAATCTATCTAAGTCACACTTGCATAGAAATGTAAATCTATCTAAGTCACACTTTCTTGGAAATGTAAATCTATCTAATTCACACTTACATGGACATGTAAACACTCAGTTGGAGAGATAATTCTAAGCTAACTAATGCCTATGCAGCAAATCAAAAGAAACACTAAGAATAAGCCACACTTGTTCTACAAGAAGATAGCTATTAGAATGTAAATATTTAAATTTAAATTACTAATATTTTCAAGTATTTAAGATATTCTAATTATCTAGTAATGCAAAATTAATTCAATATAAATATAAATACCGTACAAAAAAAATTGGTTCCAAGGAGAGTCAGTCCTTGCTCTTCTTAGAGTTAGGAATGAAGTTTACTCAATACTAAAAGCTGGAATGATATTGTATTTATTAATAGAAAGCTAAAACATTTACAGTATATATAAAATTTTGAGTTTAATAATTATTCATCTCCTTTTTAGACAAAATATTTACATATTTATGTTAATACAATCAGACTAAAAATAGTATGCAGGAAAATAAGACTACTTAATCAATCCATTTATCCTCAAAATAGGAGATTTGGATTGATCAAGATCCTAAAAATCTATTTGTCTCCATAATATAGTTATACTATCCCTCTAATAGTTCTAAGGTCCAAATATATCAAAATTGAATCCTTCAAAATAAGAGGCAAGTATTTCATTGATGTGATTCCAGCTAGGTTAATCTTCCTCTTTCGATCATCTACAAACTCTTTTTCTTGTCATATTTTAGATCTTTAGAGTCCATAGATTCTAGAATGGTAGAGTCCATAGATCCTAGACAGGTAGATTTCATAGATCCTAGATTGACAGAGTCCATAGATCCTAGACTGGCTGAGGTTGTAGCTTTGAGAAATTGAGGTCAAAATTGGAACTTCTCCAAAATGCTATTTCTACCATCCTTCTTATGTATTCTTCAAAACCAAAACACTAAAACATGCTACTTGTTAGGTATAAATGACAAAATGGTAACTCAACCTTTGGTTTGACATAAATGAGATAAAGTAGCTATTTTCTACGTAATAGTTAGCTAAAGGTCTATGGTTTGCATAAGATTATATCTTTAGAGAGATTAAATGAAATAAATTTCATGTCAACAATGAGCCATATTTTGGGCTCATCACCCATGACCCTCATCTTTTGACTCAATCATGCACCCACATAGAAACTAGAGTCAAATTTTGTGGGGCATATTTTTAAGTGCTTGGATGAAGACGAGAAAGGGTGGTGAAAAGTCTTTTGGCCTCATTTAGAATAATATGCATGATTCCCATTCAAAATTGGACTCATGTGCAAGGTGGGAGACACACTAACCCAAATGAGAGACCCATGATCAAGGTATAACTCCCACCACCCTCATATTTTGACCCATTCATGCACCACATGGTAAATGGTGCCATACTTCTACTATTCCCTCTTTTGGCATGGTTCTTAACAACAAATGCTATAAATACCCCTCCTCTCCTTCACCCAAGATAAAGTTAGAAGTTAGTCTTTGATTATTAACGTCTTGTTGTAGGTGTTTGAAGGAGGTCATAATTTTTGAGGTCATCCACATCTTAGAGTAAAATAATTCAAAGCTATGAAGCTCTGCTAAAATTGTCATGGGATTCCTTCATTACATCATCAACAACATCAACCACATTAACAAGCCTCAAAGTAACCTTATTTGTTTTTTTTTTATTTTAGTTATTTAATTAAGTCCTTCCTTTTATTACCTTGAAATTTACCCCTTAATCCACTTTCCATCTTAATCCATTGACCACCTTTGCCATTGTAATTCTATTTACTTCATTTTCCCTCTTTGCACCTTTGCCACCTTCACCCTCTTTGCTCCTTCATACTTTTGCTACCCTAGTTACTTGTTGTTTTATCTTTTTCAACCATCCATCCCTCTCATTTTATTATCTCAATCAACCCCAACCAAATCATTTTTTTGACCCTTATCAAATTAGCAAACCCAAAATCAAATGTTGCTCACCAGTCACTAAATTATTTCATTGAAACTTAGGGAGTCAATTCCTTAATTCATTTGGATCCAAAGAGAATGATAGGTTGCAGCATGTGCTGGTCATGGCCGAGCTAGAGCAGCCATGCCCTAGCCTATTCAAAGTGGTGGGTTAGAGTGCATAGGTGTAGTTTGGGGGAGCGATGGAGTGGTGAACGGCTGAGGCGTCAGGCAGAGGCATCGTAGGGTCATGCTGGACCAAGGAGGGCATGATCATGGCTCAATAGGAGCCTTTAAAAACTATGCTTGGCAAAAGTTTTAGTGCAGCTATGGGCATGAATAGGTAGGAGTAGTAAGGTAAAATAGTAGGTCAGGAGTTTTCTTCCCATAATTCAGGAGCAATGGAATGAAGCTTGCCTGGGGGATCCAAGATTATGAAAATCAATGGTTACCTGGAGAAATGCAAGGAATGACCTAAACTGGTAATTCCTTTTGATATGATTTCAGAGGATGTGGAATATTATTCCAAGCATTCTTTGTATTTCAAGTTTTTGGGTCTGAAAATTTCCCTTGAGTTTTTGGAGGGTTGGGTCAGGTGAGTGTGGGAGCCAGAGGGAGAAATGGAGGTCACATTATTGGTAAATAACTACTTCATGGTAATGTTTGTATTCTTAGCTAATTGTAATAGGGTTTTTAAGGGAGGGCCATACCTTTATAATTAGGTCAAATTTTTTGTTAAACCTTGGCATGCTGGGTTTAATCCTTCTGAGGAATTACCAACTTGGGTTCCAGTTTGGGTTAGGCTCCCCAGACATCCTATTGAATGTTGTCATGAGGATGTTCTCCTGATGTTATCTTTGATGCTTGGAAGGATGGTGGGGTCTTCAACTCAAACTTTAGGTAAGAAATTCATGACTTTTGCCCAAATTTGTGTGGAAATTGATTTGAGCAAACCATTGCCTGATGCACTGGAGATGAGTGTGGGTCCATACTCCTAGGTGCAACAATTGGACTATGAGACCCTTCCCTTCAGGTGTCACCTTTGCCATGAGCATGGACACCTAGTGCATAGATGTCTAAAGGCTAAGCCAATGGAGCAACATCCCCAACCACCACCTAGCAACATCCCAGCACTGATAAAGGGAAGAAATTGGGGGTTGGGGAGAGCAAGGATGCTGAAGGTTTTATATAGGTGAAAGCTTGAATCCATAATAGGGGCCAAAAGAGGACCCTTAGGGAGAGGTAGGATGATGAATCTTTCAATAGGTTTGAAATCTTGGATGAATTGGGATAGCAAGAAGTAAATATGGGATTAATGAGTGTGGAGAAGTTCATGGGAGGTTCAGTACCAGAGATTAATTCAGCAAATCTTCCAGTGGTTCTCTAGGAAGAGTTGACCTTACCTATGGCTATTGAGGGGCAGATAGAGGAATTGGGGGGGAGGTGATAGATAGGGACCTGGAATAGAATGGAGAGGACCTATACCCTTTGGCAAGGGTTGTGGGGATAGAAGTAGATAAGAAAGGAAAATCTTCTCCTCACCTGGGTATTCTCCAAAGGGAGGGAAAGAAGGGGATGTTAGAAAAAAGTGCTAAAGTGGGATGCAATAAGGATATGAATAGAATCAAGATGATTAGGGAGACTTTGGTGGAGTCTGGTGTGGTTAAGACCTTAGACTCACACTTTTTAACTCCTCTAAAATGATCATTATCTCATGGAATGTAAGGGGACTAAACAATGGTCCCAGATAAAAGGTTGTTAGGGAATTAGTTAGATGTCAAGTACCTGATATTCTCTTTCTTCAAGAAATAAAAGTTTGTGTGGATGATATGAGGAATATTACATATAAGTTATGGAGGTATGGTTCATGGCAGTGCATTGGAGCTCATGGATCTTTGGGGGGTGTGGCTTGTTTCTAGAATATGTGCAGGATCCAACCTGTGTCCTAGATTTCCTTTAAATCCTTTTTATATATGGTGGCTTCATGTATTGAGTTAGGTGAATCAGTCCTTTTTTCCAATGTTTATGCTCCTATATATTTCTAAGGTAAACTTCTTGTTTGCAAAAACATCCACTTTCTTCATCAATTATTTCCCTATTTGCCTTGGATTGTGGCGGGAGACTTTAATGTTATTCTTGATTTAATGGAGAAGAGAAGAGGTAATTCATGGTTGGAACCTTCTTCTCTCCTACTCTAGGATAATATTGAGGAACTCAATTTAGTGGATATCAAGATAGTTAATGGATTATTTACTTGGAACAATTGAAGAGTGGGGGACAAGTGCATTGCAGAGCGTATAGATAGATTCATGACCTCCTGTTACTGGGTGGGGGGTCTGTGGTCTTCCTACCTTGAGATTCTTGATTGGAGGGGATCAAACCACTGGCCAATAAAATTGGTCATTTATTTTTCCCATGAGCCTTTAAAGGTGCCTTTCAAGTTTTAGCTTATGTGGTTCAAGGACCCAGACCTGTTTGGACGAGTGGCAGAATGGTGGAGGGGCAGGCCTACTGTAGGAACAGCAATGTATACTTTTGTTAAGATTCTCCAATTCATCAAGTACCAGCTCAAAAAGTGGAATTGAAAAAGTTTTGGGAACATTTTCCAAAATAAAAATGAGGTGAAAATGGAGCTGAATGTCATAACCAGAACCATTCGGGATGAGGGAATGACTGAGGTTTTGCTGAGGAAGTCAGGGCCTTAAAAGATTTGGAGGAATGGGAACTAAGGGAGGAATTTTTTTGGAAATGAAAGGCCCAAATTGAATGGCTTATAGAAGGGGATACAAACACAACCTTCTTAAATTTAAATTGGGCTAGATAGCATGGCATGGGGATTACTTCTTTGGTGTTGGACAATGAGGAGAATGTTTCTTCTACGCAGGGTATCATTAATGAGGTAGTGCAGTATTTTGCTTCATTATTCAAGGAGGAAGCGAAGGGGACTCAGATGAAGAGGTCCAAATTCTATCTTGTATTCCCTCTTTGGTGACTAGGGATATGAATGAGCATTTGATGAGGGATATATCCTTGGAGGAGTTAAAGAAGATAGTCTTTATGATGCAGAAAGGAAAGGTGCCTGGTCCAGATGGCTTCTCGATTGAGTTCTTCCAGGAATTTTGGGAAATTATTAAATTTGACCTCTTGGCTATTGTTCAAGAATCCCAAAGTAACAAGCAAATGCTTCAGTCTTTGAACTCCACCTTCCTGGCTCTCATTCCTAAGGTTGCAGGGGCCGATAGGCTAAGTCTTTTTAGACCCATTTCTCTCTACAATGTCTCTTATAAAATTATTTCTAAGCTGATCATTGAGAGGTTAAAAAAGTGGCTAACTGCATTTTTCTCAAAGGAGCAAGGTGGCTTTGTGGAGGGCCAACAAATTTTGGATGAGGTGGTGATGGCTACTGAGACTATACATTCCATGACCCAGTCCAATGAGAAGGTGATGTTTATCAAGCTAGATATGTCAAAGGCCTATGATAGAGTTTGGTGGTCCTTCCTCTAGAAGGTCTTGGGTGCCTTTGGTTTTGCAGAGGATTAGATTCATTGGGTTTTGAGTTGTGTGAACTTGACCTCATTTTTAGTTCTATTTAATGGTGAGCACTCTAATCTATTTGGGGCTTCTCATGGATTGAGGCAAGGTGACCCTCTTTCTCCTTACTTGTTTCTTCTGTTGGCGGAAGGCTTGGGTTGATTGATCAAAATAAATGTGGGTGATGGTGCTATTCAGGGTTGGTAGTGGGGAGGGGAAATCCTTGTATAATCCCATCTCTAGTTTGTGGATGATGTGGCTTTGATGGGCAGGGCTACTATTAGGGAGGCATCTAACATACGCAAGATCATGGATGCTTACCTTGTGGCCTCTAGACAAGTAATTAATGAGGGTAAATCATCTATTTTTTCTTTAACACTCCTCTGACCATATAGTGAATAGTGGCTCTTATCCTTAAGTTCCAAATTGGGAGTCTCCCATTGCTTTATCTCGAGATTCCTATCTCTACTAGCCAGCTAGCTAAGGGGTCATGGCGAGTGATCCTAGACAAATTATGGGACAAGGTGAATCATTAAACCCACCATTGGTTATCCTTTATAGGTCAAGTTTAATTGATTCAATTAGTGGTGAAAGCTCTTCCTATTTATAGATGTATGATCTAGGTGGCACCGATGAGCTTTGTTAAGGACTTGAACTCCTTAACAAGACAGTTTTTATGGGCTAGGAATTTATCTTCGACCAAGTGGAGCCTGATTTAGTGGGAGATGGTTTACAGCCCAAAGAGGTTTGGTGGGCTAGGATTACGGTAGTCTATGCTATCTAGTACTGCTTTGGTTGCCAAACTATACTGGCGTTGGTGCATGGAGCAAGATCGGTTATGGGCTAGAGTGTTATCCTATAAGTATTTTTTTGGGATTCCCTAAAGGGATATTCTTTGATATGATTTGGTTGGTAAAGGGTCGGTGATTTGGGTGACTCTCAAGAAAG
Source organism: Torreya grandis (assembly GCA_037957365.1). Classification (NCBI taxonomy): domain Eukaryota; kingdom Viridiplantae; phylum Streptophyta; class Pinopsida; order Cupressales; family Taxaceae; genus Torreya; species Torreya grandis. The sequence goes on from JARHVA010001643.1 coordinate 1,655,262, forward strand.
GAGCCATGCTGATTAAGAAGGGTATTTTTTGGATATGCAAGAGTGGGGTAGAGGTCTAGTTTTGGCATGACTCATGGGACGGTTTCCCTCCTATAATTTGCCAATATCCTCAGCTGAGTACTCTAGCCCAGAGGTTTTGTGAAGCTGGCTGGAAAAGGGTGTGTGAATTTAAATCCCTTTCCTTTTAGGGGTAGGTGGTGATTGCCAGATGGAAGTCCCTGGAAGAGTGGCCAATTCTTGGTTTGGAGGTAGAGTGCACAAACCTATAGAATATTCTGTCTCGATGTAGTTGTAATGCACTTATGGACAGTGATGTGTTAGCCTAGTCCTCAAACCCCAAGGGGAAGTATATGGTGTCATATGGCTATCAGGAGTTGATTTCCCAGTAGTATGAGAATAGAGGGAAAGTTTAGTGGTGGAAGAAAGTTTGGAATGGTTTCTCATGGCTGAAGTGTAACTATTTTACATGGACTTTAGTGTGGAATAGATGTTTGACATGGGACAATATTTGAAAGTGAGGATTTGCTAGTCCTTTGAGGTGTGTGCTCTACAATAGAGAGGAGGAAGACTCCTCTCACATTTTCTTTCATTATCCCTTCACTCTTTAATTGTGGCACTTCTGGTGGGATGCGTGGTGGTGACAGTGCATCCACACTGTCTCTTTGGCAGATTTTTAGTCTAGAGTGGGCCATCCCCCTTCTTCGACTTCCTTCTTGCAGGATGCATGGTATGCTGGCCCTATTTTCTTGCTCTGGCAAGTTTGGCTGGAAAGAAACCAGAGGATTTTTAAGGGGGAAAAATTGGTGACTCAGTAGATCTGGAGCAAAATTAAGGGAATGATCTAGGAATCTATTGAATCGAAGAGCGAGGTTATGTTACCTTTGAAGAAAGGGGAAGCTGAGGTGCTAGAATGATTTGGCATAAGATAGTTATCTCTGATCTCAGCTTGTGTCAGGCATGGCACACAGGGGCAGTGGAAAGTGTAATGGTTGGGGAAGTGGACACCTCCACCTACTGGGCTTTTGAAAATTAATATGGATGGGTCGTCTAGGGGAAACCCAGGGGCGGCTGGGATTGGTGGGATTGCTAGGGATTTTTTGAGATTTATGGTTTTTATTTTCTCGGCATATTAGGGAGTGCAGACGGTTAATAAGATGGAAGGTTTGGCTATCCTATATGATTTGAGGAGAGCTTATGCTTTGGGTTGGAGGAGGGTGATCTTTGAAGCTGATTCTTAGGTCCTGATTAACTTGATCTTGGAAAAGAAAATTTATGATGTGAGCTGGCAGTTGGCCATGATAGGTAGCAGATTTTATAGGTGAGTTCTTACATGGAGTCAATATCCTATGCCCACATTCCACAGGAGTGGAATAGGGTGGCTGATTTTTTGGTGAAATGGGAATTAGAAGAGGGAGAAGGCCATAAGGTAGATGAATGGGAGCAGTTGCCTAGCGATTTATGTCAGGAACTGGAACCCATTCTTGCTGGAGATATTGGTGGATATGAGGTTTGAGGCTATTGTTTTTAGTTTGATTGTCTTTTGGGCTGTTTGGATGATTTTATAATCTGATGTTTTAAGTTTAATAAAGTTTTTACCCCCTTTTTTCAAAAAATAAATTAACAAACCCAAAACCATAGCCTTACCTTAATCAATTTTTAGCATTAGTATAATCAAACTAGTTGCTTCATTTTGGTTAACTTAGAAAAGCATCTAATTTTCTCAATTAATTTGATATCATTTGTTGTATTTTATTTTGGTTTTACTATTATTTAAGTCAAATATACTTATTTTATCATTTCCACTTAAGTGTTTTAAATAAGGTGGATTGACAACCTCTTAGAAAGCTTTCACTTCTAGGATCTATCTCACGCTAGGCAATCCACCCATCTACTTATCTAACAAATAAGTTTTTTTTAGTGTTTTCTTATTTACAGCTCATCCTACTGAGACAAAGAGGATCTCTCTACATTAACTTATATTCAACACATTCACATTCAATAGGTATTCTTCCACACCCTTCTTAACTAGTTTCTTCTTTTCACACTTAAGAAAAAGCAAAAATTACACAGAAACATTTTGGCATGCCCAGTGGGACCTCTTGAGTTTTCTTGGGTTCTTAAAGGTTTTAAGACATTTAAAAATGCATTATTAAAATTAATTTAGTTGAATTCTTATAAAATTAAGCTTCTTTCTTTACAAAAAAGGGAAAAAAAAGAGTTTTAGTTACATTTTTTTTTAATTTATTGCATTTATAAAAATAAAGAAAAGAGCATTCATCCTAGGATTAGGATTGCATTTAGGTGCATTTTAGTTGTTATTTTATTCATTAAAATAAATCAAAAAATATATTTTGGTTAAAACTAAGTGCATCCATTGACTATTTTCTTGATTTTAGCTCACCTACTTTAATTAAAAGCATTATGGATTAATCGTAGTTCACAAATGTTACACAAACCAAACCACTATCATAACAAAACATCAAAACACACTTGAGACAAGTTCCAAATAGTATTTCATCACAAAGTGGATCACCTTACATTTTCCAGTTATCTTAATTGAATTTAATCATTGAGGAGATAACCAACATAGTTCTTTAACTGAGTATAAACTCAATAAATTGGTACATATTGGCTAAGCACCGGCACTGGCTGTGGGATTATGACATGAGGGGAGAAAGACCCAATTACCAATCCATGTACTCAAACTAATACAGACTTCTATTAAGTTCCTAAACATAACCCAAAACTAAACATATATTATCTTTTTCAAGACATATTCAATTCAATTTCCTCTTCACACTTTTCTAAAGAATAAGCCAAAAGAGAGATTAAAAATAATCCTAGGATTTAATGCACTCTTAGTGAATGCATTGTTTGCCTGGACTATTTTTTTATTTATCTTTATTTGAGATGTGATAATGTATCATCCTTTTCTTATTTTCTCATATGGTTCTCACTTGCCAATAACAAAAATACTTGAAGGAACAAAACCTACAACCAAATCAATTGTCACCAACTTATACCTCTTCACCCATGGAACATATTTCTAAACCCATAGATTCCCCTCACTCTCTGGGAAGTCCTACTCAGGTAGTCCCAAGAGATGCATATTTTTTCACTTTTTTAAATAACAATCATGCATCCTTACAACACTACCTAAGAACCATGTCTTACCAAATCCCATTTTTGACCCCACCCATAGATCTGCCTTATGGCATGCCTCTCTACCTTATGGCGAATACCTCCACTACCATGGGAAATAATCAACCTTTCATTTTCCAAATGTTATTATAAACCAACAACTCCCTTGAAACTAACCCACCAACCTAAACTACCACTGTCCTTATACCTCTTACTAATCACTCCCTCGTAATAGGAGTTCCTACTTCTATCACTACCCATATTCTTTTTTTTACCTCCAATCCATCAAAAAATACTCCAATTTCAAGCTTTGTGGTGTTCATACCCTCCATTTTACCACCAATAAGCACAAAAGTCACCACCCTTCCATTAACCACTAACCCAACCACCACTCTAACCCAACACGTAACTTTTAGTTATCTTCATAACCCACAAAGGAATATACTTGCTATCCAACCACCCACCTCTACCCAACCATTAGCATCCACAAGACCAATATATATCTTCCACCCAACCTCTAAATACCACATACTAATATGTGGATTCATCTCAACCATCTACAAGCTATTCACACATTACCCAACCTCAACAAAACATACCATATAACTACGCATTCTAATAACCTCAAGTAGACTTCATAAAGTTGATCATGGACAAGATGACTACCCTTGAGTCATCCATCACTATATCCCATTACATCTTTCACTAAGTCATAGGACATGACATCAATATGTGTAACACCTTCAAATACCTTATCTAATCCCTCACTGATAAGGGAGAGCTTATGTTGGATAATCCCAATGCACCATCTAACCAGGCCCTTAACATATTCCACAAGCCTTTTTCTAATCATGCTCATTCTACCCCTTATCATGACAATAAACCAAAACCATTCGATGAGGCACATATTATTAATGTGGTTACTAATGAACCAATTATTAAAGAAAACATTGCCTCAACCATCTCTTTCCCCATCCCCCTAATGGAAGGGGAGAAACTGCCTTTTATTCCTTTGTATGCCCAAATAAAGGGAGCTACCATAATCACACCTCCATTAGAGGATACCACACCTACCTCCTCCATCATAGAACCATCCACTCCCTCTTTGGAAGCTAGCTTACAAGAGAAGATAACTTCATCCACCCAACCTATGATTTAGGAACCTTTTATCAAAAAATAAGACAAAGGTAAAGGAACCATTCCTTCTCCACCTGAGGGCTTAACCATTGAAAATAAGACCTAAGTAACTAAACCCCCTTTAAAATTGATAACCAAAATAACCAAACAGGTCAAACCACCAAAAGTCCCAAAATGCTAAATTTTACCTCCCTCAAACTTTCCCTCCATTTTGGGTCCTCATCCCTCTACCTTTAGCATGAAACCCATTATTTTTACCAAAACCCCACCACCTTTGTTGGTCACACCTTCATACTTGCTTTCTAAGACACCTTTCCTCATTACACCAATGATTCCTAATTTACCTATCTTTCCATCTTCTGCCTCCATCTCATCAACCATCTTGCCTAAACCAAAACCATCAAAGCATACCACCTTACCTAAGACACCTATCACCAAACCCATGTCTAAACAGCCTTCTACCTAAACACCTAAATAAAAAATTGCTAAATCTTTACCACCTTTAGCTGAGTCATATTCAACCATTCTACAAAATTTGTTGTGAACCTCTTCCTTGGCCTTACCACCCATAAAACCTTTTGACCTTTCACATCCTAAACCATCATGGTTCAATAATAATTTGATTTGCCTATATCATATGACACCTAGCTATGACATAGAGAACTATAAATCTCTCCAAACTCTTATCCATTAGCTTTACAATGAGGATGATTTGTTAATAGATGAACCTCTTATGCCACCCCTACCAACCCAAATAATAACCATACCTACCTACCACCTACCCACTCCTCCACCTTCACCTAGGAATAAAGGTGAGTTAGACAAATCCACTACCTCAACCTCTCTTGTTATCCATACAATCAATATGGTCACAAGATCACAATAAAAGGATAAAAGGAAGGCTAAGGTGTCTATTATTTATACTTATCCATCCCCAAACTCCCAATCTAATAATACACAACCATCTCCATTGTCAAAAAACCTAGAGGTTTCCATCTTAGGTGCCTCTCCATCTAACCCTCCATACCTTAACCCATATGTGATATCCATCTAAAAAGTTATCCTCAAGAAGCTTTACTAAACTCTATCAAAAATGATCTTGTATGAGTTAGTCTCTACCTCTCCCTATCACTACAAAGCACTCATAGAATCCATGCAATCCATTGAGGTCCAACCCAATGACCCTCAACCTCTAATCACCTTTGTTGGTACCCTTCAAACTTCCAACATTATCACCTTCAAAAATTTAGAAATACCTTCTATTCATCTAGAGGATCTTGATCCCCCTCTTCATTATTACATACATCAATCAAACCTACATCAAAAAGGTGATGATTGATGGAGGATCTAGCATCAATATTATCTCCTCCTATGCCTATGACCAGTTGTACTTACCCATAAACATCATGTTTGAAAGCATAGTGGTCCTTCATTCTTTTAATGATACCATGGCTACTACTTTGGGCATAGTTGTCCTCCATATATTTGTAGGGCCCCATACCATTCTCAAACTTTTTTATGTTGTAGAAGGAGAATTCTAATACAATGTTTTACTCAAGTGCCCTTGGATTCATCCCATGAGTTGTGTCCCTTCCACCTCACATTGATGTGTCAAATTTGAGCATGAAGGACAAGTTGTGACTATCTGAGTTGATCATAATCCTTTCACATCTTTCAATATGACATATTTGCCTAATGATGTCCTTATTCCTCTTTCATCCACCTCACAACCATCCAATAATGACATAAACCCACCCACCAAAACCCATGACACTTCCACACTAAATCTCATTGAATCTTCTACTATCTTGTTTATACCTTCTTCCTAGATTCTTATATAGAACCCCATGGCAACCACATGCTAACATATTTTCCTTAGGGAATATAGACTCTTAGCCTTGGATGTCTTCTCTACTCCCCAAGAATATACAAATCTTAGACATGATCCTTCCTACAACCCTAGCATTGGAACCATCATCCCCTTTAGGCTCCCTAACCATCAAAAAAAATCATTTATAGGGGACTTTATTAGCCACTTTTAGCCCCTACCACTACTTCATCCATCCAACCATTTACCTTTAACTTTTCCTATCTTAGCAAAATAAAGTTCACTAAGATGTATCTTCATAGATGTGCTTAAAAAATATTTGGACTTGATCACTATGAATAAGGGCCTCATGATTTACCCCATATCAAAACTTTGAAACCTCATGAGTCATTTAGTCTTGGATATGAACCACCTGAAGAACTTACCAATTCAACCAAACCCATTACCACCATAGAGGAAGATATCCCATCCTCACCAACCCAGCCACTTTCCCCACTTGAATATTTTGATGTCAACTCCCCTAACATTTTTTTATAGTCAATACCATTAGTTTGGGCCCTCTCATCTACCAAAAGGGTGGCCAAACCCATATCCTTCCATTCGTACACCCTAAAATGGTAGAGAATGATTCTCTTACCATCAACACCATCCAAAATCAAGATGATGATTCTATTATTGCCTACCTCAGTGCAGGGGATTTTTTTATCCATAAATCCTTTCCTCTTGAGACCTTGACCATGTTAAATGAATCCACCATGGATATCAACTTGGGCACCTTGGACAACCCCCACATTTTTAAATTGGGTCAATCACTAAATGCCAAGGAACTTCATGACTTCTCCTCTTTCCTCCAAGATTGTAGCATAGCATTCACTTGGTCTTGCAATGATATGCATAAGATTGCCCCCACCATTACTACCCATAACATATTTACTCATCATGATTCTAAGCCTATTAAACAGAAACTTTAATGCATACATCCTTCCATAGCCCTTCTCATCAAAGAAGAGCTTCAACATTTCCTATCTATAAACTTCATTCAACCCATTGACTACCCCCAAAGGGTCTTCAATATCATACCTATCACAAAAGTCATTGGGGGTCTATGCATTTGTGTGGACTTTCATGACCTTAACCTCACCTACCCCAAGGGTGACTTATTTTTACCTAAGATTGACTAGCTTGTTGATATTACAACTGGCCATAAGATGTTATCTCTCATGGATGGGTTTTTGGGTTATAATATGATCTTCATTACTCCTGAAGATCAGCATAAAACTACCTTTATGTGATATCCCCTCCAAACAGGAAATATAGCAGCACAAAAAAACTCTGAACAAGATATAACTTCTGTTGAATAAATTCAGAATGATCACAATAATATAGTCTCTTAATAACAAATTACAGATTGTATCACTTGTCCTTCTAAACTATTACAATTGTAGTCCTTTCTTATACATATAAAAATGAAATACAGTCTTAAAAACCCTGACTTAGCAAAACTGGAAGCGAAAACTGGAAATTGGAAGCAAAAATTGGATTCTGGAAGGTCTCGGCCTGCTGTGTCGAACACACAGTTGCCGACGTCGGTCACTGCAGGTCAGCTTTCTGTCGACGTCAGTCTTCAGTCGACTGATGTCGGTCACTGGAAACCCTCTGTCTGTCGAGGTCGGTTCCTGAGTTGATCTATACGGACCTGTACGGACTTTGTACGGCCGCTAATTAAGCAAGCTTCCCTATTTTCAACCCTGATCTAAAAATATACGTTTCTAGCACAGAAGATCTCTAGCTGTATAATTTATTGAATCAAAACAAGAATAAAGAAATACCTGGAATATCTGTAATAACTTCTGTGTGAAGTTATCTCTTAAACCTGAAATTTTGTGATAACTTCTGGATGAAGCTATCTCTCACTTTGGCAATAGAACAGTTGATATTCCACAGCCTCTTAATTGCACACACTGAAGAGGGAACGTTCTCCAATGCAAATGGAATCCTTGAACCCTAGGCTCAGTCTTCACAGAAGAAATTCTCAAAATCAATATCAATAATCAATAGCATAATCAATAATGGCCTCCATGTGAAACCCTTATACCCTCAAAAGATATGCTTGCCCTAATTAGGGTTTCTTAAATTAGCATTAGGGTTTCTAATTTAAAATTAGACCAAATAATTAATAATTAATTATTAATTATTAATGAGACCAAATAATTAATATTTGATTAAATCAATCAAATATTAATATCTCCCTCAATATACGTCGGATCCTCAAACCGATCGAAGTAGGTGAATCAGGGAGTGATTCTGCACATGACCATACCAAAATAAAGGTGCTCTGCTACATATCAAATATCCATAAAAAGTAGGAGCTCAGGCCCAATGCATCTAAAATAACCTGAATGAAAACCAAATGTAGAAATTCTGTGAATCAAAGTCAACCCAAGCTCCATTATGACCCTCTATCCATCGTATTAGCCTACGAAGGTCGCATAATAGGCTAATCATCAAGACTGTCAATGTCCATGAAAAAGGGGACATGACAATCCGCCCCTCTGGAAATTGCTTGTCCCCAAGCAATCTCGGAACAATGAACTACTCGATCCACCTGGATCCCAAATGTAGTTATGCTCTGCACTGCTGTGAATCAATGTGAGTACCTGCAACATCATCAAAAGTAAAACAAAGAGGAACCCATAATCAAATTGGTGAACACAACTCAACCAATCTCTGAAATCACAACTGCCCTAGATGCCTCGATACTATAGGCTGTGTAATTGGCAACTGCAAATTTCATCTACAAAAGATGGTGTTAATCCATCCCATAACTGATCCCTCTGTAATGGTGGCACAACCAACTATACCATACTGTCAAATGTGTGAGAAGAATCAATCTGGAGACTCGACTCCACTGGTATCCCAAACTCCTTAGAATTAGGTACTCTCAAGTCCTGAATATGTGTGTGAACCTCAACCACATGCTCCTCATAAGCAGCTATAGAAACATACTCATCACCCACACTTAGTGTACTAACATCTGAGTACACCTCCACACTCTGAATGCAAGCATCAGACTCATCCTCACTGTCTAACTCCTGAGTTAGACTCACCTTAAGACAAAGCTCATCCACAACATCCTCAACTACTCCTGCCTGTGAAGATAATGCAGATAAATCATTACCTGAAGATGTGTTAATATCTCCCTGTACTGGATCAGCATGACTGTCAAACTCATCATGCAAGTGGTTGCATGTCATAGGGAAAGCACTACGATACTTGGGCCTATTAATTAAATTCTTTAACCACATACAAGCTCTAGGTGAGACATTTCTCCCTTTTGTCTAGACATACCATAAATCTTCTGCCAAAAGTTTAGAAATTTTATCCTCCTCCTCAAACAAGATTGTGAACATAATAGAGTGCATTGATGCCAATATATTGCTAGAATGAAACTCATCTAAAATATTCCAAAATATTTTAAACATCATGTGAATTTCACCAATACAACCTACTAACATCATAATGTTTTCAAACCCATACCTTGCAAATGTTTCAAGTAATCTTGCCCTCCTTGAGAAATGAGGGTCTCTAATGTTATCCAACTTTTCGAAGCTTTTTACCATGGCATAAAGTACCTCTCTCATAATCTGATCATCATTAAAATCAAAGCCAGCTATGATCCTCATGATTTCACTAATACAAGAGAGAGTTGCAAGTCTTACCACCTCATCATGATGTCTCAATAATCGGGGCTTCACCAACGAATCAAACGCTGGAGATAACGATGTTTGCATCTCATAAGAATTTAACTGCTCAACCTTGCTTAAATAAATTTCTAACTCCTCCAAAGTTTTTAGAATGTCATCTTCTTGCTGGAATGGATTATCTAGCTTCTTCTTCGCATTGTGCATTCTTTCTTCCAAATCTTTGACATATGTTAAAGCCATACTGATACCCAAGCTACCCAATAGGATGGCAAGACATTAGTTCTGATGTGCCCAACAAGATGGCAGGAATTTGGCTCTGATACCACTGTAATGTCCCTTACTTAGGGCCTTTTTTGTCTCTACACAACTCTAATATATAGCAAATAAAGCTCTGATACCACTGTGATATCCCCTCCAAACAGGAAATATAGCAACACAAAAAAACTCTGAACAAGATATAACTTCTGTTGAATAAATTCAGAATGATCACAATAATATAGTCTCTTAATAACAAATTACAGATTGTATCACTTGTCCTTCTAAACTATTACAATTGTAGTCCTTTCTTATGCATATAAAAATGAAATACAGTCTTAAAAACCCTGACTTAGCAAAACTGGAAGTGAAAACTGGAAACTGGAAGCGAAAATTAGATTCTAGAAGGTCTCGGCCTACTGTGTCGAACACACAGTCACCGACATCGGTCACTGCAGGTCAGCTTTCTACCGACATCGGTCTTCAATCGACCGATGTCAGTCACTGGAAACCCTCTGTCTGTCGAGGTCGGTTCCTGAGTTTATCTATACGGACCTGTACGGACTTTGTACGGCCGCCAATTAAGCAAGCTTCCCTATTTTCAACCCCTAATCTAAAAATATACGTTTCTAGCACAGAATATCTCTAGCTGTATAATTTATTGAATCAAAACAAGAATAAAGAAATACCTGGAATATCTGTAATAACTTCTGTGTGAAGTTATCTCTCAAACCTAAAATTCTGTGATAACTTCTAGATGAAGCTATCTCTCACTTTGGCAATAGATCAGCTGATATTCCACAGCCTCTTAATTGCACACACTGAAGAGGGAACGTTCTCCAATGCAAATGGAATCCTTGAACCCTAGGCTCAGTCTTCACAGAAGAAATTCTCAAAATCAATATCAATAATCAATAGCATAATCAATAATGGCCTCCATGTGAAACCCTTATACCCTCAAAAGATATGCTTGCCCTAATTAGGGTTTCTTAAATTAGCATTAGGGTTTCTAATTTAAAATTAGACCAAATAATTAATAATTAATTATTAATTATTAATGAGACCAAATAATTAATATTTGATTAAATCAATCAAATATTAATATCTCCCTCAATATACGTCGGATCCTCAAACCAATCAAAGCAGGTGAATCAGGGAGTGATTCTGCACATGACCATACCAAAATAAAGGTGCTCCGCTGCATATCAAATATCCCTAAAAAGTAGGAGCTCAGGCCCAATGCATCTGAAATAACCTGAATGAAAACCAAATGTAGAAATTCTGTGAATCAAAGTCAAGCCAAGCTCCATTATGACCCTCTATCCATCGTATTAGCCTACGAAGGTCACGTAATAGGCTAATCATCAAGACTGTCAATGTCCATGAAAAAGGGGACATGACACTTTACCACCCCTTAGGTAACTTTTTGCTATAGAGTCATGCATTTTAGGTTAAAGAATACTAGTGTAACCTACCAACATGACATGACTTATATCTTATATGATATCATCCATAAGATTGTAGAAGATTATGTGGATGCCCTTCTCAATAAATTCAAACTCTAAAAATATCACTTGACTATTCTTACAATCATATTTGAACACCTCATCCATTATCATGTTCACCTTAATCCTAAAAAATGCATTTTTAGGGTCCTTTTAGGAAATCTTCTTGGCTTATCATCTCTCTTCATGGAATCAAAGTAGACCCTATTAAAGTCAGAGAAATTTTGGACATGCCTCATTCAACCAACCTTAATTAACTTCATAGCCTACAAAGAAAAATTCAATCCATTCATCATTTCATTTCCCAACTTTTAGACTAGTGCCAACCTTTCCATCACCTTCTACATAAGGATATATCTTTCAAATGGAATAGTGATTTTCAAAAGGCCTTTAATTTGATTAAATAGTACCTTTTGTCACCACCTATCCTCACCCCTCTTAAGGATGACCACCCCTTTTACCTATATATCTTTACCACTAACCATTCCCTAGGGGCAATGTTGGTTCATCGAGATAAACAACATAAATATCAAGTTGTATACTACATTAATTGCATGCTTGTAGAATATAAAACTTGGTATACACATATTGAGAAACTCTATTTATCATTAACTTTTGTGACCACTAAACTTCGTCACTACCTTCTTAACCATAAGACCTATGTAATAACTAATACTGACCCACTTAAGTACATGCACTTTAAACCATACCAAAATTAGTGTATGGCTAAGTGACTCATGCTCCTAGCTAAATTTGACCTTGAATTCTTCTATCAAAATTTTATTAAAGGGCAAGTCCTTTACCAAACAACCAACCACCTCCTCTTGCCTTTCCAGATGAATCTATCGTGATTTTTTTTTAAGAGGATGGCATAACCTAAAAATTGACCATGTTTTTTGATAGCTCAAAGTGACAATAAGGAGGGGGTGCTAGATTTATTCTCATTCCTCTCAGTGGTGAACCCCTTACTCTCTCCTTCAAACTTAACTTTGAATATACCAATAATATGGCTGAGTACGAAGCCCTAGTGATAGGTCTCCAAACTACTCTAACCTTGAGAATTAAGACAATCCATGTCTTTACTAATTCCTAACTTGTGATCAACCAGGTTAATGGATCCTATTAGTTTAAGAATGATGTCTTACAAAAATATAAAACTTTAGTTAATAAACTCTTAACATCATTCAAAAATTACCTGGTCTAATCCATTCCTTGATCTACCAATAAATTTATGGATACAATGGCCTACCTTGCTTATCAAATCCCTTATCAACCTTCTAATTACAAAATACTTGTCACCATTCATCATTTTACCACACCCTCTTATATCCAATCTGACCTCCCTACCATTTGTAATGTGGAGGAATCCCCATCTAACATTTGGTATGACCAAACTTTAAACTACCTCAACCTAGGCATCGTTCCTCCAAACCTCTCTAGGAATGCCTACAAAAACTTTGTTCAGACTACATTTCATTACACCATACAAGGGGGAATCCTTTACAAATTTGGTTTTGATGATCTCCTTCTTCATTACCTACACAACCATGAAGCTTCCTACACCATCAGGGAAACACATGATGGGATATGTGGGGGACTCTTTAGCGATCTAGTAGTTTCTAAATGTATCCTTCACCTTGGTTACTATTGACCCACCCTCAACCAAGACTATTTTTATTATGTAAAAAAATGCATTAAATGTAAATAGCACACTAATTTGCATCATACTCTAGCTAATGGACTCCAAGTATCTAAGGACTATTGGCCTTTCTCGCAATGGGGGCTCGATCTCATTGGAAAAATCAACCCCCATTCTTCATAGTGTCATAGCTCCATCATCACAGCCACTAAATACTTCACCAAGTGGGTGTAAGCTATTCCTCTTATCTTGACTAAAGCAGAGAAGATTTTTGACTTTATCAACCATCATATCATCTATCACTTTGGTGTTCCTCATAATATCATAATCTATAATGACAAATCCTTCAAAGATTAATCATGTCCAAGGTTTATGTGATGCATTTGGAATCAATTTAAGATTTTCCTCTCCTTGTCGACCACAAATAAATGGACAGGTAGAAGCCTCTAATAAAATCCTTAACAAAATAATAACCAAAGTTGTCATTTCTTCAAGTTGGGATTGGCACTTACAAATCCCATTCGCCTTATGAGCCTATTGTACTAGAATTCAAACCTTTATGGGTACTACTCCCTTCTTTCTAGTCTTTAAAGAAAAAGTAGTCTTGCCTCTTAAAGTCCAAATTCCCTCTCTTTTAATATCTTTGCAAGATCTTATTTATAAAGAATATTATCATCAACACCATTTAGCTCAACGCAAGCTACTTGAAAAACATCATTTAACAGCCCTTACCCACCTCCATACCTATCAACAGCATATCAAATGCTCTTATAAAAATCATCTTAAATAATGAGACTTCAACATCAGAGACCTCATCTTAAAATAAAACCAACAAGCGACCAACATGGAAAAGATTAAATGAGGCAAGTTTGCTTTCAATTAGCTTGGACCCTACATCATTACCCATAAGTATGGATTACGAGCTTATCATTTGTCCTTTCTCGAAGGCAAACTATAACTTGAGCCTCCCAATGCTTTGCATCTACATCCATTTTTTTGTTAAAGAAGGATCAATCTCACTCTTTTTGTCTAACTTAATCTCATCCCTTGATTACAAGATTTTAACCATCACCCATTTTTCTCCTCTCCTTTTAAGGATAATTGATTACAACATAGAACCATGTGATGAACCATTACAGTCATAGCCTAATCCTAAATGTGGGTATCATGGCTTTACCCATAGCATGGTTCTCATGGATACTTTTCATCTCCAACAAGATAGAATCCCATGGTGATTGTCTCTCAAAAACCAAACATTTTCATATCATTAACGTTCTTGTGTTAAAATTTTTCCCTCATAAAGGTAAACCTTTGAACCTAATTAGACTTGTCTATGTCTTAAAACATTACATCTAAAAACAATTTGGATACCAAAATAATAATTGGGTCAATATCTTAAGCATTGTAGACTATTTCCTTGAAGGATAGCTAACCAAAAATAAAATAAAAATTTCCAAATATAAGGTAGATTGCTCCCTTGAAGGACAACTATCAAGAGCATTAAACAAATCCTATAATCTTAAACCAATCCCTTGAAGTATGGCTATGTTAACTTTTTTAAAAATAGAGCTATTTCTTGGAAGCTTCCCACATTGATCAGCTTCCCATATATAACAATAAAGTAAAAGACCCACTATCACAACAAAATCTAAATCTGTAATCATCTCTCAAGCAGCATAATAAGTTGGAGTTTACAACCAGCTTTCACAAGTAGACTTCTTGCATTGATCAGTCTACATCTAGCCTATGACAAGGACTTGTTTATTACCATTCTTAGGCCACCTATAGAAAGGTTAAACTAATTCACATGAGGTTATTATACATATCACCCATTACCCTTCACACGACCTATCACCCATCTTCCCTTTAGACTATCTATAAATCAGGGGATTTAGAACTTACTTGACACCTTATGATCAAGAAACCTTTTTTTATCAACTCACAACTACTCATGCACAATGTTTAAAGGGCTTATATTCATTAAGTCAATCCCACTTCTAGCATGTTTTCATTCCTTGTCAAAAAAATCATTGTACCTTATTCTTATCTTAATACACTTGGTTGATGTTTTTATCATGACTTTTACCATCCAGTGTTGTAACAACAATAATATTGTTTATACATTAAGCAAG
Organism: Torreya grandis; assembly: GCA_037957365.1. Classification (NCBI taxonomy): domain Eukaryota; kingdom Viridiplantae; phylum Streptophyta; class Pinopsida; order Cupressales; family Taxaceae; genus Torreya; species Torreya grandis. Next base: position 1,670,603 of record JARHVA010001643.1, read on the forward strand.
ATTACAACAACCATAACCATACTAATAATAACTATAACCATAATATTCATAAGTATCCACATAACCTTAAGCATGATAACATTTGACCAGTGACATCCTACACATTTTTTACATGTTTACAATAAATTATGCAATATTTTATTTAGGGTACAAGGAATCACATAGCACATATAAAGTTATCAGACTATCCACACTTCACCTAAATCCCCTACATACATTATTTTCTTACCTAAGCACTAGGCTTATTATTTGGTGACTTGGATTTATGTTCAGCCATCCTTCCACTTGATTGCTCCCTAAACTAACATCTATAACATTCCCTATCTCAGCAGTTGCTAAAGGTCATACTATGTTCTCCTCTTCTACATTCATCCCCATAGGGAAAGAATCATATTCCACTCTAGGTATTTAAACCTACTCACCTGCCATAGCCATTATATCCCTCTATTCTATTTTTTCTGCTCACATAGGTACCACCAGTTGTTGCCTTAACACACATCCCCTTGGATAGTGAGGGTTCCTTCCATATATAGGTTGACAGTCATGTTCTCCAACCCTACATCTTACATAGTGAAATTCTTGCCATCTTCATTATTGAGGTAATATTTCAATCTCAAGCTTGGTTCATGGGTGCCTTTCCTCTTGTTATTGATCTTATAGTACTTCCATTATCACCATTACATGTTCCAATATCTGGTAGATCCACACATTCACCATATTGATTATTTTAGGTTGTGAGGGTTATTGATTATCTCCACCATTATTCCCATTATTCACCATCTTCAACCTTGTGTAGTTCTCTACACCCTCTATAACTTACAAAACCAAATAACTCAATGATAGACATTCATCCTTAAATAGAATACATAGTCATTCTTCCTTGCTGACATGAATCTCCATTCCACTGATGGGGAAGGTCATATGATGTCATTGATTCCCTTGAATAGTATTTCCACTTGAAATGGTCATGTCTGCTTACCTTTTCATATGGACAAATCACCCTTAATCTAATTGGTCATCTTGATAAATCCATTATGCACCATCATGATATCACCCTTATCATCTGATCCACATCTAATGTCTTTCTTTGCTTTATCATCTTGTGATCCTTGTGGGCCTAGTGGTCATTTTCATCATTATCACCTTTAGCTTGGTTGACATAAATTGGCTTCCAACCATGGGATGCTATAATTATCAGACCTTTGAAACTACCATTATTACTAGTGGTGGTAACTCCTAAATGTTTGTCATTATAGAAGCTCCCCTATCTGATCCAACTGTATAACCAATATCTTGGACCATGTAACTCCTTACTATAAGGGCCTCTTCTAAGTGGAGCCCCAAGTCATCAATTACAAGGAACTAGGATAACTGATGTAGACATGGTTGCCTTCCATCTATCCTAAACATGTACCTATTGGGTCAACAATGATCCATCCTCTATCACTCACCATGCTACCAATTTTATAACTCATAGAATTTACTTAACCTTCAAAGAAATTATTTATAGGTCATCACTTGTCTATTGCCCTTAAAACTCAACTCATAGCAATGATGACCTTTCACCAACATGACTATGGAAATCCTGATAGACGCACACCTCCTAAAACTTGGCTTGTAGAGATCAATTCCAGCACTATATTTATACCCTCACAGAATTTTAGAAGGTGTAACCTCATTACAAAGGCACCTCTTCTTTGTATTAGCTCCACTAAAGGTCATTTGAGGTGCTTAGCATTATTTTTCATTCTAATTTATCCTACCTTTCCCATCTGTGTCTCTCATCCTACTAAATGTGGGATCATTATGGTAACTATTCAGCAATTTACACCATGTACCTTCACCATCACCTTCACCAAAACCCATAACCTTTTTTTTACAAAACCTTCTCCATCAGCCCAAACCAACCCATGTGGTCCATCAAATTGAGGTAGCCAATTTGAGTACCATTTTCCAACCTTAATTGAACTACATTGGCCTAATGTCCATTGACTATGTAGGTGTTGTTTAACTTCTAAGGGAAGTTAAGCCAATAACTATTAATTACCCTCCCATTTTCCTTCTCATTAACTTTTGTTGCTAACAACACCCTCTTACCTAAGGTATCCTATGTCAGGGAAGCTTTGGATTCTTCCTAGCATCTTTGTATTTTAAAATCACATAATAATTCTTCTTTATTTTTCCCCCATTACTGGGAGAACTACATTAGCTTGAGGTCTTTTCGAACTATGTAGGTAGCATTCATTTACTAAGGTCAGCTCGGCCATATCCTTCAATTTATTTTCCTTTCTCACCTAATATATTTTCCTCCACCTATCTCCTCGCCTCTTCCCTCCCTTCATCTTATCAATCTTTTTTAACCACTTTTCTAGCTTGTCAATCTCTTTTAACATAAATATCGATAGCCTTCCTCATTAGCCCCTCTTATCTCCCATGAAGCCACCACCTACTCTAATTTTTTGGCCTCCCCAAAACATTTCCTTGATCATGCTTCATGGCTCACTTCCCCACCCACTTTTTGTATTTTTTCCCTCTCTTTCCATTTTTTACCAACTTTGCCCCCTATCTCCTTTGTCTTCTTTTACCATCCTCATCATTTCCCCTTGTCCTTGGTAATTTATCACACCCTCTTTATCACTCTTGTTTCCTCACCAATTCCACATCATAATGTGCATCTTGCAAGCTTTTTGTTTCTTCTATTGTTGAATTTTTTCTTTACATGTACCACCATTCTCTATCATTTCACTACTCTTCCCACCTTTCCCATTTTCCATTCTTCTTGTTTGCTTTATTTTCATCTTTTCATCCTTTTTGTCTTCTTTTTTTCTCCACAACTAGTTTCTACCTAGGTATTTATCCTTTGAGAAGCCTTCCATAATTTCTCATTTTCTTCTTATCAGTTCTTACCTTTTGCCTTTTGTATTCCCCTTTTCCTCTTTCCATCTTGGTACTCACTTGTCTTTTGCATCTATGTGAGTATTTGTGCTTTATATCCCTGATTTAATTCTTCCTTTTTCTTCTTATCATCCTTTATCTTCATCCCATTCCCTTTCATTATTTTCCACCATCCTCTTCCTTTTCTCTATTTCATTTCATTTTTCTCATCTTGAGGATATTCCTTGTTCTTCTAGACCTTTTTTTTCCTCTTATATGTCCATGTTTGGCTCCTTCCATCCTTCTCCACCTTCATATTTATATGTAACCTCATTATTTTCTTCACCTATCTCTTCATCCATCTCCTAGTCCACCTTCACCTCATCCCTTATTAGATCCCCTTTATTTTCTCCCATTCAACGTCCACCTCTTCCAATTATAGTCACCAGTTGTACCACTTCTACATACATCTCCTTTTTTGCTTCTCATGTATTTCACACCCTTGCTTTAATGCATGAAATATATTTAGGTTTGTTACTTCAAGTGCATCCCTTTCTTATTTTAATGTCTTTTCGTGTTGAGCCTGGATCCTCTTTTTTTGGTCCCTCTCCAACTAATCCATTCACCCTACTTATCACCTTTTTCCCTTTTAAACCATCTACCTATTTTTAGCTTATATGATCATAGCATATAGCATGTTATGGATGAGAATGTCTTCCATTTGATTTTGGTTTACTATGAGATATATACCAATCCTATGACTCTATAACACAATCAACCACACCCACAAGCTCATACGACCCATAAATGAGCATGAGCACCACCAACTATTAGGATGCAAATTCCTTTCCCATCTCCTTTGGTCTAGCCTATTTTGAACCCATTTTACTTTGACCTTCAAATATTTTAGAATAAAAACTAAAACCACCTTCAAATGGAAATTTTGGGGTACCCACATGTGGATGATAGCTATGCCTTCTCACATGACCTACCTCCCAACCAATAATTTACCTTGATTCTCACTACCTGACCTATATCTTCTAATGCACTATAATAGCCCTACCCTTTAATCACATTCCACCTAATAACCTTTTATAGGAGTCACCTCTTCCACCAAACTATTTTCCTCCTTGATCTTTTTTAGACCTATTTCTCCCACCTTCATTTTCAACTCCCTAATTTGTCTATCTTCATAAATTATTGTTCTATTTTCTCTCTTGGTTTTCCATTTATACCATTTTTTTCTTCCTATTTCAACTTACTCCCTCATTTAAATACTATTATTATTCAACTCACTCCTTATTCTAAAACCCCTTAGAGTTTTTCTCTGAATTCCCTCAAAAATTAATGCTTACTTATTTTCGGGCTCCATTGGCTCAAGGGTCAAGGGTTTGAATATTCACCACTTCTCATTTACCCACTTTGCTTCCTTGAATCATTGAATAATACCCTTCCATAGCCTATTAATGAAATTGTTTTAGAGTGTGCATAATGTTAACTTATTTGGATCATGATGAAAGAACCCATCAGGTCACCATGGCAATTTGAGTAGTGCAAAATTTTCTAAAGCCCAGTAAAGCATATTTCTCATTTTTTTTCTTTAAAATGGTGGTATAAATTTCATGTTTGAACATGCTTATCCATGGCTACAGATTCCTTTTACATAGTTGAAGCAATCATATAATTGCATCCTAGGTAATCTCATCCATCATTTATACCAAACCAATTATAAAACTATTTGATATCCATCATTTCCACCCTTTGGATTTTCCCTTTCTCCAACATCCTTCAACTGGACCTAACTAGATGGTACATCAAATTAGGGTAACCAACTTTAATCAACACTCCCCACCTTAAAAGAACTATATTAGGCCTAAAGTTCATTTTAGATATTATGTCCATGGAACTATGTAGGTAGCATCCCCTTACCTAGTGCATAAGGAGCTACTTAGCCACCCCATTCCAACCAATCAGCCTACTTGAACACATCCACCTTGACATTGTCCATTTTTGACCTGACTTCTTTGCATGTTTTACAGTGACCTTGTCTTGGTCCTTTTGATTACACCTATTATACTTGACATGTTACACTTTTTATGCCCCACCTCATGAAAAAAATAAATCATTTATATTTTTATATAGGAGCACTTCCTACCCTATATATTTATGAACAACATCGACCTTATCTAGATGACTCAATAAGCTTAATTTAATCAACTATGACTAACATTGTGAACCAGTTACCCTATTGTATATCAATATAAAACCTAACCTTCATTTTATCAACATGGTATCTTTAGTCTCTATTCAATCATGACTATCATTCTTAGTCACATTTTATGAACTCGTTAGCATTTCACATTCCCAACTACCTTATGGCACCACCTAGTGCCTCCCCACTAACTACTTATCAAAATTGCACCCAATTTGACCTTTCCTCATCAACTCTCAATTTGAGGGGTAACACCTCCTCCCATACTTAGGGTACCCTGAGCTTTGACCAAGAAATTCATTTTTGTTTGGTAACTTTTTAATTCAAAGCTGCATAATAAAAAGGGGCAAAATGTAGACACTAGAAAACTACACGCTTACAATTTTTGATGAATAAATGCCTCTAGACCCCCTAAATACCCCCTAAACCTTATTAACCCTTAACCAACCCCTATTAACCTAACCAAATCACTATTATTCTATTCATATACTACTATTTGAAAGTACTATTCACTGTGGGACCCACTATCACTATTCATGATGACATGGCAAGTGGCATGGCATGTGACATGAAAGTGACATGTAAGTTTATTTGAGAGGTGATATGTTAAGTGACATGGCTTAGAAGTGAGGTGGCTTGATGTGGGACATCATACCCCACCTGAGACCCTTTCTGAAGGTGGTTAATGACCTCATTTAAGCATCACAAGGGTCCCCCTTGAAATATAGTGAATTTACCCTTAAAAGGCCATCATTAAACATGTATTTTATCTTCACACATGAAAGTGGCCTTAAAAATGGGATACCCACCTCTTTAGTGCTTTGGAAAAGACAAAGGGCACTATATCCGCCTATTTTTGACTTTTTATCCCAAATGGGAGACCCATGATCAAGGTGGGGATCCCACAACCCTCATATTTTGACTCATTAAATCACCCACATAGAAAATGGCACCAAATTTTGTGGGGCATCTCTTAAATTACTTGGATGAACACAAGAAAGGGTGGTGAAAAATCTTTTAGCCTCATTTAGGCCCATGTGTATGATTCCTATTCAAAATTAAACTCATTTTCAAGGTAGGAGACACACCAACACAAATGGGATACCCATGATCAAGGTGGGAATCCTAACACCCTCATATTTTGACTCATTCATGTACCTACATGTAAAATTTCACCACATTTTTTGGGGTATCTCTTTAAGTTCTTGGATGAAGACAAGAAAGGGTGGTGAAAAGTCTTTTGGCCCCATTTAGACCAATGTGCATGATTCCCATTCAAGATTGGACTCATGTGTAAGGTGGGAGACATACCAACTCAAATGGGAGACTCATGATCAGGTGGTAATCTTACCACCCTCATATTTTGACTCATTTATGTACCACATGGGAAATGGCACCATACTTCTACTATTCCCCCTTTTAGCATGGTTTTTGACAAAAAATGTTATTAATACCCCCCCTCTCCTTCACCCAAGGTTAATTTGGAAGTTATTATTTGGTTTTTAACATATTTTTGTATATATTTGAAGGATGTCACCATTTTTGAGGTCATCCACATCTTGGAGGAAAAAAATTGAAAGCAATGAAGCTCTACCAAAATTGCCATGGGATTCCTTCATCACATCATCAACAACATCTACCACATCAACAAGCCTCAAGGTAACCTTATTTGTTTTTGTTTTTTTTTTGCTTCAATTATTTAATTAAGTCCTTCCTTTTATTACCTTTACCTTTACCCCTTAATCCACTTTCCATCTTAATCCATTGACCTCCTTTACCACCTTTGCCATTGTAATTCTATTTACCTCCTTTGCCCTCTTTGCACCTTTACCACCTTCACCCTCTTTGCTCCCTCATATTTTTGATACCCTAGTTACTTGTTGTTTTATATTTTTCAACCATCCATATCTCTCATTTTATTATCTAAATCAACCCCAACTAAACCATTCTTTTTACCCTTATCAAATTACCAAACCCAAAACCACAGCCTTGCCTTAATCAATTTTCAGCATTAGTATAATCAAACTAGTTGCTTCATTTTAGTTAACTTAGAAAAGCATCTAATTTTATCAATTAATTTTCTGTCATTTGCTATATTTTATTTTATTTTTACAATCATTTAAGGCAAATATATTTCTTTTATCATTTTCACTTAAGTGTTTTAAAGAAGGTGGATTGACAGCCTCCTAAAAAGCTTTTGCTTCTAGGATCTAGCTCACGCTAGGCAATCCACCCATCTACTTGTTTAACAAACAAGTTTATTTTAGTATTTTCTTATTTTTAGGTCATCCTCCTGAGCCAAATAAGATCTCTCCATAATCACTTAGATTCAACACATGCACATTCAATAGGTATTCTTTGACACCCTTTTTAACTAGTTTCTTCTTTTCACACTTAAGAAAAAACAAAAATTAAACAAAAACATGCATCAACCCCATGACTTTACAATGCCTGATTTTTCCTTATTTGATGGGTATGGATATCTTTATTTACATCTTATGTAATTTTTTTCTCACAATAAATATAGTACCAATGATAGAATGTTTCTTAATAAATTTCTTAAAAGCTTAATGGGTTGTGATTTAGATCAATTTCATACTCTACCTAGTGGCTCTTTACATACCTTTATTAAACTAAGAGACAATTTTTTACCACAATATGTCAGAAATAATGGTCACATGCCACATTTCCTTCTATTTATTAATGAAAATGTGAACCTATATGTGATTATATTTTAATATTTAAGGTTAGTATGCTTAATTTGATATATCAACCAATATATTATATATTTAGTATAAGTCTTCTGTCACCTCTAAAAATAAATTAATTTATCACACTTACAAATCTCTCAAATATATTTTCTAAGAATCTATGTCATTATAAAATGAGCTTGCACAATCATATAGACATGATCATTTATATTTATAAAATCTCAAATTTCTATTTTCTAAATTAAAAAAATGACAACTTCTTGTTCTACTTTGAATCTACTTCAAAATGATAGTTTAAATTATACCATGACATAGAATTTAGTGCCATGTGTTGTTGGAGAGTAAATACATAACTTCTTATTTTAATATACATCTAAGAAACATAACTATAACTTAGAAAATGGAGATAAATGACACATAAAAAATTTAATTTGGGAAACCCCACAAGATGTAGGAAAATAATAGTGGAATAGGCAATCACTCTTCTTCCTATCAACAAGTACAACACTTAACTATCTTGATCTTCATCTCTTATTGTTCCTTTCTCATATTCTTCACAAAAAAAACTAGAAAACTTCCTTTATTCCCATATGTCTTCTTTTGATGTCGACCATCTTCTTAAACTGCATGGAGATGTCCTTTCATGTATTAAAGGATCTTCAACCATTTTGGAATGTGAAGAGACAACTACTCTATTTTTTTATACCTATACAAACCTTATAGGTGATAGTATTGGATGATGTAAACCAATGGTTATGTAACTACCCCATTAGTTTTATAAGCATCATTATACATGATTCCCCAATTATGTAAATGTCACTTGCATGAAGTGAAAAATATATCATTGAGTATATAACTCATTCCTTGAAGCTTCATTGATGTTTTAAATTGGATCTTAATATTATTATCTAATGTATTAGAGTGTTCTTTTGATCTACATGGATCATACCCCTCTTATTAAGAGGATTTTAGTCCCATAAAATCTTTTTGTGAGTGAGGAGATGTGGAAACAACTCTTTCACCTTCTCTTGGATTGAGTAGATGAGAAGGGATCCATATATTTAGACCTATTAAGGTCTTTAGGATGCAAACTAATGTAAATTTACCAAATCTAATCCTACAATAGCAAAGAATAGAATTAAAAAACCCTCTCCTATTATTAGAATAAACATAAAATTCTAGGGTGTTGAATAATGGAAACCATGGGAAAGAGGCCACTTAAGAAGGGAATATTATAAATCGGATCTAAATACATAAATCTAAAATCCTAGTGACAATAAAATTAAACCTTAAGGATTTTATGATTTTTTATGTTTTCTATAATTAATGGTTTTACCAATATTTTTTATCTATTTTAGGATTAATGTGACCTTAATACCATAAATCTGATTGAATATTCAAATTACTTAAGCTATATAATTATTAAACAAATGCGAGTGTAACTAACTAAATATAGTAACTTGATATTTACAAAAAACACTAGGAGAATGAATAATTTAGCTTGATTTAGGTTTATGCATGTCTGTGGTGGAATTCAATTTTTAACAAAAACTATAAAAGGGTTTTTGAGTGCTTAAATAAAGAAATAGAGTTTGTGTGTACTCATATAAGTCCATGCTTCCTAACAATTCCATTACCATGACACAATCTATTGGAGTATGGATATGTCCCATATACTTTTTTGGATATATGGTAGTGTCTCTTACTATATCTATTTTTGATAAGGATTCTTTTGTGTTCTAGTGTTTTTAAATTAATATGAATATCTATGTTTTCCTTCTCCTTGCTTCATACCTTAACTATGCACTATAAGAAAATTGTAAAACCAACATAAAGGGTGACATGTAAGGGTTGAGATAACCTTATCCACCACTTGTGATTAATTTTTTCCTAATTATATAACACTTTGGTGAGGGAAATTAAACCAGATGTAGACCTCCCACCTATTTGAGTGTGTGTAATCTTATATGATGCTAGTATGCAAGACAATCCTATGTATTGCTCTTAACACTTGAAAACTTATGGCTTGACCTTAAAAATGGTATTTAAACTTAGCTCAGGACTTTTTCCTTTTAGGGGTTTTAGATTTGGGAGATTTTTGTAGTTCTTATTAATGTGTAGAGTGATTTCTAATGATAAGTATATATTTTCTAGATAGGTGCTAGATAAGTAAATGCTTAGGATTGTTATATCTACATAGCTAGCTATTTGGGTAATTTTATCTAAACCAACATGTAAACATATGGCTTGACCCTTTTGAATTTTTTAAATTTTATAAACTATCCATAAAAGGGTTAAAAGATAAGTTAAACCTAAGTGGAGAAGTCCATGGTGTTGGACATGTCTGAGAGGTGCACAACTGTCTAGAAAACATGAGTAGTGACTTGAGATTAAGTGATAATCTAAGAATTATATTGAGCTATTTGGTAAAATACTAGGAATATTATGTGAATAATAAAAAATATATGGATAAATGGCTATGAGGAATGGTGAATATGCATCATGTATGTGAGAATAAGTCAAGTAGGTTAAGGTTTGTTCAAATTAAAAATTATCAAGTATCTAAAACTAGATATGAGTGTCTCCCCATAGGTAAAAATATATGATTATATATGAAACCATGTTTTTTTAGTTATCTATATGATAAAGTAAAAACTAACACAAGAAAGCATGGGGTGTATAAGAAAGTAAAGGATCAAGGCTTACAAACTAGAAGAAATGAGATAAGGTGGAATCTAAGCACACAAGGATTTCATCATAACTCAATGCATGTTATGACAAAATTTCAATTTAATAATTATGTCATCATCATTGGGAATAGTAACGTACATGTTAATAATATTTTAAATAGTTAAAAGGTTAAGGCCAATAAAAAATAGAAAGCAAAATGAAACAAGTTTCTTGAATAATTTAATGAAAATAGAAAGTAGGTATCATATGAAAGTTATAAAATATAAGAATTCAATCAAGCTTAAGAAATAATCCTAAATCATAGTCATATATTTTAGTATTGTGATAATAACATACAAATAGCATGAATAGATCCACATACACATTTAATATATGTATACCTTGTGTAAGTAATCAGTAAGAAATGAGATGCATGTAAAATTAACTCTATATAGTGAATTTGATCTATTAACACAATGTTATAATGTAACCATTGAGATGTTAATAAATTTCCCCTCATTAGAGATTTATAAATGCAATCATAAATATACCTACCCAAACTAATCTACATCTCACTTAAATCAAGGTATAATTTAAAAAACAAGTGTAAAATCATGGATGCATAAACTTTGTAGTGCAAGTAAATAAGTATCTTAAATATCATATGACCAAAATAAAATAAAATTATTTTTTTAATTTTTATCTTTTATTAACATTTTTGTAATTTTGACAAAGTGAGCATTGGGAGGAAGGCAAATATAAGGAACAATATATAGAAGAATAAAAACCATATACAAGACTATGGTGTAATAAATAAGTCAAAATATATATCAATTAAGCCCAAAGTGTGTATTAGTAATTTTACCTTATGTTGTTATCAATCCTTGGATCTAAAGTTAAAAAAATTAAATGTATCAGATAAATAATTTTGATACTTTTAATAATTATACCATTTATATGAATCATGTGCACATAATGTGGTGTGAGAATCTAGTTATTTGCATAATGAGGAAATGTTGAATATTTTGCTAAAATAAAATATGCTATAATGATTTACCTAGGTCTCAAATCAAATTTAGGAGATGGATGCATAAATTTTACACACCTTGGAGGTGAAACTATGAGGATTGAAGCTTGAGAGTCTTATAAATTAAGTGGTGATATCTCTGGTTCAAGTATAGTAGGTGCATAAGATGATCTGAATGTGAATAAGTCACAAGGGTTACCTTGGGATGAGTTATTTTTACCTTTTAACATACATTATGTTGTTGATGAATAGGTTTTTCATAACATAATCCATAAAAAATGTGGACTATGTTATTATAAACAAACTTGACTTGGTTGGAAATTGTTGAAGATATCTCTTTAACTATGTTTATCCAAGGGTGTCCAAGCAATAAATTATATGATTTTTAATCATGAATCAAGTATAACATAGAACCAAATTAGGCACATCTTTGATTCCACCTAAGGCTATATGCTCATGTCCATCATAATAATGTAATGTTTTAGTCTCTTCACACAAGTTTGTATGAGTGAAGCATTTACTATATAATAATGACATCGAGATATATTATCACTAGAACCATATGCCATGTGTCATAAAATAATCATAGTCAATAAGCCCTTTTATATAGATAGAACTATCATTTTATAATGTTGGTTTTAAAAAAATTAAGGGGGATAAATTATAGACTTTTAGTCAACAGCGTAGGGACTGAGTTTCTCTCCTATTAGTAGGTATATCTACCTTTATTAAAAGCAAAAGGGATGTGGAAAATAAATCTATTTTTAGTTATTTGAATAAAAAATGTTTTATATGGGGGTTGTAATTTTAACCAAAAATTACATAAGGGTTATGGAAATAAGAAATAAATGGGAATAATAGAACGGAGGAAAGGAGAATGGGATAATTATATCTAGTTAAACATAGAACGTTGTTATAATAATATCAAGGGAAAAAAATGATAACTCTAGGTAACTAAACACAAAAACTCACTAGAATAATCAAGGAGTTGATATTTTAACATAGGAAACCTTTATCATGAAAATGAGATGGGAAATGCATAATTTGAACATATGAACATGATACATAAAACAAGGAGATTGGATAACATTATAAAGAAAGATATATAACAACCTTGTATTTCCCAAAAAAAATAGACATAAAATCTATTTTCAATCTCATCAAGGTTTCACTAAAATATTTACATTCATTGACTATCTAACAATGTTATTTTAGCAAATTGAAAGAAGAAAAATCAAAATAGATTGACATACTCATGCACATCATTCATCTATTAAAATTCATGGCATAAAGTCATGTAAATTATTTTTGTATTAAACCTTCATGGAGATATACATACTAACTCCTTCCTTTCATCTTTTTAAAAGTTCTCATATTATTGAAAAAACCCTTTATAATTCACAAAATTTGTATTTATAACTTGAGAGAGGGAAACCACCTTGTAACTATCTAATAACCACATTTTTAGTAATTTATTTATATTTTATTATTACTTTTTTCATTTATAACTTTAAAAATTAAAACACAACCTTTTTAAGTGATTACAAAAAGTGGAACAAAAAAACATAAATTTAAAGAAAGAAAAAGACTTTTAGGGGTTATCAAGAATAAGACAAATCTTTTTACTAGGAGGGATCTTGTCTAACTTCTACAAATATCTTTGATTCTTCATTTTATGATGATTTGGACCTACATAATCTAAATCACTAAATAACTTGAATAATTCTTATGACAAGTATGAATCACACATTCACGCATTTTGATCAAGTTGACTGATAATTAGTTTTCCACTCTCAATCGTATAAGAAATGAACATACATTTTCAAGATAGATCACTTACTTTGAATGTGTAACAACACTTTTGGGTTTGACATAGATAAATGTGAAAAATATCATTTAAACACATATACTCTAAATAGATTACACCATGAGAATCTAACTAGTGATTATATAAAATACTCTAAGTGTGATAACTATAAATGAATTATACATCACACATCATTGATAACTATTATCATAAGAAACACATCATAATACAAACATATAAAGTAATTATAATTAACCAACCATGACTGATACATATCTCTAGCCACTGTTGTCAATGTATAATAAATAAGTAATTATATTTCATCATGATAATGTTTCAATAATAAATACAATATAATAAAACATATATATATAATATACATGGGTCCCCAAAGCATAGTTCCTTAGACTCTAGTATTTGTGGCAATCTTAAATGTCATCTCCAAGAAAGTACTATTATGTGGAGGGAGAGCATCATTCGAGCACTTTTTCACATCAACCATAGAAAAATAATCCCCTACACTAATCCTAACAGAGAATGACCCTCCCTTCACAAATGAGTAGATAGTGATGGCACAAGAATCTAGAAAGACAAACTAGTACTCATTTGATGATTTATTTCTAAAACTAAACATGTTGTGTATCATAGAAACCCATTTTATTACAAACTATCACACAAACATGTAAATCATACTCATGAAATGACAATGTCTCACTAAACATTACTTTGGCCAAATATTTCAAATAATAAATGATTTATGGATCATTCAAAATTCATACATACTATTTGATCAAATTACCTTCATCTGGTATTATGATTCTAGTATGCTAGTGAAGTCCATATCACTACTTACTCAATATCAGTAATACGATATTTGGTTAACATAATTAAACTAATAGATTCATACTATTTACATCCTACTAGAAATCATATCACATAACATGTTAAGCATAGGATAATCTAAAAACATACATTTATTCCATCAAATGTATGAATGAATCTCAAAATAATATCTATCTCATAATAAAAATAATAAGCAAACAAGTTTAGATTATACCAACCGAGTGTTTTGTGTGTGTGTGTGTGTGTGTGTGTGTGTGTGTGTGTGTGTGTGTGTGTGTGTGTGTGTGTGTGTGTGTGTGTGTTTGTGTGTGTGTGTAAGGCTACACACTACTTTTTGTAACTAGACACAATACAATACTGTCTACTACTATCATACTATTCTTAGAAATGTCCAATATAAATACATTTAGTTCATCAAATGTATGAATGAATCTAGACATATTAATTATAATTTGTACCACCTGAGTATAACATACATTTAGACTATAATTTACAAATGAAAAAACTCTATGACATCTCATAATATCATAGATCATTTTACATGGGTACATTTCTCAATCATGAACAACCAGTCTCATAATTTCAAGAATCAAATGTCCACAATCCTAGATATTTAGGCAAGCAAGTATAGTTTATACCAATTGGGTATATCCTATGTTTAAACTACATACTAGTAATAAAAAAAACATAAATTATAATCACACATCATGATGCACTAAATTATACTATATATGACTAAACATTGGTACATTTTAATCTACTTACAATATGTACCACTCACTAGTTTTCATTATTGTATGCATATATATAATAATAATCTGTCATACTATTTTCAAATTATCAGATAACTCAAAACCAATTTATATCATATCCTTTAATTTAAATAACTTAATTTTGTTTCTAGGGATTGATGTCTAATGGTTATAGCTTCAGTCCTTTAGACACCTTATGACTCAATATAACCATCCATTTAGCTACAAGCTTAGGTATATGACCCAACACACCTATATATGTAATATTTTATTATGGTTTAATAAGTCCATAAATAAATCCATTTCCTATATATGAATAATTATACAACATAATATGTACCATATACAGGCACATAATTGATATATAAATACTATATCAATGGATAACTATATTTTTAAGTCAAGAACTCCATATGATTTTAACAATCCTTATACATTTGTGTTCACAAATATATTGATTATATTTATAAGATAAGGGATTCAATAATTTAATACTCTTTCATATTTTTTATTCTTATCTAAATAGATTTCCAAATATACTACACCCTATGATAACCCATATTATCATAGTGTAGTTTTCTTAGGCATAACTACTAAATGCCATAACTAATCATAATAAAGTGGTTATGAATCAATGAAAGCATAAGCTTATATTCAAAAAACTAGTTATAATAAAGAAATTATCATTCACATGGAACATATAATATTCCATTCTAAGATTTTAAATACTTTCAAGGAGTTGTAGGCATGCATAAGTAAGATTCTATTATACAAAAATCTATAATATAGTTTACACTGTCAATAGCACTATAAATATAGGCATATTCTATATATTTATGCACCTGCATAACATATATTACAAAATACATACATAACTCCCATATTACCATTTTATTCATTTGATGAGAATCCCAACTAATGAAGTATTCACCTTTACCATGATACCATTATATGGCTACTATATGTGTACTTATCTATATATACCTAATTTTAGCTATGGTTCTTATCTACATACATTCATAGATAAAACCCATTATATTTCTAAGAATATCAAAGTGACATTTTTAGTTAGTCGATAAAAAAGGTGGTGCTACCAATGGATAATTATATGCATATCTCTCCTGTAGAAGTTGATTATGTTATAATAGTATAAATAACATTCCCCTATAGATCATATTCTTATACTTGTGTATAACATTCCCAATTTTTTCTTAGATCCATGGACATAACTAGATGGTTTTATATGATAGGGTTTATTAAAATATATATATGCAATATATTCACCAACATGTGTTATTATTATATAAGAATCTACATACTATTGTCACATACTAATCATGATTTCCATGTTCGTATCATCTAGGAAATTTCAACATGTATGGTTAACCAGTATGATTAACATGTGGTGAAGGATGCAATATACCATATGGTTAATCAAGAATATACTGCTAAGACTCTTTTGAAACTATTTAATAATATGGTATATTTAATCTTATATAAAAATTGTAAAGGATGATACGATGCACCCACCATTTTGTAATTATTATACACAATACCAAAATTCTTATATAATAACATTCAAAGGCACTTCACACATAATACCCTTAGTGTATATGTTAAATATTAATATTTTAGGTAATACCATATATAAAAAGTGAGATCTACATAAAATAACTCATGAAATAATATTTTATAACCACTCAGTATAAAAATATCAATTATGTATAAGGATGGTATCTTAGTTTAAACATATATTTCTTGCTATATACACTCAATGTAACCATTGACAAGTTAAATTATGAACTAAACACACTATAAATTCCCAGTTATATACATGGTTAACACACAAAAGTTGTTAAGTTTAAATAATAGTGCAATATATACATGTAATATAGTAGTTTGCAGTGCTAAGTATATTTGTAATACAACCATTCAATAAATATAGTTTGTTGCATGCATATGGTATACCTAAGTCATTGTATATAGATCAAAAAGCATGAATCATTGTATAAATAGATAAATCATTGTATAAATAGAAAATGTGATATATACCAGTATAAATCACTATATTTTCCACTCTATAAGTATAAATGTTTCTTGAGCCACCAAGCAATATCCTAGTTGAATATGAATTGTTATATTTTTCCACTCTATGTATATGTAGTTTTCCATATTTTATTATACTTACATGTAGATTGTTTTCTCATGTATAACATCATAAATCTCTTAAAATTAGATCATTGTATTACTATATTAAGTCATAATTCATAATTATAATTAATTTATTACAGTATTAAGGTGGATTGTTGCACATAACAACT
Source organism: Torreya grandis (assembly GCA_037957365.1). NCBI lineage: Eukaryota > Viridiplantae > Streptophyta > Pinopsida > Cupressales > Taxaceae > Torreya > Torreya grandis. The sequence continues at coordinate 1,687,820 of JARHVA010001643.1, forward strand.
TATAACACTTTATTGTGATCATTAATTTTTCATCTATATCCTATATTATAGCATAACAATACCGATTGGTATAATTTAACATATCATAATTAATATCATTGATTGGTAAGAACAAATGTTGAACCAGCTATTTAGCACAACATTATTATATTCTTCTCTAAGCAAAATTCCATCTTCCTTCTGTATTATCATCAATCTAGATATTACGCAAATATTTTTAAAAATATTTATTTATTCATCTATCATTTTATATTTAAATTCACTAAAAATATACGGTTTAAATCTTTATATTTTATTCCAGACTTAAATTAATATCACTATGATTTTATTGTACATAGATCACCTAATCACCTAAGATGAATATAAATAAATATAACACTCATATATACTCCACTTAAGACAAATATACTTATTCCTAGATTATTGTAACATCTCAAAGTGTGTGCGTGTGTGTATAACTGTAAGTCTCAAATCTTTGTTTTACTCATACATAAATTATAAACTTTGCATAGAATTTAAGATGCCACCTACCTAGTTAACCATCTAAATTTTTAAGGCACCATCTAGATAATTTTACTTGGCTTTAGTCCTCCTTATCCTCCACTTTGCCCTTTTCTTCCTTTCCATTTTCTCTTTTGGGTCTCCTCTTGTTTTTATTCCTTCATTTTGTATTGTGCCATTCTTCTCTTTTCAAAGGTAAGGTGCTTTCCTTTTTATTTTATTCTAATAATGACTTTCCATTATTTTATTTCTTTATTTTTTTAATCTCCTTTTCACATAACTCATGATATTTAATTAAAACTTGTCTCTTCTTTTTAATATGCCATTTTTTATTTTTCCACTTTTTATCTATTTTTACATTAATTAGAGAATATTTTATAAATAATAATTAATATATATTCACTAATTAAATTATCACCTTAAATGTCAAAATGGTTTAATGATAAGTCCATTAATCAATAACCTCGAATTTGCACTAATTATGCAAATTTAGATTTTCAAAAGCATTAACAGTCACACACATAAATCATGTAAGACAAATTCCAAATAACTATTTAAAATATGCTCGAAACCATGTTAAATTATCTAATGCAACTGACATTAAAACACATTACGTTAAATATTTATTATGCATCTAACATGTGTTATCTAATGTGGTGTATGTAGGGTTCTAGTTGATTTCTCTATTGTCTTCTAACATCTCCATCTATATCACCCTCTCCAATGATGCTCTCCCTCCATCATGCTATGAGGGATGAATTCTCCTACATCAGCATCACAATAATTAGGTAGTTAGATCATACTATCATGATATATGTTCATCATAAAATATAGCTAAAATAAAAAATCAACATGTTCGTAATGTAGACATATACACTACATCTAACTCATAAAAATGTAATCATGTAACCTAAGTAATATCCTACTATCCCATAATAGTATATATCTCAAATTTTAGTTAAAATAACCAAATCAAATTTTTCAACTATAAATATCCATGGATAATCAAATAGTTTGTTTAATGATGAATCAGGATGTAATTGTTGGTGTTCTAGATTTGTACCCTAGTTGAGTAAGGGGATTATTCAGATCTTCCTACTCAAATATAGTCCAACCTAGGACTGATCTTAGGATATGGTTATCCTAATAATGGATTAGACCTCTAGAAAATGCTAACTTCCTTCTGGATCTATCACTAAATTATACCTAATGTAACACTTGCTTGGAAAAGATATAGATAAATACAACAATGTATGAAAGCATGTAAAAATGGGATGATGTACTAGTAATTAGAATACTTATACTTTTCACAAGACACACGATGAGACACATTCAAGACCAAATACTATCAATCTCACATAAGTATTTCACAATAAGGCATGAATCAGTTATTAAATTAGCATGAGAGGGAAGATATCCACTTTTAAGCTAAACAACAAACTATAAATTATGCTTATAATGACCTATGAGAACTATCAAGCACTTCATGAAGGTGATAAAACTCAGACATTGATAAGGAAAATACATTCACTTAACTACATTACATGAATTCATAGGACAGTACAATCTAGCTTGAAAAATGATGGAATTTAGTCTTTATTACATCAAAAGGTGTTATAGTGCAAATTTTGGCATAGCCTAAGCAAGCCATAGCATAAGAGTTTATTTCTCTAAAATATATTAGAGATTTCTTTCTAAAAAATTTAGAGAGAGTAATACAAGTGGTAGAAGTTAGAACATACATATAAAAATAAAGAGAGAGAAAACTATGATGTATTAGCACTAGTTCGAGGATGCTGACTCATGACCTTATCAATAAGTAAAAAATTCTATAAAATAATTAAATGCCCATTTCCCTTATCCAACCACTAGGTCTCCTTCTTATAATTCTATGTTATTATCTATTTGATCTGCTAATGAGGACCATGTCTTGGAATTGACATAATTATGCCACGTCTATTTTGGGTGGCCATCAATACCTACTCATTGAAAAAATGACCCTGATGATAGGTGAAACATCTCTCCATGGTCTATATTTTCTCAAATATCAAACATAGGTCCATTTATAGGTGAAAACCAATCCAATTATTATCTTTCACATAGTCATAGTATCCATGGAAATTGTGGACTATTTTATTTTACTTTGTAATCACGAGTCCATCTTTGATCTCTGTATTTGGTCCAAATTGACTTATTTTACTTCTAGAGCCCTATTGGTAATGCTTGGTCCCACTAGTTATACTTGGATCATATTCAATCTCTAGTTCCTTTGTTTTTATATTATTCTAGTCAAAGAATGCCCTATTGATTTTTAACAAAAATGTCATGGGTTTAAAAAAAATTTATTGGCTATCAATTGCCAACTCAGACCATTGACATGTTGACCCATATCACTCTATTATATCTTACTTGTCCAGATGAGTGTTGATCATTGATTTTATACTAGTTGAATGCACTGTTGACATTTATCATGCATGTATTTACTTTTGATATCCGCTAACCCCTTTGACTTATGCTCACTATTAAATTTGAATATATGATCAAACACGTGTCATTAGATTTGTTTGGTACCCATGGTTTGAAATCCAACTGCTATTTTAAGGTGCTTAAATTTTACATTCATTTTAACATCATTTGATGTCCCTATAGATGAATTTAATGTCCCACAGAACATCAAATTTAAACACTGATCAATTTTTACAATGTCTTAAAGTTGATATCTATGCAAATGTATCATATTATTTGACCAAGTTTAAAGATTAGTATCCTAAAGCACAAGAATCATGGAGGGACTAAATTTTCTATATTTTTTCCTAAGATCAAAAGGATTCTACCCACTTGATCTAATGGTTCTAAGAGCTTGCTAAGTAGAGATTAAAAAATGATCAAATAAATTGGTCTATGTTTTTTTGCATGATCATCATTTATCATTTGAATCTCAATGGCTATTCACCAAGGCCTAAATTTGACACTTGCACAATCATCTTACTCTATTTGGCAAACTTTAGAACTCCATAACTTAAGTTAGGAATCTCACATAGACATGAAACTTTCAAGATATGTTCTTGGCATAATGGACTTTATGGCACTGCAATTATATTTCTCACAAGTCCTTCTAATCTCATCTATAAATTTTGCAAGTAAATTGGTTCATTTGTTTCTTACATAACATCCTCACGATGATCTAGTTCCTCAAATTTGCATGGTCTATCTTTTTCTCAATCTCTCAAATTGTTGATGATCTCTTAAAGCTTGTACAACCTGGTTCATGTTCTTGGACACCATAAAAACTACTTGAACCCTTCACCTTTAATTATAGACCTATCCCTTGAAGATCAATTAGATCACACTTTATGCTCACTTAAAGTGTTTAAAAATATTTGAAAAATCTATATGATATCCACTTAAGGTCTATATATTCTTTGTGACATTGAATCACTCTTCAATTAGGATCATGTTCCTTCCACTAGACTCTTCGACTAGGCACATTTTTGGTATGTAGACCAAATTTGGTCAACATCTTTGGCAACTTTGTTGGGTAGCATTCTTGCTATAATTGAGAACTCAAACTAGATACATGACTATTAGATCATTTATATGATACATGAACCATTTACAGACTACAAAATATTATTTTGACTTATAAAGATAAAGAATTCCAATAAATAGGGAAAAAATAGACTTGAAAGGGAAACTAACCTAATAAAGCAACTAACCTACTAAACAACTGTGCAACAAAGCACTTATTTGGGACAAGATAAAAACAAATAAATGTGTTAGAAAAACATTTAGAGAAAAAACCAAAATAACTAGCTATGTACAAGGGGCTTAGCTTCTTCAATAGCAATGCTTTAGATTTATCCCATTGACTAGGATAGGGAGCTCTTCACCATCCATCCTTGTGAGTTGGAAATCCTTGTGGCACTTGCATCTAGAGATTATATACGTACCACTCTAGAGAGAGTCAAATTATTTGTGCTTTCCTAGATTAGCTTTGTCGTCATCCCACCTAAAGACCAAATCTCCTTCTTGGAAACTTCTTGAAGAAGCTCCTTTGTCAAACAGTCTCTTTATCATTACTTGATGGGTCTCTATAGTCAACATAGACTAATTCCTTATCTCTTCTATCTCCATGAGCTCATCATATCTTATTTCTATTGGGTCATTCTCCAAAATCCTAAGTTTATGTATTAATTCCAAAGTAGGTAATTTAAGATAAATAGGCATTCTTCTTCCTTACCATTTACTAGATTATATAGAGAATTGGAAATTGACCACTTATATGTGATCCTATCATCCCATAGATTTGACTTCAATTTTAGATTCCATGATCTCTAATTGTCTTCAATATGCCTCTTTATGATCTTTAATAAATTCTTGTTAGTGGACTCAGTAAGGCCATTACCTTGTGGATAATAGTTTGATGAGGTACTGAGAAAAATACTATGTTAAACTACCCACTTGATGATCTTAGATCCTAAAAAATCCATATCATTATCAAAAAATATGGTCTAAGGGACCCCAAATCTAGTAAGCAAACCTTAATAGAAGTTCAAAACATTAGTTTTATTGGCTTCTTTTAATGTTACTACCTCTATCCATCTCGTAAAATAATCTATGGCACTTAGGATCCACTTATTTCCTGATCTTGAAGGGGGATTAATAATACCAATAAATTCCAATCCCCATTGGAAAAAGGGTTGATTTACTTAAATTTTTTGGAGAGGTAAGGCTACAAGCTTAACCTTTCCAACAAACATAGCACATTGTCTACATTTCCTAATCCATGCATGACAATCACCAAATAAACTTGGCCAATAATACCTACTCTCATGATCTTATGGGTTATAATCCTTGTTGAATAATTATCTCTACCATGTCCATCATGGAACTACTCAAGTAACTTTTGTGGTTGACCTAGTTTTATGCATCTTAGCAATATGCCATTGAGATCCTTTTTGAGCAACACATTATCAGCAAGAAGAAAATAGATTGACTATAATCTAAAATATCCCCTCTTTGAAAGGGTTAAATGATAAGGATAAATACCATCATAGAAATATCTCACCATATCTTGCAACTAGCTAGAAGGTGAGGCCTACTCACTTGCAACTTATTCATCGTTTGACACCATAACTAGTTCATTAGTCTCTTGCAAGTCTTGGGATAGATGTTCACAAAGTCCTTTACCTCTAACGAACTTTGTGACCTTGATCTCAATATCATATTCCATGAATTTGGTTATCCAACTAGATCTCTTGTCATTTATATCATTTTTCAAGAGGAAATCCTTAACAGTTGGATGTGCAACCATCATATGTATCTTATTATTGGAAAAGTACCTAAAATTTTTAAGAGACCATATGACTAAAATTGCATGCTTCTCAATAAAATAATACCTTATTTCATATTCTTCTAAGCCTTGACTAAAGAAGGATATTAGCTACTCTAAATTTGTTTTATTCTATTACATGAGAATACCTGAGACCGTGTCAATGTTAGCATACGTGTATAAGAATAAATCCTTTGTGAAGTTAGGGTTTATGAATGTAGGAGCATTGGCTATAGATTTCTTTATCTCTTCAAAAATTCTTACTCCTTATTTATACCAACTAAAAATTTCACCCTTATTTAACATGGTTGTGAGTAGCCTAGCTAAAGTAGAAAAATTTAAAATAGATCTCCTTATGAAATTTAACTTGCCTAAAAAGATTTGTAAGGCTTTATTTTTCTTAGGCAAGGAAAGTATAATAAATTAGTCTATCTTATCAAGATCTCTGATTGTACCATATTTTTAAATTACATGTCTAAAAAGCCTCCCCTCATGACTATAAAAAACACACTTTTTTGGATTCAAAGACACTCCAAATTACATGTACCTTTCAAACACTTTTCTGAGATGAATCATATGTTTATTTTAATTGTTAGATAACACTATTTTTTTTTCTAAATAAACAAGTTAAATTTTTTAAGGAGACCTTGAAAGGCCATGTCCATGGCTTTTTGAAAAGTGGATCTAGCATTAGATAAGCCAAAAGGAATATTTATGTATGTAAATGTCCCCCACTTTATGGTGAAGGATATTTTGAATTGGTCTTCTTCTTTGACCAAAATTTAGTTATATCCACTATAACCATCAAATAAAGAGAACCTTTCTAAACCTTTAACTAGTTGTATAAGTTTTTCCATTGATGCTAATGGATAGTGGTCTTTAAGAGAGGCCTTGTTCAAGTCATGAAAGTCAACACATAGCCTTATTTCACCATTATTTTTATGTACTAGAATACGTTTTACCACCCAAGTTGAGTGCTTAATTATAAATATTATAGCTAACTTAATGAGCTTATCTAGTTCAGCTCTCATCAAAGGTTTAAGCTTTGGTTTAATTAGCCTTTGTCTTTGTCTAATTGGCTTAGTCTCATATTCTAACTTAATGTATGTTGAGATAAACTTGGATAAAATCCTTTAAGGTCCCTTTACTACCATTCAAAGACATCTACAAAACTTAAACATAACTCAATAAAAGTTTCTTTCTCTGAAGATGTATAAAGTTTGCCCAACTTTAAACTCTTAACAATTACAATATCTATATTTGTATAGTGGTATTCCCTTTTTGATAAATCAAAATTTTCTTTTATTAATTAATCATCTCTACTAAATATGTTTTCAAGGGTGACCAACCCTTTAGGAAACTTGTTTGTCTTCAATTGCACAATATGGTCATCAAATTATTGAAAATGCTTGTCTTGGTTCCTTAAGGAAAACTTAACTTCCTCTTGTAATAATCTAACAATATAAATATCATATTTAGATACTTTATAGATATCATGGTTGTTTGGGATAGAAGGTCTCATAATTACTTTGATGTGTGAATGAACTTTTTCATTTTTTATGTCATCTGGAATGCTGAATTATGATCTAATGGTAGCTAGCCTATTTACATGCTTGTTATTATGTAATGATATGGCCTAAATATCAAAATATTTAATGTCTTCAAATAGGTACCATAATATATGCTTATAGTACCTAATTAGTGGGTTATTTAAAATATTAAGTCCCCTTACATAGTGAACTACTAGTTCACTATCTCCAAAAACTTGTAAAGAATTAACCTTCATCTTTCTTGCCCATTGTAAACCATGTACTAGTGCTTCATATTTAATTACATTATTAGAAAAACCAAATTAAAAATTTAGATAATATAAATACCTTTGACTGGTTTTATAAATTAACATCATTCTAGATCTAGTGCCATGTTTGTTCCTAGATCCATCAAAATATAGTTACCATAGGCCATCACTAGGCTGATCATCTTTCAAAAATATTGGAATTGGTGCATCATTTTCATAAAGATAATAGACACCAAGTCATTATCATTTAATTAAATTTAGGGATCATTTCTATGCAAATCAGAGGCCCATTCATCAAGAAAAATATATATAAATCCATCTATAGGTGATTTAGTTTCTACTTCACTATTTTTTAGTACTTTGTCTGAGATAACACAATTAGTGTTCACCATACTTGGCATATATGGCTCTAAATGAAATATTTTAATAGGTTAAAAATGTATTGTTACCTTAGTACCATACCTAGTCCTAAACATTAAATAGGTCCAATCAGCTGAAAAATATCCTCTAATATTTGAAGTAAAGTCTCTTGACAGACACATGGCAAAACAGGGAGGCAAGTCAACTACACTACATCTTGATGAATAATAATATTAGGGAAACCATGTAATGTCAATTTTAGATCTTTTATTATACCTATTATCTTTGTTGGTGACCCATCCAATTACAATACTCCTTTGGTATTTGGCTTATAGACAAGACCAAGCTTGTCTATAATTTATTTGGACATGACAGTTTTGCTAGCTCCACTATCTACCATACAATTATGGACTAAACAGTCACCAACTATCAAAGAGAGATAAAAAGGAGGGGTTTTGTTTTATTTTAAATTGGTTTTATCTACCTTTGTCATCTTATGTATTTATTGATCAGGTTACTTGATTTGTTAATCTGAATTGGCCAATATAATTCCTTATTTCTCAATTAGTTCTTTAGATACCTTAAGACCTAAAAGCTCTTGAATATGCATGTCAATTTATCATAAAATATCAATTAAATCCCATATGATAATCCTAAAATTTTACTTATTCATTTGATTTATTATGTTGAATAAGGATCCACTAACCTTTGGCTAAAACTTTTGGGCCATTGGTTGTTCTCTAGTTAGAGGCATTTGGGGAACCGTCATTGTCTCTGCATTCTAAATATTTTATATTATAGGATTAGTAACTTTATCCTTGACACTCTTGGAAATAAAATTAGGAAAACTATAAGTATTTCTCACATCTTGAGCTTCCTCAACTACTCTTCTTTTATCTCTAGTTAGATCTGTAATTTGACCATTTCTGTTTCTAGTTTCACCAACTTGGTTAAATGCAATATGATCATCCAATTTCCAATTAACATTGATAGCATTAATCTACCCTATAATTTGTTGATCTTCTTCTTGTAATTCCATATTCATGTCCTGATACTAAACACCTTGAAGAGAGAACTCTTCCTATGTCATTTATGACATGGTAATATCTTGTGAACCAAGGCTTGATTTTATATGTCATTTAGATTAGAAGGTTGCCAACCTAAATCTTGCATCAAGTTATTTTGAGGAATAATAGCTTTTGAACTAGAAGGTACATTAGGATCAAGGGATGTATATGGCTTTGTTTAGGTTATGGCTCTTTGATTTTGATAAGGTTACCTATTATCCTTGAAACCTTGAAAAGGGGGTCTTTGGTTATTAAATGAATAATAAATGTTATATTTTTGTTGCTGATAAAGGTCTACCTTAGTACTGTTATCTCTTGAATTAAACAATCTCATTTCCAAAATCTTGTAACATGCTTTTCAGATCACTAATCTCATTAGCTTGATTAGGAAGGGCTATAACTTAGACTTTTGGAGATGGAATAGGGGCTATAGATAGAAGTTGGGAAACTTGAAGAGGAGGAATAGGTTGCAATTTTGGGAATATGGGCATTAGAGGCCTCAGATAAATTGTACCATCTTATAATAAGATATTTTTTGCTCTTATTGTAATTTAAGAGGCATTTGGCAAGGTATTACCACCCATAGACTGTATCATGACACTTATATTAGAATTAAGGGCCTTAAGATAGTAAAAAAATGCATACTCTAAAGATGGTCCAACCAATGCAGGGATCCTATTCCATGTCTTTTGGAATCTAAGGTTAAAATCAAACATGAACTCATGGGGGTAACTTTATATGGTAGTTAGTTGTTCAACTAAAGATAGATGATCAAACTTGTCTTCAAATTGCCTTATTAAGGTTGCACCTAAATCATCCCAAGTAGAAATGGAAGTCAAAGAAAGATTCTTATACCATTTTTCTGCTTTTCCTTTGAAGGAAGTATCAAGTAATCTGATAGCTAGATTATTTTGAGTAACATTATAAATAGAACATAGATTGGCAATATCTTGGATATGCTCAGTATCATTCATTTTATCCCATTATCTTGAGAATAAAGGGATAATTTTTAGGGAAGACATAATAATTTCATCATATTGGGCTAAATTTAGGGGATTACCCCTATTAAATGGAACAAACACTTGAATCTTGATAACCATTTGGGAAAAAGGGATTTGGCTTATAGGTACAATAGATTGGACTAAAATAATAGGATAACTAGTAGATGGATGTTTCTTTTGAAGATAAGTGGATGTCTTATTGAATCTTGATTTTTTATAAGAATTAGAAGTCAATTCAATGTGTTCAAAAGTAGTACCTTTGATTGATTATCTTATTGTAACCTTTGGCATGAAAGCATTATCTAGAAGATGTTATGAGCTCTATAACTTTAAGGATATTTAGCTTTTGATGATGGTAGATCTCTCCTATTGTCACAATTTCTTCTTATCAATATTTAAACTTTAATTATACCAAAGAAACTTGGTACCATTGGGCAAGCCAAAATTATTGGTGTTCTATATTTACACCATAGCTGAGTAAGAGTATTGTTCAAATATTCCTACTCAAATCTAATCTAACATGGGACTGATCCTAGGCTTTAGGTATCCTAATAATGGATCAAATCTTTAGATAAGGTTGGCTTCCTTCTGGATCTATTACCTAAACTAGACCTAATATAATACTTGCTTAGAAAAGAGATAGATAAATACAATAATGTATGAAATCATGTAAAAATGGGGTGATGCACCAGTAATTGAAACACTTATAATTTACACAAGACACACTTGAGACATATTCAAGACCAAATAATATCAATTTCACATTAATATTTCATAATAAGGCATGAATCAATTATTAAATTAGTATGGGAGGGTAGATATCCACTTTCAATCTAAACAACAAACTATGAATTTCACTTATAATGACCTATGAGAACTATCAAGCACTTCATGAATGTGATAAAACTCAAACATATACAACAAAAATACATTCACTTTACTAGACTACATGAACTCATAGGACACACTTTAATCTAGCTTACAAAATGGTGGAATCCAATCTTTACTACATCAAAAGGTGTTATAATGCAAATTTTGGCATAGCCTAAGCAAGTCAAAGTAGAAGAGTTTATTTCTCTAAAAAATATCAAATATTTATTTTTAAAAAATTTAGAGAGAGTTTTACATGTGGTATAAGTTGGAACATATATAGAAAAAGGAAGAGAGAGGGATCTATGATGTATTATCACCAGTTCGAGGACGCTGACTCATGACCTTATCAACAAAGAAAAAATTGTGTAAAAGAATTAAATGCCCATTTCCCTTATCTAACCATTAGGTCTCTTTGTAATTTCATTTCATTATCTATCTAATCTATTGATGAGGACCATGTCTTATAATTGAAAAAAGTGTGCCACATCTACTTTGGGTGGCCATCAGTACTTTCTCATTAAAAAAATGACCCTGATGATAGGTGAGACATCTCTCCATGGTCTGTATTTACTCCAATATCAAACATAGGTCCATTTATAGGTGAAAATAAATCCAATTATTGGTTTTCACATAGTCACAATATCCATGGAAACTTGTAGACTATTTTATTTTAATTCATAATCATTGGTCCATCTTCAATCTCTATATTTGGTCTAAATTGACCTATTTTACTTCTAGAACCCTACTAGTAATGCTTGGTCCTATTGGTTCTACCTGGATCATATTCAAGCTATGGTTTCTTTGTTTTTATCTTACTTTGGTCAAATAATACCCCATGGACTTCTATCAAAAATGTCTTGGGTTTGAAATTTATTTATTATTTGTCGATTACCAACTCAAACCATTGACATTTTGACCCATCTCACTCTGTTAAATCCTACTTGTTTGGATGAATGTTGATTGTTGATCTTCTACCAGTTAAATGCACTATTGACACTTGTCATACATGCATTTGCTTTTGATATTGTTTGACCCCTTTGACCTTCACTCACCATTAAATTTGAATATATGATTGAATGTATGTTGTTATATCTACTTAGGATCCATGGTTTGAAACCCAATAGCTATTTCATGGTGCTTAAATTTAATGTTCACATAAACATCATTTTATTTCCTCATAGATGTATTTGATGTCTTGCAGACTACCAAATTTAAGCACCAATGGATTTTTATAGTGGCTTAAAGTTAATGTCTACATGAATGTATCATATTATTTAAACAACTTTGAATATTTATAACTTGAAGTGTAAGAATCATGGAGGGACCAAATTTGCTAGAGATGTTCCTGAGATCAAAAGGATTCTAACCACTTCATCTGCTAGTTCCAAGATATTTTTAAAAGGAGATAAAAATGCTCAAATAAGTTGGTCTATGTTTTTTTCATGATGTTCATGAAACTATCATTGATCATTTTAATCTTAATAGGTTTTCATTAAGGCCTAAATTTGACACTTACACAACCATCTTACACTATGTGACCAACTTTATAACTCCATAACTTAAGTTAGGAAGCTTGTGAGGACTTGAAACTTGCAAGATATGTTCTTAATACAAAGGACTTTATGACACTACTATTTTTTTACTTGAATGGCCTTTTGAGCTTATTTATAAAATATGCAATTAAATTGGTTCATTTATTTCCTATGTGACATCTTGGTGATGTTCTAATTCCTCAAATTTACATAATTTATCTTTTTCTCAATCTCTCAAGGCTCTAATGATCTTCTAAAGCTTGTGTAACTTGGTTCATGTTTTTGGACACCATGAAAACTGCTTGGACCCTTCACTTGTAACTATAGACCTATCCCTTAAAGATCAATCAGATCGCTCTTTAAGCTCACTTAAAGTGTTTCAAAATATTTTCAAAAGCTATATGATCTCCACTTAAGGTCTATCTATTTTCATGACATTGAGTCACTCTTCAATCAGGATCCTATTCCTTCCACTAGACTCTTGGATTAGGCACATTTTTGGTGTATAGACCAAATTTTGTCAATGTTAACATCCTTCCCTCCTAAATATAGTCATTATCTTGGATTACTCTTATACAAACATAAGTTATGAATTAAAAACATTGTTTAGTGGAGAAATAACATAGTATAAAGTATCAAATCAAGTAGATAAATGTGGAAATCACTTGTAAAACTCATAATAGTCCTCCCAAAGCACTATTCATAGATTATTGTTCCCCTAAGACCCTAAAGTATGACATATACCTATTAATGAAAACAAGGTTTGTGAGTCTCACTTACTCTGAATGGTTCTGTCATGACTACCTTGAGTTTTAAAAATGGCAAGATAATTATATATACTATAAGATTAACCACATTTAATACCTCAAAGGGCCCCACATATCTTGATTAAATTTTTATTAACTTCCAAAATTTAGGCAAAAACACATGGGATCATCATAAAATCCAAAAACAAATGGCTACGGAGAGTTACACAAAACCTTCCAACCCTTCTGTACATCTCTCTATCCTAAAGAATTTTTCTCTCATTTTAAAGAAAATTATTTAGGGAACCTGGTAAGAATGATATGTATAAGTTAATACCATCGCTACTCTATGTATATTTTGATAAGTATAACATGTCAATACTTCCATTATTCTACGTAGATCCTAAAGTATGACGATGAATAGGAATTGGAAAATATTACATTTTTAATGTATACAAAATTAAGGAATAAACATTCCAAAGTATACATGTGTATGGCCATACAACTAAATTTGATAAGTCTATTTATCAAATATTGGATTTGACAAGCTCCTCTTGTCAAATCTAAACTCAGTAACTACTAATTCAATATGAGACTAAATAGGATCCACTCTCATTTCTTAGCATTCATGTTCCTAATTCACCACTCTTCCCTTAGGTCTCCATGACCTAATGATCTCCAAAATGTGCATAAGGTTCAATGAATCATAATTCCATACTAAAAAGTCATAGAAATCAATAATATATGCTAAATAATTCTATATGTACCAATATACATACCATAAAAATCATATAATCATTCCATAATTATATTAAGTCACCACTTTCCAAACATAACTAGTATCATTTTTCATAGCTTAACCTATTCTGTTATATTCATAGTTAAGAGAAAATAATATTAAGCTTAACATATCATATAGAGGTCAAATATCACAATGTCCTTCCAACCTTATAAAATAAATAAGTGAGACAATCTCTCCTTGCTTACTCGACTAGTATACAATAAGTTAAAAGTTTATCTTAACACTTTTAGACTAACAAGATGTTTTGCACATTTTATACCCTATTCACTCCTAGTGAAAGATACATAAATTTCTCATAAACACATGTTTTTAATAAATATAAGAGTAATATCAATCTAATCAAGGGTATATAATATTATAAAAACTATAATCAACTTATAATTCTTAATCTAGATCTAATAGAAATTCATGATCCACCACTTCACATGCTCAACGTTCATAATTTTAGATAAGGTAGAGCTATAAAATGTGACTCTAAAAATCCATAAGAGAAAGTAATAAACTAACATATCAGTAACAAAACTCTTAAATACCCTCATATGGTATGAATAAAAACACCACAACCCAAGTTGCCATAATCACTACCTACTTACCAAACTTGTAAGATTAGTATCATAACCTACTTTCACAAACAAAAGGAAAATATTAACCACTCAAATGTATCAACTCATCCAATACTATAACTTATCTTTCAACAAGAAGTATAATACACTTTCCCATGAACTCAATGGAATATGCTAAAAACTACATTTCTAAAACAAGTTTCCATTTGAGGAAACACTAAATCAACATCATGAAAATATGAATCCTCTCAATGGTTTATAATGATGTCAAGGAGGGTGAGAGACTAACAAGTCACCTATATTCCAGAAATGAGAGATGATAGTTATTCCTTATCCACATAAACATAGGGGTGTTAATCCATTAACAAAGTCCTAACACATAGGAATTCTCAACCAATACATCTACCCTTTACTAAAAGAAAATTCCCACCACATGAGGTGGTGCCAAACTAAAAATGGTCTTATAAGATTTCCCACTCTTAGGATTAGTGTTTATAAGACAAAAAACTAATGCATATATACTTAACTGAGAATCATCCCTTGATTTTAAATACTCACAACACAAAACAAAAATGGTAGAGGTCACTTGATTATCAAGTAAGAATGATCAAAAATATGATAAGAATCTCTTGTTCATGACTTATTAATTATGTTATGCATTTACCTACTCAACATCTATTACAACATTCACCATTGAAAAACCTGATAAACCAGCCCTTTAACAACTCTAAGAGGGTACAAGTGATCCTAAGGGTACACACTCAATGTAACACACACATTTCACTATCCTCATTTTTTATAAATAGAAGGATACAAAAATAATAATGAACTAGTTAGGTCCTAGAGTTTGAGCCACAGTTCTGATACCACATATAATAACCCCATTGGATTTTATGTATAAACATTAAATTTGTTCATTTAAATGCATATACTATAAATAGATTACACCATGATAATCTAACTAGTGATCATATAAAATACTCTAAGTGTGATAACTGTAAATGAAGTATACTACATCATACATCACTGATCACTATTATCATAAGAAACACATCATAATATAAATACATAAAGTAATTACAATTAATCAGCCATGATTGATACATGTCTAAAGCCATTGTTATCACTATACATTAAATTAGTAATTATAGATCATCATGATAATATTTTAATAATCAATATAATATAATATACATATATCAAATACATAGCTCCCTAGAGCATAGTTCCCCAAACTCTAATATATGTGGTAATCTCAAGTGTCATCTCCAAGTAAGTACTTTTGTGGGAAGAGAGAGTATCATCTGAGTGCTTTGACTAATGATCCCCCACACTAATCCCATCAAGGAATGGCCCTCCCTTCAAAGATGAGTAGATAGTGATGGTGCAGGAATCCATAGAAATAAGCTAATACCATGTGTTGTATGATTTTTAAAATTAAATATGTGGTATATCATAAAAACCCATTCTATTTCAAGATATCGTAAAAATATGTAAATCATACTCATTAAATGACAATGTCTCACTAAATATTACTTTGGCCAATTTTTTCAAATGATAAATAATTTATAGATCAATCAAAATTCCTACACACCACTTGATTGGGTTACCTTCATCTGGCATTGTGATGTTAGTAAACTAGTGAATTTTGTCTCACTACTTACTCAGTATCAGCAATGCAAGATTTGGTTAACATAATAAAACTAATAGATTGATATATTTTACATCCTACTCACAATCATATCACATAACATGCTAAGCACATAATAATCTAATATCATACATTTATTCCATCAAATGTATGAATCTCACAATAATATTTATTCCATAATAGAAATAATAAGCAAACAAGTTCATATTATACCAACTGAGTATTTTATATATATATATATATATATATATATATATATATATATATATATATATATATATATATATATATATATTCGATTGCACACTCTATTTTTTATAATCAATCATGCACACACATAGACACACATAGGGAGATTGGGTTACACACTCTATTTTTCATAGGCAAACATAATATGATATTTTTTACTATTGTCATGTTATTTTTAGAAATTTCCAATATGCATATATTTAGTCCATCAAACATATGAATGAATTTAGACATATTAATTATAGTATGTACCACCCAAGTATAACATATGTTTAGACTATAATTTACAAATTAAAATACTCTATAACATCTCATAATATCATATCATTGTACATGAGCACACTACCTGATCACAAATAACCAGTCTCATAATTTCAAGAATCAAATATTCATAATCTTAAATATTTATGCAAGCAAGTATAGTTTATAACAACTAAGTATATCCTATGTTTAAACAACATAATAACAATCAAAATAAACATAATTAATAGGCACACATCATGATGTACTAAAATATACTATATATGACTAAACATTGATACATTTTAATCTACTCATAATATGTATTTCTCACCAGTTTTCATTACTATATGTGTTTCTCTCAATTTTTTTGCTTTTCTTATTTTTTTTGAAAAGAAAGAAACTCGGAATAGGGTGTGTAGAAAAACCTATTGAATGTGTGCACATTGAATCTAGATGATTGTGAAGATATCCTATTTAGATTGGGAGGATAACCTGCAAATAACAAAACACTAAAAGAAACTTGTTTGTTAGACAATTAGATGGGTGGTTTGCCTAGTGTGAACTAGATCCTAGAAGTGAAAGATTTTCAAGAGGCTGTCAATCTACCTACTTTAAACATTTAAGTTTGATGAATAACAATGATATAATTTTCATGAAATGGTAGAAAAATAAAACTAATAACAACAAATAATATCGAATTAATTAAGGGAATTAAATGCTTTGCTAAGATGACCAAAATGAAGTAATTAGTTGGGATAATGTTAATGTTAAAAATTGGTCTAATCAAAATGGTGGTTTCTGGTTTGGTAAAATGGCAAGGTTCAAAAGGATAACTTAGTTGGGTTTCATAAATGGTTAAGTCTACACATATATAAAGATATAGATGGGTAAATGGAGTAAAGATTACAAATTAATAATATGGCAAATGGGGTGAAGTTGGAATGGGGTAAAAGAAGGTAAATGAGATGAAGCTAACAAAGAGGGTAAGGAGATAAGGGGATAAAGGGAAAAGAGAAAAGAAGAGGTTAAGGGATGAGATTTAGAGGTCAAAAAAGAATAATTCCAAAGGGTGGGTTTAGAATTCAAGAAATAATAGTCCAAGAGGGATAATAAATTAAATTACAACAAATAAAACTAAGGTTACCTTCCAAGCTTGAAGAAGAATGTTGATGAAGATGTTGGTGTTGATGTTGTTGAAGTAATTTTGGTATAACTCTAATGCTTTGGATCTTTACTCTTCAAGTATGTTGATTACCTATAAAATGATGATGACCTCCAATATTATAACCTTCTTCACAACCTACAACAAAAATTTGATAACCAAAGACTAACTTCCAACTTAACCTTTGGTGAAGAAGAGGGGTGTATTTATAGCATTTGACGTTGAGAAACATGCCAAAAGAGTGTAATAGTGAATAAATTAAAAATTTTCCAAGTGGGGACAATATATAATTCAAGGATGAGGTTTTTTGGATTCTCACCTTGATCATAAGTCTCCCATTTAGGTTGGTGTGTCTCCCACCTTGCACATGAATCTAATTTTGAATGGGAATCATGCACATGGGTTTAAATGAGACCAAAGACTTCTCCCCATCCTTTCTTATTTTGACAAAGCACTTAAAGGGGTGTCACACAAAATATGGCATGATTTTCCATGTGGGTGATGAAAATTTTAAGGTGAGGTTGTGGAAGATTCTCATTTGGGTTGAGAAGTCTTCCTCTTTGCCCATAAGTCCAACTTTGAATGGAAAATTATGCACATGAGTTTGAATGAGGCTTAAAGACTTCTGTAGACACCAAAATTGTGTCGACTCCCCTTGGTCCCTTGCAAACTTTACTAATTTAAAATAAATTACTTATTTTAAATTAATAACATCACCTCTAGACAACTCACCTAGGACACCTCACTTTGGATACCCCGCCCCTAGACCATTTATCACCCTATGACAAATCTTAATTATCTAAGACCTATTTCAACTCTCTCACTAAATCTTGCACCTATTAAACCTACCATTTGGACCATTTAACAAAGACACCCAAACTTGGCAGATGGAAGAACAGGCAAAAGGCTAAAAATAGCCTTTTTTCCCATTCTCTAGCCGTTGACGTCAGTTAACAGTCGATCAACGTCGGTGGTATCACCAACGTCAGTTGCTCAAAACTAAATTTTGACCTTGACTGCAGGTTGAATGCAGATTCTCTTGCTCCTAGGATCTGAATTCTCTTATTCCTTAACTCCTTGCATATCAAAGGCAGGTTTTAGGATGAGGCATCAGCATTCTATCATCACTCTCTAGGCTAAGGAACTCTGCAGAATTCACTCCACACTAGATTGAAATGTTGCATGAGGTCTCCTACATCAGCCATAATGAGAACAAGTCTTCTACACTTCTAGTTCTCCACCAAGAGCTAAGTATTATTCTAGTTTATATTTTCAGTATCTTTAGAATGGATTGGTAATCAGTCAATTTGCTATTTCTAAGTATTGTTGAGACCAAACCCAACTTTCTTCCCAGAGAGGCTAAAAAGCCTTCTTCTTATCCTGACTCTCATCTCACACACAACATCTACCTTTGTCCTTCCTAAGACTCTGACCACTGTCCTACATCCCTGTACAACCCTTTTGAATCTCCCAGGCCATTCTATTGACCACAGACTTTCCCTGAAACCCGTCCAAGACCTATTGACCCTACCGACGTCGATAGCCTAATCGACGTCGACAACATTGACCAATCGATGTCGATAGAACTACTGACATCGATGACTGTGGAAGACTGATTACAAGAATTAGGTATGCATTATCTATATCTCTTTCTTTAAGTCTTTCATTATTTCTTTCCATTACGACAATCTTTTGTCAAATAAGTGGACTGTCATCCCTTAAAGAAGTCTTTGCACTTCTGGGACTGGGCATTTGCTTGGTAGTCTACCATATATCTATCTAACATTTTATTTGTTTAAGTCTTTCTTATCTATAGGTGTCATCCTCCACAGCCAAAGAGGAGCTCCTTCAATCGTCTAGATACAGTGCACAACTTCATACGGGTATCATCTAACCCCTAACCATTATCTTTTAGTTTCTTATTTCTTCTGAATGTGAAAAGCAAAAAATGAGTAGAAACATTTTGGCACGCCTGGTGGGACCTTGGAGTTTTCCTTGGGTTTATTTCTTCTAAAGACAAACTTTCATATAGGTGCATTAGGAAAATTTCCCTTCTTGCATCCTTCTTCTATCTTCTATTTTTGAAAAGAAACCATTAGCACAAGTTAAAAAGAACTTCTTTCTTTTTCTTCTTGTCATCTCTTTCTTGCATTTTAGAATAGTGAAATTCATGCTCTTAACCTTTTCCTCACTTGTTTACATCTGAACAAAACATTTCAATTTTGGGTTAAAAATCTATTGCATTTCATTCCTGCTTAAATGCATATTTAGCCATCTCACCTAGTAATTAAAAATGAATTATGAATAAATCATAGTGCACATATGTTACACAACCTAACCACAAGTACATCAAACGAAACATATAAACACACCTAAGACAAGATCTGACTAGGATTTCATCACCTAGCAGATACCTTACCCTTCCTGGTAATCCTACTTGGACTTCACTACCAAGGGGAGAACCCACTCTGTTCTCTACCAGAGTATAAACTCTAGGGGAAGTATATATTGACTAAGCAACCCAGCTTGTCTCTAGGCTCGTGAAGTGAGGGGAGCAAGCTCCTAGCACCAGGCCACGTACAGAACCTAACACAAACTTTTGAGCACCAAAACTTAACCCAAAACCAACCTTAGATTGCTTTTTTTAGTACCTATTCTAAAATCCCAACTTCCCAAACACACTCTTCTAAGGCATAAGCCAATGCGGCTCTAAAATTTATTCTTAGTAATTAACGTTTAGTGGTTGCTTGCCATCATCTATTTTTCTATCTGTATCTGATTTTTTGAGCTAGTGAGGTCGCATTCTGAGATCTAAAAACAACTCAAAACTTTCTTCTTTCTTCCAAAAACTTTTAGTTTTCTGAGTTTCTAGAAATACACAGTAACCAACATCAGTTTTTCTATCAATGTCGGCAACCTATCTCCACCGACATCAATTATCTGATCGACATCAGCAACTTACTTCACCAACATCAGTTTTTCTATCGATGTCGGTCACTGTCAAAAAAAAATTCTTCTCAAACAGTAAGCTAAAAACCTGACCTTTTTTTGCTATCAAAAACAAATTCTGGTATTTTGAGGTTAAAACATACAATTTTTAGAACTTGAATCTATTTTGCCTTGGATGGTTTTGACACGTAGTCAAACCAAAACTCTTGTTGACCATGCAAGGCAACAACCACTCCCACCTTCACCTTCTATATCAAGTCCCCAAATGGAGTATAATTCAAAAACTGAACGTACCCCTATCCAACCAACCCCAACTCAACATCTAATTATTCCTAAAGGGGACCAAGACTTTGAAATATTCCTTAACCTCAATGTAAAGGCTCTTTAGCACTATCTTGCGAGAAGTCAAACACGAGATCCTTCAAGAAACCCAGTTTATGGGATGCCAACTTCCTTAGTTGAAATGGCAATCATATCAACAGCCTCCATAACCCAACCCATGGTCACTTAGGCCATTGCCTCAACTAAAAACCTGACCATGACCAATATTCAAAGTGTGGCCTCTCCTCCTATTTTTAGACCTACCTCCATTGGGGTTTTTGTACCCCCTCAACCACAAACCATTCAACAAAGTCCTACACCATTCTAGAACTTAATTATCTCCATCCCACCTACTCTTACACCCATAAATACAAGAGTGACTACTTATCCTTCAGCTAGTGTTGCCACCATCCAACCACCTTTGGCAGTGCCTACTCAAGTTGTGCCCTCTAGCTTCATGACATAACCACCCTTGACTTCAACATCAGTCCCTATGACTAGTTACCAATATGTTGCACCTATACAAGCGCAACCAACTATGTCATACGCCCCTCCTAACACCTTCCAAATGTCTTACAACCTAGGGGGCACCCCACCTGCAAATCCATCAACTGATCTAATCAATATGTTGATGGATAAGGTGTCTAATCTTGAGACATCCGTTTCGGGTTCAAGAAATGTTCTCTCATATGAACAAATCTATAATGAACCTATTCATCCTTCGATGCCTATTAGACCATATCCTAACCAGTGGGAACTCCCTAAATTTACTCATTTTTAGAGTAAGGAGGACCCACAACAACATCTATGAGTTTTTATACATGCTTGTTACCTCATAGCGCATGATGATGAGTTATTACTTTGCACGTTCCCCATGTCACTTTCGAGGGCCACCCTTGACTGGTATAGCTTTATTACCAATCATTCTCTCTTTTCCTTCACTCAACTCACCCAACTATTCCTTGACCACTTTTCAATTAACATCACTAAGAAGGTCTCTATCACAGACCTCTATTCTATTAAATAATTTGACGATGAGTCAATAGCTGACTTTGTTGCCCGTTGGAGAGGATTGATCAACTAAATCTCTTTTTCATTACCTCAACCTGAGGTCATTGAGCTCTTTTCACGAGCATGTGCCAAGCACATCTCATCTACTTTTTAGGTTCAAACATTCCACACATTTGATGAAGCTTTCACCATGGCCCAAAAGCTTGAACTCCATGCTATCGAAGAAGGTAAGGTCAAACTGCGTAGTAAAAATACTAACGCAAAATCTGATGACCATTCTTCTTCCAGACCTTCTTCTTCCAACTCCAAGTCCAAGGGGTTGGCAAACATTGTGGTCGTTAGATCATCATCCTCTATAACAACCAACCAACCTGAGTCTTCCACGTCATAATACATCACAAAACAATTCCAACGACGATACGTACAATGTCAATACACTCCAATAGGAGAGTCATATGCTTCTATGTTGGATAAACTCATCAAGCAGGGAGTCCTCAACCTCCCTCAAATCTGACCACCATAATTTGACCCTACAAAATCCATCCCTACATGGTATAGGGAAAATGACTTCTGCAATTATCATCGTGTCAAAGGTCATGACACCGATAACTGCAAAACTTTCAAAAACATTGTCCAAGACATGCTAGACAAGGGGGGTCTTATTTTGGATAACAAAAATGCATCAGCTAACCAAAATATATACATCTTTATACAACCATTCCCTAATCATCTCCCTAGTCAAAACAACATCCAAGCCATGGTCAATGACTCCCAAGAACATAATATACACACGATCAACACGGTCTCTCCTTTTATGCCTAACCAACCTCTCCCATAGTCTAAAGAGGTTAATCAACCTATTTTTCCACCACAGGTAGAAGAGCCTTCTTCACCTATTTGTCCACCATAGGTAGAAGAGCCTTCTTCTCCTATTTTTCCACCATAGGTAAAAGAGCCTTCTTCTCTTATTAGTCCACCACAGGTAAAAGAGCCTTCTTCTCCTATTTGTCCTCCACTGATGGAGAATAGTCCTCCATCAATCCTCCTTTCACATGAAGGAGAGTCAACTTTGACCTCTCCCATATTGGAGGATGTTTTGGCGGCACCAACATCGGTGGCCTCGCCCTCATCCTTCTTATCAACAATGGGGGGTCATCCTTTTCTCGCTCCTCAACCACACATAGAAGCCATGACCATTCCTACGCTCTATCCAACTAAAGAGCCAAAATATTCAATCCCTTCTCCACCGAGAGAAGAACTTATCACCTCACCCAAACCCTCACAGGCGTCCATTATGCCAAAATAGATTAAATCTCTCAACGTTTGCCCTATGTCAAACCTCACTTACCCATAAGTGAAGGTAGATTTGAACCTCACCACACCACACAATAGTAGTCCTTGCACTAAACTAAAGAAGGCTACTAAACTACGTCAGAGAACTCCTCCACCTTCATCATTACCCTCTATTTTGGGCCCACACCCTTCCACCTTAATAGGAGTGCTTCCTACTCCAACACCTATCAAAAATAAATCACATCCATTACTACCTTTACCTGTCAAGAACATACCTCCTCCAAAACATCCAACAAACTTCACCACAAAAGTGTCATCTACATGTGTGGTCACACCACCAAACAAAAAGATGGTACAAAAAACTCCTCCAACAACTCCTAAACAGAAGTTACCAACCTCTACTGCAACAAAATGCATAGACCCACTAGCGGGTTCCTATGCTTTGGTGTTACGACAATTGTTGCAAACATCTAGCATCACTCTCCCACCTCTTAAGCCATACCAACCTCTTAGACCAAAACCCACTTGGTTCGATGACACTAAAATTTTTGTGTATCATCGCACACCTCGGCATGACACTGAGCGTTGTTGCACTCTTAAGGTTGTCATTCATCAACACCTACAAAAGGACACCCTTTTCATTAAGAATCCTCTTGACCACCCTTCCAACAAACCACCGACACCATCCCATGTCTCCCAAACATCCTCACCTAAATCGGGATCCCATCATCAGACTACAGTCCCTCTACCACCTTCATCCCCTTTGTTCAAAATCAACACTATCAATGTGGCCACGAGGTCACAAACCATGAAGGATAAAGGGAAAGTGAAGGTTTCTATTCATTCGACATATCCTTTCATCAAGCCCTCTCAACCACCAAAACCCAAGATTTCAATCTTGGGCACATCTCAACTAACATCCTCGAACCCAATTCATGACTCCAAAGTGAAACAACTTCACCAAACCCCTGTGAAGACATCTTTATATGAATTCATTCAAAGCTCTCCATAGCATTGTCTAACCTTGATCAAGGCCTTACAAGCAGTGGTGGTCCAACCTGAAAACCCCCAACCACTAGCTACTTTGGTCAAATCATTACCTACTATTGCCTCCATCACCCTCAACGATTCTGAGATTCCTACCTCCAACCTGGAAGATCAGGATCTCACCCTCTTAAACTAACCCTATCACAAAAAAGCTTCACATAATGCATCCTTGCATCGCACTCCTTGTTAAAGAGGAGCTTCATCATCTTCTATCTATCTCATTTATCTAACTCATTGATTATCTGCAATGGGTATCAAACATTGTCCCTGTCACAAGCAACTGGGGGAATTTGACTTTCTTATGACTATCACGACCTCAACCAAGCATCGACCAAACATCAACCAACCAAGCATCGACCAAACATCAACCAACCAAACATCGACCAAAACATGCCTACAATAATAATCTGAAAGAGTGAGATTTCAAAATCAAAGATCTCATCCCTACAGAAGACCAACATGTGACCAATTTGGAAAGAAGCAAACGGGGCAAGTTTACTCCTAATTGACTCGGACCTTACATAAGCATGGATCAAGGACTTATCGTCTGTCTTCTCTAAAAGGCTGACCAAGACCTAAGCCCTTTAATGCCTTGCATCTATGACCATTCTACTATTAATCAAATACTCATTCACTTGATATTTAACTTGAGCTCATCCCTTGAGCAACCCCTATCATCCTCGTTCCTATTCCCTTCTTTTCCTACAAACATTAGTTAATCCTTTTTTCATTAATGCTTTGTCCTATTAAAAAGGGAGACCCTTAAACCTCTATAGGCTAGTCCATGACTAAAAATTTAGTCCATAAACAAAATATAAAATTGGGATGCCTAACCAAAGGTCATAAACTATAAATGTAGACTGCTCCCTCAAAGGACAGCTACATAATTATTGTAATTAATAGACTACTCCCTTGAAAGATAGCTATTCAAAAACATTCAACCATATAAGCAGAATATAGACCACTCCCTCGAAGGATGGCTATGCCCAAATCTTTCTCCAAACAACACTCTCTTAGAAGCTTCTCACATTGATCAGCTTCACATATGACCATAAAACAAAACAACATCCCCACGTAGACTTCCCGCATTGATCAGTCTACCAAAAAAGAAAGACTGGCAAACTATTAAGTCTTGGACTTGTCTATAGTCGTTCTCAGGGTCACCTAT
Source organism: Torreya grandis (assembly GCA_037957365.1). Taxonomy (NCBI): domain Eukaryota; kingdom Viridiplantae; phylum Streptophyta; class Pinopsida; order Cupressales; family Taxaceae; genus Torreya; species Torreya grandis. The sequence goes on from JARHVA010001643.1 coordinate 1,713,489, forward strand.
AAAAGGGGCAAAGTTATTCTTGCTAAAAAGGGTTACCCCATCCTCACATCTCACATAATCAAACCTATTACCCCAACATACTCAAGGGATTTTGAGCTCACTTAATATCAAGTGATTCGAATACTTCTCTAACATCAACCAATGGTCAATGACGTAATGCATGAACAAGGATTTTGTTTGCAACAACCCTATTTATGCTAACATTATGGTCTTTTCCAATGAAAGAGAAACGTGCCTTTCACTACTTACACCTTGGTCACATACAACCAAACCAAAAACCCAACCAAACTAACCAAACCTTTTTCAAACCACTAACATTATCATAGCCTATTCACACTAGTTTCTATGGAAACCAATACACATGGAAACTATCAACCACACAATTTATGCCAAGCATAAACCATTACTTGCTGAAGCATAAACATACTCATTTCATTTTTAGCATACACCATCACAAATATGGAAAATTGCTAGGGATGAAAACCCATACAACCAATGTTATAGAATACACCATCACATAATATGGAAAAGGCTATAACATCATCACTCATTTCATTTTTAGCATACACCATGACAAATATGGAAAATTGCTAGGGATGAAAACCCATACAACCAATGTTACAGAATACACCATCATATAATATGGAAAAGGCTGTAACATCGTCATACACTCATCATTTCAAGCATGTACCATCAGACATATGGGAAGTGCTAAACCATTCACATGACCAAACCAACTATCAACATCTTTGACCCTTCCTCCATTTTGGGGAGAACTACATTGGATTGAAGCCCTTAAAATAGGGGCTATATAGGCAGCACTCAGTTGGCATGGGGTCTTCTAAGGTTAGCTCGGCCATCCATTCGCCCATTCGTTTCCCTAATGACGTCAGCCATCCATTCTCCCATTCGTCTCCCTAATGATGTCGGCCATCTATTTTCCCATTCATATCCATATGACATTGGCCACATTCATTTGTCCATCTATCTGATGGACCAACCATATTACCTTTAACCATGACTTAACCTAGTCCAACCCATCCATAACCTCGACTCCTTCCTCCCTTTTGGGGAGAACTACATTGCCCTGAGGCCCTTCAAATAGGGGCTATGTAGGCAGCACTCAGTTGACATGGGGTCTTCTGAGGTTAGCTCAGCCATTCCTTTGTTCATCCATCTAATAGACCAACTATCTATACCAACCCAAAATCATGACCAAACAATCTGCCCTGACACTGAATGAGTTACCTAAACTTCTCATGGGGCACATTGGAGATCACATACATCTCCCTGACCACAACACATGCCACTTGAGATCATACCATGACTCAACCCGACTCGACCAATGACCTTGGAGATCACGACTATCTCCTCAGACCATGACCACTTTTGAGACAACTATGTCTTGGTTGTTTTGATTGCATATGCTACCTCACGAATAGTTAGCAAATTGTCCACAACCCTTACACATATTGCCAGATCGTGAGCAAGTTGATCCCCAATATGTGTGACATTTTTGTGTTTTCTAGGATCACTTCCTGAGCCTGAGATACTTGGAACATGATGACCATTAGAGCTACAGCTTTGATCATTTAACCTAATTAGCTATGACTAAACGTTGGGGACCAGTTATTTCAATTTTAGCACTCCTCGACCTTGACTTGAGACAATTTGACCTACCTATCACGTGAAGTGGTATATGCACAATCCAAACTATTACAGCATTCACACTCAAACTTCACCGTATCCATCCATTATCTATCAAATCAACACCTGATATCAGGTTACCTTCCCTTGACTCCTACTTTGAGGGGGAATACCTCATCCCATACCTAATGCAACAACTCCTATTTTTGTCTTGCAGTTCATCAAAACAACCAACAAGACAAAAATGACCTCATCCCACATCTAGGGCAACTTACTCCTATTTTTGTCTTACAATTCATTAGAACAACCAACAAGACAAAAATGACCTTATCCAATACCTGGGGCAACTTACTCCTATTTTTGTCTTGCAGTTCATCAAGAACAACCAACAAGACAAAAAGGGGTAAATGTAGACACCAAAATTGTGTCGACTCCCCTTAGTCCCTTGCATACTTTATTAATTTAAAATAAATTACTTATTTTAAATTAATAACATCACCTCTAGACAACTCACCTAGGACACATCACCTAGGACACCTCACCTTGGATACCCCACCCCTAGACCATTTATCACCCTATGACAAATCTTAACTATCTAAGACCTATTTCAACTCTCTCACTAACTCTCACACCTATTAAACCTACCATTTGGACTGTTTAACAATGACACCCAAACTTGGCAGATGAAAGAATGGGCAAAAGGCTAAAAATAGCCTTTTTTCCCATTCTCTAGCCGCTGACATTGGTTAACAGTCGATCAACACCGGTGGTATCACTGACGTCAATTGCTTAAAACTAAATTCTGACCTCGACTGCAGGCTGAATGTGAATTCTCTTGCTCCTGGGATCCAAATTCTCTTGCTCCTCGACTCCTTGCATATCAAAGGCAGGTTTTAGGATGAGGCATCAACATTCTATCATCACTCTCCAGGCTAAGGAACTCTACAGAATTCACTCCACACCAAATTGAAACATTGCATGAGGTCTCCTACATCAGCCATAACGAGAACAAGTCTTCTACACTTCTAGTTCTCCACCAAGAGCTAAGTATTATTTTGGTTTATATTTTAGTATCTTTAGAATGGATTGGTAATCAGTCAATTTGCTATTTCTAAGTACTGTTGAGACCAAACCCGTATTTCTTCTTGGAGAGGCTGAAAAGCCTTCTTCTTATCCTAACTCTCATCTCACACACAACATCTACCTTTGTCCTTCTTAAGACTCTGTCCACTATCCTACATCCCTGTACAACCCTTTTGAATCTCCCAGGCCATTCTGTCAACCACAAACTTTCCCTAAAACCTGTCCAAGACCCATTACCCCTACCGACATCGACATCAAGTCCCATTGACCCTACTAACATCGGTAGCCTAACTGACGTCGGCAACATTGACCAACTGATGTCGGTAAAACTACTGATGTCGGTGACTGTGGAAGACTGATTGCAAGAATTAGGTACGCATTATCTATTTCTCTTTCTTTAATTCTTTCATTATTTCTTTCCATTACGATAATCTTTTGTCAAATAAGTGGACTGTCATCCCTCAAAGAAGTCTTTGCGCTTTTAGGATCGGGCATTTGCTTAGCAGTCCACCATATATCTATCTAACATTTTCTTTGTTTAAGTCTTTTTTATTTACAGGTGTCATCCTCCACAGCCAAAGAGGAGCTCCTTCAATCGTCTAGATACGGTGCGCAACTTCATCCAGGTATCATCTAACATCTAACCATTATCTTTTAGTTTCTTATTTCTTCTGAATGTGAAAAGTGAAAAATGAGTAGAAATAACTTCTACCTATTTTTTCTTGATTTAACACAAGAACTTGAAGGGGTGGAACACCAAATATGGTACCATTTTCCATGTGGGGGATGAAAAGTCCAAGGTGAGGTTGTGAAATATTCTCATTTGGGTTGGAGAGTCTCCAATTTAGGATAAGAAGTCAAAAATGAGTGCCCTTTATCTTTACCAAAGTCTTAAAGAGGTAGATATATATTTTAAATTATAATTTCATGTGATAATACAAAATATATGTTTAATTATGACCCCTTAAAGGTAAATTCATCATAGTTTAAGGGGGGAACTTTGTGATGCTGAAATTAGGTCATTAGGCACTTTGGGAAAGGGTCCCAAGTGGGGTATGGTGTCCCACATTAAGCCACATCACTCTTGAACCATGTCACTTTCCACATCACCTTCCATGTCACTTACCATTTCACATGCCATTTTATATTCCATATCACATTTCATGTCATATACCATGTCATCATGAATAGTGATAGTGGGTCCCATAGTGAATAATGATGATGAATAATATTTTTAAATAGTACTTTCAAATAGTGATTTTGAATGATATTATGTGACTAGGAGAATAATTATTTGGTTGGGTTAAGGGGGGTTTTTGTAAGGTTTAAGAATTTTTAGTGGATCCCATGGTGTTTTTTTATCAAAAATTATAATTGTGTAGTTTTCTAGTGTCTACCATTTACCCCTTTTTGTTATGTAGCTTTGAATTAACAAGATGCAAAAAAAAATGAATCACTTGGTCAAAGGTTAGGGTGTTTTGAGTATGGTAGGAAGTGTTCCCCCTCAAATTTAAATTTTATAAGGAAAGGTTGAATCAAGTGTAGGTATGATAAGCAGTTGATGGGGAGGCACTAGGTGGTGCCATAAGGTAGCTAGGTATGTGAAATACCAATGGGTTCACAAAATATGACTAAGCATAATAGTCAATATTATGCAGAGACTAAAGGTGTCAATGTTGATAACAAAAAATTTAATTTCTAAGATAAATGATAAGTTAACTGGTCTTTAGCATTGGTCATAGTTGATTGGGTTAGTCTCATCAAGGCTCCTAAACAAGGTTGGTGTTGACTCAAGTATCTAGGGTTGGAAGTTCTCACAAGAAAACACAAATGGTTTGGTTTTGCATGAGGTGGTGTAAATGTTTAAAATTTCAACATTTCAAGATTGGTTATTGTAGTCAAAATTTACTGCAAAAAACACCAATATTTTTGGTAAAAAGTAACCGACATCAAGGTAGACATGGTAAAAGTGTGGATGGATTGGGTATGGGTTGGAAGGGGATGGCCAAGCTAACTCTAGATGCATGTGGCAAGTGGGCATTACCTACATAGTTCTAGGGATAGGAATCCAAAAATAATGTCAAGCCAAATGTATTTATTTTGAGGTGAAGGGTGTTGGTTAACTTGGTTGGCCCAATTTGATATGTAGGTAGGTCTGGGTGAAGGACATTGGATAAAGGGAAGAACCAAAGGGTGAAAAATATGGATATCAAATAGTTTTTTATAGGTGTGGTAAAAATGATGGATGAGATGAGCTAGGAAGTAATTAGATGATTGTGTCAACTATGTAAAAGGAATCTATAGCCATGGATAAGTAGGTTGAAGCTTGAAATTTTTGCCAACATCATAGAGAAAAGGAAAGGGAAAAATATGTTGTACCAAGCTTTGGAAAATCTATAACCACTTGAATTACCATGATGATCTGATGGGTTTTTTCATCACCATCCAAATAATCTAAGATTATGTTCCACAATAATGTCATTAATAAGCTATGGATGTTTATTATTCAATGGTTCAGGGAAGCAAAGTAGCAGAGTGGGTAAACAAGAAGTGGAAAAGATTTGAACCCTTGACTCTTGAGTCAATGGGGCCCCAAAATAAGTAAGCATTGATTTTTTGAGTAAATTTAGAGAAAAACATTGAGGGGTTTTGGAATATGAAGTGAGGTGAATATTAATATTAATTAAATGAGGGAGAAAGTTATGGATTTCATGTATTAAAGTTAGGGTTATTTCAAGGTGTAATAATATGTAGTATGGGAAGGGAGAATCAAGGAGAATTATTAGAAGGTAAGGTGCATGAGATGGTGTAGCTAGCATCCCCATGTGGGTATACCAAATCTTCTATTTTAAGTTCGTTTTAGTTTTGATTCTAACATCTTTAAAAATCATAATAAAAGGGGTTGAAAATAGGTAAGACCAAAAGAGGTGGGGAAGGAATTTTCATCTTGATAGCTTAACAGTACTTAGGCTTGTTGGTTGATCTTATGAGCCCATGGTCCTAGCCAATTATATAGAGCCTTAGGATTTGTATATATCTTGTATTAAAACAAAATCAAGTGGAAGACCTTATAGGTCATAGCATGCTCAAAATGGGTAGAGGGTTTAAAAGGAAAAAGGTGATAGGTAAGGTGAAGGGAGTAGTTGGAGAGGGAAAAAAAAGAACCTGAGTAAAACATATAGAGGTATTAAAGGAAGAAATGGATGCTTCTAAAATAATAAACCTAACCCAAATTTGATAATTAATGCAAGGGCAATGAGGATATAAGGAAGCAAAAAAGGAGATGTATGCAAAAGTAGTACAACTAGTGACTGCACTCTAAAGAGGTGGAGGTTGAATTGGAGAACATAAGGGAGATCCAAAAAGGGAGGAGATAAAGGGGGAAAAAGAGATGGATGAAGAGAAAACAATGAGTTCATAGATAAAGATGAAGGTGTAAAAGGATGGAAGAATCTAGGAATGGTCATATAGGTCAATAAGAGTAAGGAAGGGCATCAAGGGAGACGAAAAAATGAAATAAAATCGAGAAAAGAGAATAATAAAAGGTAGAAGATGGGGGGGTGAGAGATGCACTAAAGAATGATAGATTAGAGAATTGAAAATGATGGGGAGAGAAGTGTAACAATCATGAAGGGTAAAGGGAGGATGGTAAAAATGGGAGTCCATGAAGGGTTTGAAAATAATTCTAAAAATAAACCAAGGAGAAAATAGTTTAGTGATGAAAATGAAAAAAACAAGGCAATAAATAGAAAAAATAAAATAGGAGGAAAAAGGAGTGAAATGAGGACACAAAAAGGATGATAGGAGAGTGAAGAAGTAGGTGGTATCTAGACCAAGTAAGCATGGATGATGATGGATACCGAAGCAAAGTAGATGGTGATTTTGGAGATGAGAATAGGATGGAAAATGGGAAAGGGGTTAAGGAAAAGAAGGGGAAGAAAAGGATGGGTGGGTAAAAAGGTGAAGAGAGAAGGTAGGCATCAATCAACTTGTTAGAAGATATTGACAAGCTGAAGGGGTGATTAGAAGAGATTGTTAAGCCAAAAATTGGTGAGGTGGTGAAGAAATAGGGGGACATAATGAGAGGGAGTGAGATGAAACTTAGGGATGAAGATCAAGGATTATAAGAACAAAAAGGAAGAATTGAAGCAGGGATACAAAGCATGGATACTCACACAGATGCAAAAGAGAAGTGAGTATTGAGATGGAAAGAGGAAAAGAGGAATGCAAAAGGCAAAAGGCAAAAGGCAAGAAGAGATAAGAAGAAAAGGGAAATTATGGAAGGATTCTCAAAGGATAAAGGCCCAGTTATAAGCTAGTTATGGAGGAAAAAAAGGATGAAAGGATGGGAAAAAAGAAAACAAGAAGAATAGAAAATGGGTACAGTGGAAAGAGTGGTAGAATGTTAAAGAGTGGTGGTACATGTAAATAAAAAATGTAGCAATAGAAGAAATAGAAAGCTTAAAAGATGCACAGTATGATGTGGAATGGATGAGAAAAAGAGAGTGATAAATAGGGTACGATAAATATCCAAGGGTGAGGGGAGATGATGAGGATGGAGAAAGAAGTTTAAGGGGATAAAGAGAAAGGTTTATAATAAGGTGAAAGAGAGGTAGATAATGCAAAAGGTGGGTTCGAAAGTGATCTGTGAAGCATGCATAAAGAAAGATGACAAGGAGGCCAACAAAGTAAAGTAGGAAGTGGCTTTATGGGAGGTAAGAGGGGCCAATGGGGAAGGTTGTCAACCCTTGTGTTAAAAGAGATTGACAAGCTGGAAAAGTGGCTAAAAGAGATTGACAATTTGGAGGTAGGGAGATGGTTAGGAGATAGGTAGAGAAGTGGAGGAAAAGATATGAGGTGAGAAGGGAAAATAAAGTAAAGGATGTGATTGAGATGACCTTGATAACTAAGCATTACCTACATAGTCTAAAAAGACCTCATGCCAATATAGTTCTCTCAATAATGGGGTAAAAACTTAAGAGGAAGTATTAGATGGTGTTAACACATAAGGATTTTTAAGAAATAATTCAAATATTCCTTGATGTATGACACCCTAAGCAAGATGGCATATTTAGCAGTGGAAATGAGTGAGAAGAAAAAGGGGATGGGAATTAATTTTTAGTGGTTGAGATATCCCTAGAAGTAGAGCAGTGCCTATATAGTCCATGGACATCAAGCCAATGTAGTTTAACAAGGTTTGGGTGAGTGGTGTTCAAATTGGCTACCCCAATTTGATGGACCATATGGGCTAGTTTGGGTTGAGGGAGAAGGTTTGGTAAAATAATAGTTTTGGTGATTTGGTGAAAGAGAATGGTGTAGATTGGTAAATAGTTACCATAATGATCCCACAATTAGTAGGATGAGAGATACAGATGGGAAAGGTAGGATAAATTAGAAGGGAACACAATGCTAAGTACCATAAATGATCTTTAATAGAGAAAATCTAAAGAAGAGGTGCCTTTGTTAGGAGGTTACACCTTCTAAAATTGTGTGAGGGTAGGAGTTTTGAGATAGTGTCTACCAATACAAGCTAACATTTAGGAGGTATGGGTCTATCTAGATCTACAGAGTTGCTTTGGCCAAGATTCATCACCGCTACAATCTAAGTTTTAAGGGTAGTAGCAAAGTGATGACCTGTAAAGAATTTATTTGATAGTTGAGTAGATTTTACAAGTAAGGAAGTTAGAAGCATGGTGAGTGATAGAGGATGGACCTTGCCTAACCCAAGAGCTACATGGGTAGGCTAGACCAATGGTGGCCATTTCTACATCCTCTGTCCTAGCTTTGTAGAACTAATGAGTTTTTGGTTTTGCTAGGTCAAGCTTAACCAATAAGAAGTTATGGGGATAGGAGAAGATGATCATTCCCCTACTATGGATGACCTTTAAGCTAGCACAAAAGAAAAAATTGCAGTGCTTGAATAGACACTGACAATGGTTGGGGTTTGATGCTTAGATCATGTGGTAATGGGCTAGTAGGAATTGAAGGGTAAAATGGGCAAGAAGGTGAATGTCTTGCTATGAATTCATGGTAGCCTAATAATGATGGAAGAGTGTCTATAGTTCTAAGTATTTGATACCTACCACTAGTAATAGTGGTAGTTTCAAATGTATGATCATTACATTAGCCCATGGTTGGAAGCTAATTTACATCAACTAAGGTAATGGTGATAATGATGATAATGACTACCAAGCCCACAAGGAGTGTAAGATGACAAAATAATAAAATACATTAGATGTGGATTAGATGATAAGGTTAATAAAAAGATATCCTAATGGTGCATAATGGATTTATTGAGGTGACCAATCAGATGAGGGTGACGTGTCCACATAAAAAGGTAAGTAGACATGACCATTTCAAGTGGGATGACTATTCCAAGGAATCAATGACATCATATGACATTCCCCATCATTGGAATGTTGAATCATGTTGGTTAGGAAGAATGGTCAGGTATTCTATTTAAAGAATCATGATAAGGATGAATGTTTGTTATTAAGTCATTTATTTTTATAGGTTATAGAGAGCATAGATAACTACATAAGGTTGAAGATGGTAAAAAATGGAACAATGGTGGAGATAACCAGCAACCTCCATGCCCTAAAATAATTAATATGGTGAATGTGTAGATCTAACAAATATTGCATTATGTAATGGTGATAATAGAAGTACTGGTAGATCAATAAGAAGGGGAAAGGCACCCATATCCCGAGCTTGAGCCTAAACTATTACCTCCACAATAGTGAATAAGGCAAGAATTTCACTATGCAAGATGTAGGGCTAGAGAACATGACCATCTGCCTATCTATGGAGGGAACCCTCACTATTTAATGGGATGCATAATGAGGAAATAACTAATGGTACCTATGTGATAAAAACAAGGAGAGAAAAGGGATGTAATGGTTTTGACAAGTGAGCAAAGTAAAATACCTAGAGTGTAATATGATTCTCATCCCATGGGGATGAATGTGGGAGAGGAGAATAGAGTATACCCTTTAGCAATTGCTAAGATAGGGAATGCTACAGATGTTAGTTTAAGGTAGAAATCAAGTAAAAATATGGTTGAACATAAATCCAGAGTCACCAGATAATTGATTTAATTCTTAGGTAGGAAAATAACGTCTGTAGGGGCCTTAAGTGAAGTGTGGATAGTCTAATAACTTTCTATGTGTCATGTGACTCCTCGCACCCTAAATAAAATATTACATAGTTTGATGTAAATGTATACAAAATATGTTGGATGTTATCAGTTGAATGTTATGGTTATGGTTATGGTTTTTTTAATCTCACTTAATGTAAAAAGGATGATTAAGGTTGTTGCAATGTTGGGTAGTACAAGTCACGGTGAAAACATCAACCAAGTACAATAAGATAAGAATAGGTCATGATGCTTTATTTTTTATAAGGACTAAAAACAAACCTAAAGTGAGATCAAATTAATTAATATAAGCCCTTAAAATGCTATGCATTAGTGGTCGTTTGTTGATAAAGAAGGTTTCTTGATCATAGGGTCTCAAGTAAGCTCTAAATCCCTTGATTTATAGATTCTCTAAAGGGAATATGGGTGATAGGTGGTATGAAGGGTAATGGGTAATATGTATGATAACCTCATGTGAATTAATTTATCCATTCTATAGGTGACCTAAGAATGGTAATAGACATGTCCATGTCATATGCTAGATGTAGCCTGACCAATACGGGAAGTTTACGTGTGAAATCTGATTGCAGCTTCCAACTTATTATGCTTCTTGAGAGCTGATTGTGGCTTTAGAATTTGTTATGAGAGTAGGTCCTTTGATTTATTATTGTATATTAAAAGCTAATAAATGCAAGAAGATTTCAATAAATTACTCTAATTTTGACAAAGTTAACTTAGCCATCCTTCAAGGGAGTGGTCTAAGCTTATTGGCTTTGTTTTAATGTTCTTGATAGTTGTCCTTCAAGGGAGAAGTCTAACTTTCATGTGGTAATTTTTATTTTATTTTTGAGAATCTATATTTTGAGGGAGCAGTCTACAATGCTTAATATATTGACCCAATTAATTGTTGTAAGATGAAATGTGTTTAGACATAGACCAGTCTAATTAGGTTCATAGGTTTACCCTTATGAGGCAAAAAATTTACACAAGGTCAATGATATGTGAAAGGGTGTCGTTTTGAGAGACAATGACCATGGGATTCCATCTTGTTAGAGATGAAAAGTATACATGAGAACCATACTATTGGTAGAGCCATGGTACCCATATTTAGGATTAGGCCATGAATGTGATGGTTAATTACATAGGTCTATGGTATAATCGATTGTCCTAAAAAGGGGAGGAAGGTGGGTGAAGGTTAAAATATCATAATCAATGGATGAGTTTAAGTTAGACAAATAGGTGAGTTTAATCCTTATTTTTTTAAAAATGGATGTAGATTCAAAGCATTGAGAGGCTCAAGTTCTAGTTTTTCTTTGAGAGAGGATAAATGATAAGCTCATGATCCATACTTATGGGTGATGATGTAGGGTCTAAGCCAATTGAAAGTAAACTTTCCTTCTTTACTCTTCTCCATGTGTGTCACATGTTGGTTTTATTTTAGGATTAGATCTTTGATATTGAATTCTCATTGTTTAAGGTGCTTGCTATAAGCATGTGTGATATGTTATTGATAGATACAAAGGTGGGTGAGAGTTGCTAAATGACACTCATCAAGTAGCTCAAGTTGAGCTAAATGATGCTGACAAAAATATTCCTAAAAAATGAGTTCCTTCAAATATATGTGAATAGAGGGGATTTGGACTTTAAGAGGCAAGATTGCCTCTATTTTGAAGACTAGAGAGAAAGGGGTAGCACCAGTGGAGGTTCAAATGCTAGTGCAATAAGCCCATAAGGCAAATAGGATGTGTAAGTGTCAATCCTAACTTGAAGCACTGACAACTTTGGTTAATAATTTGGTGAGGTTTTTATTAGAGTCTTCCACTTATCTATTTGCTTGTGGTCGATAAGGTGAGGAAAAGCTTAAATTGATGCCAAATTCATCACATAAACTTTAGACTTGTTATTCTTGAAGGATTTGCCATTATTGGTGATGATCTTATGAGGAACACCAAAGCGGTAGATGATATGGTGGTTTATAAAGTTGACAATCTTTTCCATTTTGGTAGATATTAGATGAATAGCATCCACCCACTTGGTGAAGTATTCGATGGTTGTGATAATGGAGTTATGCCACTAAAAATAATGGGGGTTAATTTCCCCAATGAGATCGAGCCCCCATTGAGAGAAAGGCCAAAATTCCTTAGATACTTGTAGGCTATTAGTTGGTGCATGATGTAAATTAGCATATTATTGACATTTAACACACTTTTTTACATAATCACAATAGTCTTGGTTGAGGGTGGGCCAATAGTAGCCAAGGTGAAGGATACATTTAGTGATCGCTAGGCCACTAAAGTATCCCCCAAATATCCCATCATCTATCTCTTTGATGGCATGGGAAGCTTCATGGCTATGTATGAAATGAAGAAGGAGACCATCAAAACCAAATTTTTAAAGGATTCCCCTAGTATGGTGTAATGAGAAGTACTCTAAACAAAAGCTCTTTAGGCATTCTTGGAGAGGTTGGGAGGAGCAATGCCTAGATTGAGGTAGTTGAAAGTTTGGTCATACCAAATGTCAAATTGGGATTCCTCTACATTAAAAATGGTAGGAAGGTCAAATTGACCATAAGAGGGTGTGGTAAAATGATGAACGATGACAAATATTTTGAAATTGGAAGGCTAAGAAGGGATCTGAGAAGCAAGGCAAGCCATTATATCCACAAATTTATTGGTAGATCAGGGAATGGATTGGACTAGGTAATGTTTGAATTATTTTAAGAGTTTTTCAAATAAAAAATTTTATATTTTAGTAAGACATCATTTTTACATTGATAGGATCCATTGACCTAGTTGAGCACAATCTAGGAATCACAAAAGACATGGATTGTCTTAATTCCTAAGTTTTGAGTAGCTCATAGACCTATCACTAGGGCTTCATACTCATCCATATTATTAGTGCATTCAAAGTCAAGTTTGAAGGAGAGAGGAAGGGGTTCACCATCAAGAGTAATGAGAATAACTCTGACACCCCTTCCTTGTTGGTATTTTGAGCCATCAAAGAACATGGTCATTTGGTAGGTTTTGTCATCTTCTCAAAAAAGAGTCATGATAGACTCATCCATAAAGGCAAGAGGAGGTGGTTAGTTATTTGTTAAAGGAGCTTTGGCTAATTGATCAATAATGACCTAACCTTTAATTGACTTTTATTAGAGGAATTCAAGGTCAAATTCAACTAGGAGCATGAGCCACTTAGCCATACACTAATTTTTGTATGGTTTAGAGTGCATGTATTTGAGTGAGTTGATATTAATGATGGCATAGGTTTTATGGTTAATAAGGTAGTGGTAGAGTTTAGTGGCCATGAAGGTCAATGCTAAGCATATTTTCTCAGTGTTTGTATATTGAGTCTTGTATTCTACAAGCATATGGATAATGTAGTATATGGTTTGTTATTTGTGTTGTTCATCTTAGTGAGCCAACATTGTCTCTAGGGAATGGTCAGTGGTAGAGATATATAGGTAAAAGGGGTGGTGGTCATCCTTAGGAGGGGTGAGGATAGGTGGTGACAAAAAGAGTTATTTGAGTGAATCAAAGGCCTTTTGACAATCACTACTCCATTTGAAAGAGACATCCTTCTTCAAAAGGTAATGAAAAGGTTGGCACTAGTCTGAAAGTTAGGAAATGAAATGGTGAATGGATTGAAGTTTTCCCTGAAGGCTATGAAGTTGTTTAAGGTTGGTTGGGGAAGGCATGTCCAAAATTGCTCTAACTTTAGTAGGGTCTACTTCAATTCCATGAAGAGAGATGATAAATCCAAGAAGTTTTCTTGAAAGGACCCCAAAAATGCATTTTTGGGGATTAAGGTGAACATGATAATGGATGAGGCACTCAAATATGATTATAAGAATAGTCAAATGATCTGTTCGGAGTATGGATTTCCCAAGAAGGTCATCCACATATTTTTATATAATTTTATGGATGATATCATGGAAGATATAAGTCATGGCACATTGGTAGGTTGAACCAAAAAAATTTAACCCAAAAGACATGAATCTATTGTAAAAAGTCTCCCAGTGGGTGGTAAAGGTGGTATTATGCTGATCTTCAAGAGCAATCAAGATCTGAATATAACTTAAAAACTTGTCCATGAGACATAAAATCTCATGGCTAGTTGTAAGATCAATAATAAGGTTAATGCCAGATAGAGGAAAGTCATCCTTGGGGTAGGTCAGGTTAAGATCATGAAAGTCCACACAAATATGAATACCCCTAGTGGACTTGGTGATAGGGATGATATTTGATACCCATTGAGGGTAGTCAATGGGTTGAATGAAGTTTACAAATAGGAGATATTGAATCTCCTCTTTGATGAGAAGGGCTATGTGAGGGTGCATGCATTGAATCTTCTATTTAACAAGATTGGCATCACAATGGCAGGGTCAATCCCAAGCATATCATTATAAGACTAAGCAAATGCTATGCTACGATCTTGGAGGAAAGAGGAAAAATACTGAAGTTCCTTAGTATTCAATGATTGGCCTAATTTGATAATGTAGGGGTTATCCAAAGTGCCTATGTTAATATTAATGGTAGATTCATTCAACATAGTCAGGGCCTTAGGAGGAAGGGGTTTGTGGATAGAAGAATCCCTTGCACTGAGGTAGGTAAGAATGGAATCATCATCCTGATGTTAGATGGTGTTGATGGTGGGATAATCATTATCTACCATTTCAAGATGTATAAGTGGAAGGACTTTGGTTTGGCCACTCTTTTGGTATATGAGAGGGCTCAAACTTACAGTATTGATCAAAAAAATGTTAGGAGGAATAATATTAGGGTCTTCATGTAGAGAAAGTGGTTGCATTTGTAAGGATGGAATATCTTCCTCTATGGTGGCAATGGGTTTGGGTAAATTAGTGGATTCTTGAGGTAATCTATACCCAAGGCCAAATGACTCATGAGGTTACAAAGTTTTGAGATGGGGTAACTCATGAGGCCCTTGTTCATATAGATCGAGGCCCAATCCTTTCTAAGCACATCTATGAAGATACAACTTGGCAAAATCTAGTTTGTTAAGATAGGAAAAGTTAGAGGTAAATGGTTGGATGGATGATGTAGTGGTACGGGCTGGAAGTGGTTGATCAAGTCCCCCATAAATGAAATTCATTTGATGGTTAGGGAGACCAATGGGGATGATGGTTCCAATGTTAAGGTTATAAGAAGGGTCATGTCTGATATTCCCATATTCTTGGGGGTAAGGAGAGCATCTAAGGCTAAGAGTTTATATTCTCCAAAAGAAATATTTTGGAATGTGGCTGCCATGGGGTCTTTTATAGGAATCTAGGAAGAGGGGATAGATGAGCTAGTGGAAGTTTCATCAACATTAGGTGTGGAAATGCTATGGGTTTTGGTTGGTGAGGTTGTGTTGTTGACAAATGGTTTGTGCAGTGGATAAAGGAGGAATAAGGACATCATTAGGCTAATATGTCATATTACAAGATGTAAAATGACTAACGTCAGCTTGGATAGTCATAACTTACCCTTCATGTTTAAACGTGACACATTGATATAGGGTGGAAGGGACAAAACTCATGGCATGAATCCAAGGGCATCTAAGTAAAATGTTGTATTAAAACTCTCCTTATACAACATAAAAGAGTTTAGGAATAGTATAAGTCCCTACATAGATGTGGAGGACAACAGTGCCCAAAGTGGTAGCTATAGTATCATTGAAAGAATGAATGACCATTGAGCTTTAATACATGATGTTTTTGCATAACTACAATTGGTCATAAGCATGAGAAGAGATAATATTGATGTTATCTCCCTCATCGATCATCACCCTTTTGATGTGGGTTTGATTGATGTATGTTATAATGAAGAGGGGAGGATCAGGGTCTTCTAAATGAACAAAAGGTATTTTTGAATTCTTGAAGGTGACAAGGTTGGAAATCTAAAGGGTACCAATAAAAGTGGCTAGAGGTTGAGGATCATTGAGTTAGACCTCGATGGATTGTATAGCCTCTATGAGTACTTGATGGTGATGGGGAGAGGTAAATATTAACTCATACAATCTCATCTTTGTTGAAGTTTGGTGAATCTTCTTTAGGATAGCTTTTTGGATAGATATTGCATATGGGTTAGGGTATGGAGGCTTAAATAGGGAGGCACCTAAGATGGATACCTTGGGTTTGTTTGAATATGGAGAAGGTTGGGTATTATTTTCTTGGGAGTTTAGAGAGAGGTAAGTCCAAGGAATGGATGCCTTAGTCTTCCCTTTATCCTTCTATTGGGCTTGAGATCAGGTAATCATGTGAATAGTGTGGATAAGGGGGTTATCTAGATTAGATGGTTGCTTCGGTTCCTCCTCTTCAATTTTGGATGAGATCAAAGATCATATGGGTTGAGTCGATGGTTAGATTGGCAATAGGGATGGAGGTTAGTTTAATAATAGATCATTATCTTCATAAAAGTTTTGAACAAGTTCTTGGAGAGATTTATATTTCTCGGTGTCATGTCCTAGTGCCCTATGATATGCACATATCAAGTTATCATTAAACCAAGAGGGTTTGGTATATTAAGGGTCAAAGGGTTTTATGGGTGGTAAGTTCAAGGAAGAAGTTTGTAACAATAGCTGGAGAATGGTTAAGTAAGATTCAGCTAAAAGTGGTAGATGTCTAGTGGTTTTTGTTTTAGGTGTTAAAGTGGGAGGTTATGTGGATGTAGGTTTGGTGGTAGTTGTCTTGGATAAAGTGGTATTCTTGGTTGATGGTTTTAGTAGGCATGATGGTTGACAAGCTGGTGGTAGAGGAGGGCAAGGTAGGTAACTTAGAAATTATTAGTGTAGTGGGGAAAGGTGTTTTAGAAAGCAAGTATGAAGGTGTGACCAATAAAGGTGTAAGGTTTTGGTAAAAATGATGGACTTTAAGGTAGAGGGATGGGGACCTAGAATGGAGGGAAAGGTTGAGGGAGGTAAAATTTGGGGTTTTGGGCCCTTTGGTTATTTTATCTCTTCAGTTGTTTTAGTTGTTGGTTTTGGAGGGGAGTTGGTCACTTTAGTTGTCTTGGTGGGTTTAGATGTTTGAAGTTCAATCAATTTGGAGGAGGTTTTGGTTGGTTGGGTGGAGGTTTTAGTTTGTTTAGAAGGGATAGGTTGGTTTGTTAAAGAAGGGGTTAGAAGTTTTAGTTTGGTTCCCTTACCTTTATCTTGACCCCTCATAGAAGGTTTTGTAATTAGAGGTTGGGTAGATGGAGTCATCTTCTCTTGTGAGATAGCTTCCAAAGAGGGGGTGGATGTTTCTATGATAGGGAAGGTAGGTATGGTAGCCTCTGATAGAGGTGTGTATATGGTAGATTACTTTATTGGGTTGTCCAAAGAAATAGAAGGTAGTCTTTTTTCTTCCATTGGGGGAATGGGGAAAGAAGCAATTGAGGTAACATTTCCTTTGTCAATGGTTTCACCAGTAACCACATTAATAGAATATGCATCATGAGATGATTTGAGTTTATTTTCATGATGAGGGATAGAAAGAGCATGATTAGGAAAAAGCTTATGAAATATGTCAAGGGCTTGGTTTGGTGGTGCATTAGGATTGTCCAATGTGAGATCCCACTTATCAATGAGGGATTGGAGAAGGTATTTAAAGGTATTACACCTATTGATGTCATCTCTTATGACTTGGTGAAAAGCACAATGGTCATTCTCATTATTCCAACTAGTCACAAGGTGAGAAGCATCAAATTGTTGGGGTGGTTTAATTGGTGGAAGTTGGATGATATTGGCTTTTAGTAACTTTTTCCAAAATATAAGGATAAGTCTCCCCAAGTGGAGTTAATGGCTTATGTTTATTCCAAGTTTGGTTCCTTTAGATTTAGTTTGGATTGTTGAAGGGGTCATAGGTTTGTTCCTTAGGTTTTGTTGGTTGGTAGATAGCATAGGTGTGGCTTTGAGGACAATAGCATTGGTGGTGGTTTTGTTCTTGGAATTGGTATTAGTTAGGTTGTTTAGTTTGAAAGAAGAGGGATCATTGGGTTTAGAATTTGGGTTCTTGTTCTTCAACTTTAATCTTCCCTCATCAATGTCTATGTTCTCTATTTTTATGGGCCATGGTAAAAGCTTCATTGAATGTCTGGAAGCTTTGGACATGTAATGCGGATGAAATGTGTTTTGCACATGCTCGAGAGAAGAGTTATATAAGCTTAGGTTGAGTAAATGAAAAGGAAATTTGGTTTATTAGGCTCCTCCAATGAGCCATGAAATTGGTAATAGATTCATCTTCAAATTTTTGAATGGAGTAGAGGTCAGTAATAGAAACTTTCTTCGATATATTGATCAAAAAGTGATCTAAAAAAGTTTGGGCTTGTTGGGCAAAGGAGAAGATGGAGTGTTTTGGGATGGCACTATACCAATCTAATGTTGGTCTAGATAATGATATATTAAAGGTACGTAGGAGAAGAGTTCCATCATGGGAAATCAAGTAACATGCATGCCTAAATGCTCTTAAATGTTGTTGGGGGTCTTCCTTGATTAGAAATTTAGAGAATTTTGGAAATTCTCATTGTGGAGGATATGGTCAGAGAGGGACAGATGGATGGATGGGTTCATTGAAATTTTGGTCATAAGAGATAAGGTTAAGTGATCTTGATATGGATGACTCAAGGGTAGTCATTTTCTCCATTAGCATCTTGACCAAGTCCGTTTGGGGTTATTGGGTTGGATAGGTATATGACATGTTTTGTTGGGGTTGGGTGACATGGGAATAACTATTGGATGGTTGGGATGATGTCACATGTGTGTGTGAGGTCACATAAGATTGGGTATAAGGTGAAGGTATGTATGCTTATGTGTTAGGAATATATTGATAAGATGTCATGAGTATGTGTTGAAGGGTTGATGTTGGGGGGTTTATATATGGCATCAAAGTGATTGGTGGGTTAGTTGGTTAAAGGTGGGTAGTGACCAAAGTGCTTATAGGGGGAAGTGTTTTTGGTATGGAGAGTACCAAGTTTTTAAAGGGGGTTGAGATTGGTATATTGGTTAAGCTGAATGAAGTGGTATAAATGGGTGTGAAAGACACCATGCTGACAAAAGAGGTAGAAGTGGCAAGGGGTAAATTTGAATCAATATTAGAGGTATTGGTTGGGATAATAGGTGTTTGGGTGGTGGTGGTATATGTACCAATGATAAAATATGAAGCTTGGCTAACAGAAGGGTGGGATGATGCAACACCTACCATAAGGTGGTGTGGCATACCATAAGGTGGATCCATGAGAAGAACTAGAGTCATCAAAGTACGGTAGGCTAAGGTATTAAGATAGTGTTGTAAAGCAATGAGATTATTGTATAGAAAGGTGGAAAAATACGAATCACCTTTAGGGACTATTATAGGCATTGTAGGTGGGGGAGAATAGTGTGATGAAGCATGGGGTGATCTATCAATGTTTAAGGTATAATCCATGGATGATAATGAAGAAGAAGATGGTGGTGGGTTGTTTTATTTTTTCACTTGTTTTTTGGTTAATACCATATGATAAATTTAGAAATGGATAATGAACCTCTTTCCTCACATAATGAGCAAACAAATAAAAACCCAAAGCAAACAAATCACACACTAAAAGTGCAATTAATCCTAGGATTTATTTTAAATCACTTTTGGCTTATGCCTTAAAGAATGTGAAGGGGGAAATTGGATTGTACGTTAGTTACTAGAAAATTCATCTAAGGATGGTTTTGAGTTAAATTTTAGTGCTCAAATAATCTGCACTTGACTAGGTACGTGGCTTGGTACTAGGGGCTTGCTCCCCTCACTTCATGATCCTACAACTAGTGTGGGTGCTTCACCAATATATACTATTTGTATAAAGTTTATACTCCACTAGAGAATGGATTGGGTCCTCCCCTTGGTGATAAAATTCAATTGGGATCATCGGGTAGGGTAAGGTGATCCAAAGGGTGATGAAATCCCAATAGACCTTGTCTCAAATAAGTTTTGATGTTTAATTTATCTTGTGATTTGGTAGTGTAACATATGTGTGCTAAAATTAATTCACAATGTGTTTAATTAATCTAGATGAGCTAATAATTAAGTATGAAATACCATGAATGCACTCAATTTTTACCCAAAAGAAGAGTTGGTGTCCTTTCATGCAAACAAGAAATAGCTAAAATGCACTTAAATGCAAGATGTAAAATGCAACCTATCCCTGGGATGAAAATTTTTTAAAAATTTTCAAGAAATAAAATAAAACATAATTGTCTTAAAAATGAAACTAAAAATTCAACTAAGAATGCAAGAAAGTATGCAACTAAGAATGTAAATAAATATGCAACTAAACATGCAATTAAAAATGCAACTAAATTAAAAAAATTACTAATGCAACTAAATGAATTTTTTCACTAATATAACTAAATGAAATGTTCACTAATGCATTTATAAATGTATTAAGACAAGTAATGGACCAAATAAAACTTAGGTGCATCCCACCAGGTGTGCCAAAATGTTTCTCTCAATTTTTTTATTTTTCTTAATTTTTTTGAAAAGAAAGAAACTAGGAATAGGATGTGTATAAAAACCTATTGAATATCCACACATTGAATCCATATGATTGTAGAGAGATACTCTTTGGATTATGAGGATAAATTATAAATAATAAAACACTAAAATAAACTTATTTTCTAGACAAGTAGATGGGTGGATTGCCTAGCGTGAGCTAGATCCTAGAAGTGAAAGCTTTCTAGGAGGTTGTCAATCCACCTGCTTTAAACATTTAAGTTTGATGAATAACAATGATGTATTTTTTATGAAATGGTATAAAACTAAAACTAATAACAATAAATAATATCAAATTAATTAAATAAATTAAATTCTTTTCTAAGATGACCAAAATGAATCAATTAATTGGGATAATGCTAATGCTTAAAATTGGTCTAGTCAAAATGGTGGTTTTTGATTTGGTAAAATGGTAAGGGTCAAAGGGATAGCTTAGTTGGGTTTGGTAAATGGTTAAGGCTGCACATATTCAAAGATATATATGGGTAAATGGATCAAATATGACAAAGTAATAATATGGTAAATGGGGTGAAGGTGGAAAGGGGTAAAAGAAGGTAAATGAGATGAAGTTAATGTTGTCCCCCAAAAATATCACTCATTTTTGGGACAACATTTGAACTATTTTGGTCCTACAGACTAAAATCCTCTCTTCCCCTTTCAAAAATTGTTCTAAGCATTCAGGTTCTTCATTTTTCAAGCTTTCCAAAAATCTACAAACTCAACATGCTTGGGACTAGCAGGTTCAATGGGTTCAAAGTTCAATACCAGCGCCAATGGTTCAACGTTCAATCGATTCAACGCACCAGGTTCAAAGGTTCAAAGACTACCTCAGTTATGAAGAAAAGCGTGTGACAAAAGGAGTTCACCAGAACGTGCCATGTGTCATCATTTGCCTAACCTCAAAGAGCACCGAAAACCACCACGTATTCCCTATAGAATCTTGCAGATGCTGCTAAGTGCCGACGGCTGAACCTCACTAAATTTTGTTTCCATGAATTGGTGGATATTGCCATGTGTCCCTATTAAAGCTTTTCAAAATCATCCAAGTGTCAATACCCATAGTCTCTTCCTCATGCTTCTTATTTTCATCAAAGACCATGGTGGGCCCAAGGATGAGTAACTAAATGAAGTGAAAAGTGCCAAGTGTCTACATCTGCGTGACTAACAAATGTATTCAGACCATGCCACATGCCCCTTTCAAAGATCAGCAAAAGATGACACATGTCATCATCTACATGATTACTAAATTGAGTCTCGACTGTCTTTGTAAGTGTTTCTATAGTTTGACAAAAGCCTCCACGTGTCTTCCCCCATCAGAATCTCAAAGGTTTCTAAGAGCTCCTCTGAATTAAATGGATGCTTCCACCTGTCCTCGACTGTTCCTATGGAAGGTGCCACATGTTATGAGAAGGGGGCACTCACAATGCAAAAGCACATGTAAAGGCAAGTTCCCTTTAGGAAAGGTTTGAACCTCAGAGGGCAGTGGAAGCTACCAAGTGTCTTGAACTAAGACACAGTTTCGAATAAGGCTTCATAGTGCAGAACCTGCCGCGTATCCCGAACCAATGCAGCGAAAGTTGCCACGTGTCTACATTTATGCCCCCCTCAGCTACTAACATGTTTTGAGGCTTATTTTGATAAGCCTATTTCAAATATATGAATTCCACCATGTGTCCTCACCTGCATCATAGAGGAAAGCGACCATGGTAAGTGAGAAAGACATGAGGAAGTTGTTGGGAAGATTGACGGGCCCACAAACATCAAATTTGTCTCTATGAAGTGTCCATTGATTTTAGTAGACTTAAAGTGTGAACCTAAATGCATTCAAAATACTCTAAGGCTAGGACCAAGAGAAGGAAGAGACAAAGAGGGAAACTCTACGGGAGTTAATTCTAGTAGGTGAAACAGTTCGCCAGGTAGATATTTGGGGCCTAAAAACATTGAAATCACTGTATGTCTATCCCCTATGAGGTAAAGGTTGAGTAGACAGTTGCATGGCTAAGCAAGTGAATGAATGAGTGATTTGGGCTAAGGAGGAGGCACTAGAGATGAATTGACATGCCACAGTTAAGGTAGCCACCCTACTCTAGCATGGCCTTTCCTGACAAGACCAGAAATGCATCCAAGGCATTGAATGCATCGAATGGGTCACTTCATTGGGAGAAAGCACCGAGCCTCCCTCAGGCCTCTATATAATGTAAACTCTTTCATTGATACAAGGGAGATCTTCCCCTTACCAAGAAGTGAAACTCTACCCATTTTGAAAGGCACTAATTGAGACTTTGAGCTCAGATTGTAATTTCATTTTCCTTGTTATTTGAATGAGAAAGCAAGTTACTTGTAGACTTTGTGTTGTTATAGCTTGTGCTACTTTAGGAGATTGTTCTTATGTCTATCTTCTAAAAGCATTCTTATTTATTTGACTTAACAAGTAGGACTAGTGGAGGTGATTGGAAAGGTGTCCTCAAGCCAACTACTTCTAGACTTTGTGTTGTCATAGTTGTCTTCAGTGTGTGTTTATTTTCTATTTCTATGTAAAGGACCTTGGGATGAATTTGTCCCCCCTTTGTTCTTCATATTTCACTCTTGGGTAGTCGAGGTGGAGACTTTGCACTACATTTTAGGCTATTGGTTACTCTGCACCCTTTTGTCACCTATTACCAGAAAGATTCCTGTTGCCTACAAGAATAAGCACTTCTAAAAGAAGAGAAGTGCCTTGTGTCGCTTCACTAGGATTTCTACTATCCAAGAAGGGATCTATCTCTTGGCTAAATGTTACTTCTGAAAGAAGAGAAGTACCTTCACCAATCGCCCAAGATTTCTCCTCTGTCTGTGAGCATCATCTCTAAAAAAGAAGAGAGATGGATGATGTATTCTACCCCTATGTCTTACTTTCTACATATATATATATAGCCTCTTGCATCTCTTGCATATCTATAGGGAACCTCCCCTTGATGAGAAGAGAGATTTGTCTCTAGCTGATGTAGTAAAGCTGCATACCTGGCCGACTGATGTCCCTATGTTGTGGTGATAGGAACTATTTTGGTCACCAGTTAGCTGGCTGATAAAATAGTTACCCAACAATTTTTGGTGACTCCACTGGGGATGAACGTGTAGTCTGAAGCCTCAAGTTTTATATTGAATTAGTCCTTACCCTTATCCATTACATAGTCTAGTGACTCCACTGGGGATGAATGTGCAGTCTGAAACCTCAAGTTTCAGATTGAAGCAGTCCTTACCCTTATCCATTACATAGTTTGGCAACTCCGTTCCATGTCCTACCTACTATCATTAGCCTTACCATCCTCCATCTCCATTTCCATTATATTATCTAGTCTTTAAAACTAGAGCTACTGGGAAAGAGTGCGCAGCTTGAAGCCTCAAGCTGAAGCAGGGCCAGTTCTTTTCCATTTTTGTTCTGCAATCTAGCCACTCCACCCAGATTTGTTATCCCCATTTTTCATAATCACATCATGGCAGTTCGAGGCTCTTAGGGTAACTCTTTTGGCCCACTTAATCTAACTCCACCCCTAAATGAGCTACAACTCAGTTCAAGAAAGAATTTCCCTAAATTCTTTGGTGATGGAAGAGTCCACCCTGATGAACACATTACAGCGTTCACCATAGCCTGTGGTGTGATAGGGGTGGAATTTGAAGACATAGCAGTCAATCTATTTGTGGAGACACTATAAGGTGCTATTGTAGACTGGTTTTACCATCTACAAACTGGATCAGTGACTAGTTGGGACACAATCAAATCCAAGTTCAAAGCAAGGTTCAAACTAGCAGAAGATGCACATGCCCTTCTGGCCCAGCTCACGTAGATGAAGAAGGAACCTCATGAGCCCATGAGGGATTTTATTGTAAAATTTGACAAGCTAAGAAATAGGATTCCTGTAGTTGCTCAGCCCACACCTGAGAACCTCAAATGCTTCTTCATAAACTCACAGCTGCCTAAAGTGAGTTTTTTACTAAGGCATGCTAGCCAGATAGACCTTGCTAAAGCTCAGGACTTGGCTACTAAGGTAGAAGATGACCTTATCTTGGCTAGAAAGATAAGAAGGAATTTAAATAGAGGTGCATCTTCCTCATCTTCTAATAACTCACCTACAGCCACCACTAATCCAATGGTGCAGAAGTTAGCAAATGAAGTGCTAGCCCTCAGAAGACAAATGGCCCAAGGTATGTTTTCTACTCCTCATCAGGATGCCCCAAGGAAGACATTTTAGAATCAGGCATACCAAGGCAATGTTGCCAGGGTTCAAGGGTAGCCCAATCATCTTCCTCCCCCATAGAGGAACCTAGCCATTGAAACACCTCCAGCCAACTCAATAGTTGGATATTTGGAAACAGAGCATGATTTCTCTTTCCAACCTGAGTTTAATCAAGAAAATGACACTGACCTCTTCAGGGAGGATCAAGAAGAGCCAGCTGGTGACTCCCACATTAGTTTCCTAAGTTACCAGGATGAACCTAGAAGTAAAGGTGAAGCAGCTAAGGGATCATCCGCAGTGTTCACCAAGTCCAAGAACCAATCAGCCCAGCAAGCTAATAAGGAAAAGATAGAGGAGCAACCTCAATTGGAAATTTCAATTGCTAATCAAGGAACCACTCTACCTCTCCAACCAAAGGATCTGGTAGTTGCTACAAAAGTAAGTACATCAAACATCTTTGCACCTTATACTTCAAAATCACAGATCAATCCTCCCACCCCTCCCAAAAACCAAAAGGATGATCTCCCATCCCCTGTGCCTAGTCCAATCCAACCATTTGTCATAATCGATCATGTCAAAAGTGTCGAGACCCAAACAGCTACCCCTGTAGCCCAAATTTTATTTGAGTCTTTAGGCAGGGATGAAATAGCAGAAGAATTGGTGGAGTGTAGCATAAGTGCGGAAGAACCCTCCCCTCTAAATGAAGAAGAATTTGAGATATTTGAGGGGGACAATCAAGACATGTGTTGGGCTGAGTTATTAGAATAGCAAGCTATGGTGGTGGACCATACTATTGTACTCCAAAATCAGCAAAAGGAACTCTTCGCAGAGAGAGCAAGGAGCTACAGTTTTCAGAGGAAAGACCACATCCTGCCATGGGACAAGAAGAATAAAAGACCAAGAGGAAGATGCAAAAAACTAGTTTCTTAGTGGAGAGCTCCATTCACCCACCACCATTTCTGGGGGAAAAATGGTTTTCTACTAGTTTATCAGGATGGCACACCATTTTCACTATCTCACAGTGGATGACATCTGAAGCGCTTCAAATCTTGAGGCATCAAAGAAGATCATCTGTACATATATATATCTGTATAATCTTTAGTTTTGTTTTGTGCTTTTCATTTTCATTTTTTTTGGAGCCTTTCTTTTTGGGTAGCATGACTCTGTAGCCCAATGGCATACTTTAAGGCACTAGAGATTTTAGATTCTACTCCCTTCAATCACTTTTTGCAATAGAAGGAAGTTCCCCAACTAGAGCCAGCTATTGTCCCCCAAAAATATCACTCATTTTTGGGACAACATTTGAACTGTTTTGGTCCTATAGACCAAAATCCTCTCTTCCCCTTTCAAAAATTGTTCTAAGCATTCAAGTTCTTCATTTTTCAAGCTTTCCAAAAATATATGGACTCAACATGCTTGGGACTAGCAGGTTCAATGGGTTTAAAGTTCAATACCGGTGCCAATGGTTCAACATCCAATCCGTTCAATGCACTAGGTTTAAAGGTTCAAAGACTACCTCAGTTATGAAGAGAAGTGCATGACGGAAGGAGTTCACCAAAACACACCATGTGTCATCATCCGCCTAACCTCAGAGAGCATCAAAAACCACCATGTATTCCCTATAGAATATCATGGATGCTGTAAAGTGCCAAAGGCTGAACCTCACTAAATTTTGTTTCCATGAATTGGTGGATATCACCATGTGTCCCTATTGAAGCTTTTTGGAAGCCTCCAAGTATCAATACCTATAGTATCTTATTTGTGCTTCTTATTTTCATCAAAGACCATGGTGGCCCCAGGGATGAGTAACTAAATGAAGCAAAAAGTGCCAAGTTTCTGCATTCGCATGACTAACAAATGTATTCAGACCATGCCACATGCCCCTTGTAGAGATCAGCAGAAGCTAACATGTGTCATCATCCACGTGATTACTAAAGTGAGTCTCGACTATTTCCATAAGTGTTTCAAGAGTTTGATGGAAGCCTCCACATGTCTTCCCCCATCAGAATCTCAAAGGTTTCTAAGAGCTCCTCTAAATTAAATGGATGCTTCCACCTTTCCTCGAATGTTCCTACAAAATGTGGCATGTGTCAGGAGAAGGGGGCACTCACAATGCAAAAGCACATGTAAAGGAAAGTTCCCTTTGGGAAAGGCTTGAACCTCAGAGGGCAGGGAAAGCTACCAAGTGTCTCGAACTGAGACACAGTTTCGAATAAGGCTTTATAGTGTGAAACTTGTCGTGTATCCTGACCCAATGCAGTGGAAGCTACCACGTGTCTACATCTGTGCCCCCCTTAGCCACTAACATGTTTTGAGGCTTATTTTGATAAGCCTATTTCAAAGCTATGGATGCCACCACGTGTCCTCACCTGTGTCACAGTGGAAAGTGACCATGGCAAGCAAGAAAGACATGATGAAGTTGCTGGGAAGATTGATGGGCTTGCAAATGTCAAATTTGTCTCAATGAAGTGTCCATTGATTTTAGAAAACTTAAAGTGCAAACCCAAATGCATTCAAAAGACTCTAAGGCTAGGACCAAGAGAAGGAAGAGACAAAGAGGAAAACTCTATAGGAGTTAATTCCAGAAGGTGAAACAGTTTTTTGGGTAGATATTTAGGGCCTACAAACATTGAAAGCACCGTATGTCTATCCCCTGTGAGGTAAAGGTAGAGTAGACAGTTGCACAGCTAAGTAGGTGAATGAATGAGTGATTTGGGCTAAGGAAAAGGCACTAGAGATGAATTGACATGCCACATTTAAGGCAGCCACCCTACTCCAACATGGCCCTTCCTGACAAGACCAAAAATGCATCTAAGGCATTGAATGCACCAAATGGGTCACTTCATTGGGAGAAAGTTTCGGGCCTCCCTCAAGCCTCTATATAATGTAAACTCTTTCATTGTTACAAGGGAGATCTTCCCCTTACCAAGAAGCAAAACTCTGCCCATTTTGAAAGGCACTAACTGAGACTTTGAGCTCAGGTTGTAATTTCATTTTCCTTGTTATTTGAATGAGAAAGCAAGTTACTTGCAGACTTTGTGCTGTTATAGTTTGTGCTACTTTAGGAGATTATTCTTATGTCTGTCTTCTGAAATCATTCTTATTTATTTGACTTAACAAGCAGGACTAGTGGAGGTGATTGGGAAGGTGTCCTCAAGCCAACTACTTCCAGACTTTGTGCTGTCATAGTTGTCTTCAGTGTGTGTTTATTTTCTATTTCTATGTAAAGGACCTTGGGATGACTTTATACCCCCATTGTTCTTCATATTTCACTCTTGGGCAGTCGAGGTGGAGACTTTGTGCTACATTTCAGGATATTGGTTACTCTGCGCCCTTTTGTCACCTATTACTAGAAAGATTCTTGTTGCCTGTAAGAATAAGCACTTCTAAAAGAAGAGAAGTGCCTTGTGTCACTTCACCAGGATTTCTACTATCTAGGAAGGGATCTGGCTCTTGGCTAAATGTTACTTCTAAAAGAAGAGAAGTACCTTCACCAATCACCCAAGATTTCTCCTCTATCTATGAGCATCATCTCTAAAAGAAGAGAGATGGATGATGTATTCTACCCCTGTGTCTTACTTTCTACATATATATATAGTATATAGCCTCCTGCATCTCCTGCATATCTATAGGAAACCTCCCCTTGATGAGAGGAGAGATTTGTCTTTGGCTGATGTAGTAAAGTTGCATACTTGGCCAACTGATCTCCCTATGTCATGGTGATATTAACTATTTTGGTCACCAGTTAGCTGGCCGACAAAATATTCACCCAACAGTTAACAAAGAAGGTAAGGAGATAAAGGAATAAAGGGAAAAGAGAAAAGAAGAGGTTAAGGGATGAGATTTAGAGGTCAAGAAAGAAAAATACCAAAGGTTGGGTTTGGAAGTCAATAAATAATAGGCCAAGAGGGATAAGAAATTAAATTGCAACAAATAAAACTAAGGTTGCCTTCCAAGATTGAAGAAGAATGTTGATGAAGATGTTGGTGTTGATGATGTTGAAGCAATTTTGGTAGAAATTCAATAGAACTCTGATGTTTTGGCTCTTTCTTCTTCCAAGATGATGATGACCTCTAAAATGATGACGAACTCCAAGATGATAACCTTCTTCACAAACCTAAAATAAAATATTGATAATTAAAGACTAACTTCCAACATATCCTTTAGTGAAGGAGAGGTGGGGTATTTATAGCATTTGATATTGGGAAACATGATAAAAGAGTGTAATAGTGAAATAATTCAAAATTTTCTAAGTGGGGTTCATAAATAAGTCAAAGATGAGGTTGTTTGGATTCTCACCTTGATCATAAGTCTCTCATTTGGGTTGGTATGTCTCTCACCTTGCACATGAATCTAATTTTGAATGGGAATCATGCACATGGGTTTAAATGAGACCAAATACTTCTCCCCATCCATTCTTGCTTTCATACAAGCACTTAAAGGGGTGGCACACCAAATGTGGTGCCATTTTCCATGTGGGAGATGAAAACTCCAAGGTGAGGTTGTGGAAGATTCTCATTTGGGTTGAGAAGTATTCCTATTTGCCCATAAGTCCAACTTTTAATGGAGAATTATGCACATGTGTTTGAATGAGGCTTAAAGACTTCTCATTTTTTATTTCTTTCACATAAGAACTTAAAGGGGTGGCACACCAAATGTGGCACAATTTTTAATGTGGGGGATGAAAATTCTAAGGTGAGGATATGGAAGATTCTTATTTGGGTTGGAAAGTCTCAAATTTGGGCTAAGAAATCAAAAATGAGTGCCCTTTGTCTTTCTCAAAGTCTTAAAAAGTTACGTATCTCTTTTAAAGTATAATTTCATGTGGGAAAAAAAAATTATGTTGAATGATGACCCATTAAGGGGAAATTTTCCACATTTTAAGGGGAAAACTTTGTGATGTTGAAATGAGGTCATTAGGCACTTTGGGAAAGGGTCCCAAGTGGGGTATGGTGTCCCAACTCAAGCCACATCACTCCTGAGCCATGTCACTTGCCACATCACCTTCCATATCACTTGCCATGTCACATGCCATGTCATCATGAATAGTAATAGTGGGGCCCACAATGAATAGTGATGGTGAATAGTACTTTAAAATAGTGATTTTGAATGATATTATGTGACTAGGAGAATAATTATTTGGTTGGGTTAAGGGGGGTTTTGGGAAGGTTTAAGAAGTTATAGGGGATCTCAAAGTGTTTAGTCATTTAAAACTATAAGTGTGCAATTTATAGTGTCTACAATATATATATATAACAACAATTTGTCATGCTATTTTCAAAATGTTAGATAACTCACAACCAAGTTATATCATAGCCTTTCATTTAAATAACTTAATTATATTTTGGGCACTGCTTTCATATGGTTATAGTTTTGGTCCCTCAAACACCTTATGACTCAATATAACCATCAATTTAGCTACAATCTTAAGCATATGACCCAATACACATATATATGTAATATTTTCATAGTGTTGCTTAAGTCTATGAATAAATCTATCTCCTATATATTAATAATTGTACAACATAATATGTATTGTATATAAGCACACAAATGATATATAAATACTATATCAATGGACAAATATATTTCTAAGTCAAAAACTCGATATGATTTTGATAATTGTTATGCATTCACGTTCACAAATATATTGATGATCTTTATAAGATAAGGGATTTAATAATCTAATACTCTTTCATATTTTTTATCCTTACCTAAATAGATTTCCAAATATAATATACTCTATGATAACCCATATTATCATATTCTAGTGTTCTTAAGTATAACTACTAAATATCATAACCAATGATAATAAAGTAGTTGTGAATCAATGAAAGCACAATCTTTTATTCAAACAACCAGATATAATAAATAAATTCTCATTCACATAGAACATATTATATTTCATTCTAGCATTTACTATACTTTCAGGGAGTTGAACACATGCATAAGTAAGATTTTGTTATACATTAATCTATAATATAATTTGAACCATCAATAGCACTATAAACATAGGCATATTCTATATATTTATGCACCTTCATAACATATATTACAAAATATATACATAACTCCCATACTAGTATTTTATTCATTTGATGAGAATCCCAACTAGTGAAGTAATCACCTTTGCCATGATATTGTTATATGGCTACTGTATGTATACTTATTTATATGTACCTTATTTTAGCTAAGGTTCTTATCTACATATATTTATAGATAAAACCCATTATATTTATAAGAATATCAAAGTGACATTTGTATTCAATCTATACAAAAGGTGGTACTACTGAGGGATAATTATATGCATATCTCCCCTGTATAAGTTACTTATGTTATAATAGTATAAATAGAATTCCCCTATAGATCAGATTCTTATACCTATATATAACATTCCTAATATTTTCTTAGATCCATGAACATAAATAAAAGGTTTTATTGATAGGGTTTATTAAAATATATATAGATAATATATTGACCAACATGTGGTATTAGTATATAAGCATATACATACTATTGTCACATACTAATCATGATTTTCATGTTCATACCATCCAAGAAATTTTAACATGTATGGTTAACCAATATGATTAGCATGTGTTGAAGGATGAAATAAATCATATGGTTAATTAGAAATATACTACTAAGACCCTTATTGAAACTATTTAATACTATGGTGTATTTGATCTTATATAAAAAGTGTAAAGGATGATATAATGCACTCACCATATTGTAATAATTATACACGACACTAGGATTCTTATATAATAACATTCAAAGGCACTTCACACATAATACCCTTAGTGTATATGTTCAATATTAATATTTTAAGTAATACCATATATAAAAAGTGAGACCTACATAAAATAACTTGTGACATAATATTCTATAATCACCCAGTATAAAATATCAATTATAAGGATGGTATCTCAGTTTAAATGCACACTTCTTGTTATATAGACTCATTTTAACCATTTACAAGTAAAATTATGAACTAAACACACTATAAATGCCCATTTATACACATTGTTAACACAGAAGTTGTTAAGCTTCAACAATAGTGCAATATATATATGTAATACAATAGTTTACAGTGTTGAGTATATTTGTAATACAGCCATTCAATAAATATAGTTTGTTGCATGCATATGGTATACCTAATTCCTTGTATATAGATCACAAAAGCATGAATCATTGTATAAATAGATAAATCATTGTATAAATATAAAATATTATATATACTAGTATAAATCACTATATTTTCTACTCTATAAATATAAATGTTTCTTGAGCTATTAAGCAATATCCTAGTTGTATATGATTTTTTATATTTTTACACTCTATATATATGATATTTCACAATATATTATTATACTTGCCTCTAAATCATTGTCTCGTGTATAACATCAAAAATATATTAAAGGTAAATCATTATATTACTATATTAAGTCATTATTCATAATTATTATTGAATAGCTACAGTCTTGAGATGGATCACTGCACATAGTGACTTATAACACTTTATTATGATCACTAATTTTTCATTTATATCCTATATTATATCATAACAATACTGATTGGTATAATTTGACATATCAAAACTAATAGCATTGATTGGTAATAATAGGCATAAGATCAACTATTTAGCATAATATTGTTATATTCCTCACTAAGTAAAATTTTGTCTTCCTTCTATAATATCATCAATCTAAATATTATGAAAATACTTGTAAAAAGACCTTTTTATTCATATATCATTGTATATTTAAATTCACTAAAAATATACATTCTAAATCATTGTGTTTAATTCCAGACTTAAATCAGGATCATTGTGATTCTATTGTACACAGATCACCTAATAACCTAAGATGAATATAGATAAATATAACACTCATATATATTTTCTTGATATAAATATATTTATTCCCAAGTCATTGTAACATCTCAAAGTATATATAGATCATTATAAGTCTCAAATCTTTGTTTTACTCATAAATAAATTATGAACTTCACACAAAATTTAAGATGCTATCTACCCAGTTAACCATCTGAACTGGTAAGGCACCATCTAGATAATTTTCCTTGGCTTTGGTCCTTCTCCTTCTCCTCCACTTCATTTCCCTTTTATTCATTTCCATTTTCTCTTCTGGGTCTCTTTTTATTTCTCTTCCCTCCCTTTATACCGCATCACACTTCTCTTTTAAAAGGTATGGTGCTTTCCTTTTTAATTTATTCTAATAATGACTTTCCATTATTTAATTTATTTATTTATTTTATCATATTCTCACATAAATCATGAGATTTAATTAGAACTTGCCTCTTCTTTTTAACTTGCCATTTTTTCTTTTTCCACTTTTTATTTGAGTATATTTTCTAAATAATAATTAATATGTATTTGCTAATTAAATTAACACCTTAAATGTTAAACTGGTTTGATGATAAGCCCATTAATCAATAACCTCAAATTTTTAATAATTATATAAATTTACATTTATGAAAGCATTAACAATCACACATGCAAATCATGTAAGACAAATTCAAAATAATCATTTAAAATATGCTAGCAACCATGTTAAACTATCTAATGCAATTGGCATCAAAAAACATGATGCTAAACATTTATTATGCATCTAACATGTGCTACCTAATGTGGTGTGTGTAGGGTTCTAGCTAATTTTTGTGTCTTCCTCTGATATCTCCATCTACATCACCCTCTCTGATGATGCTCTCCCTCCATCGATCTTTGAGGGATGATTTATCCTACATCAACCTCACAATAAGTAGGCAGTTAGATCATAACATCATGATATATGTTCATCATAAAATATAGCTGAAATAACAAATCAACATGTTCATAATGTAAACATATACACTACATCTAACTCATAGAAATGTAATCATGTAACCTAAGAAATATATTATTATCTCATAATAACATATATCTCAAATCTTAGTTAAAATAGCCAAATCAAATTTTTTAACTATAAATATCCCTGGATAATCAAATAGTTTTCTTAGCGAGAAATCAAGATGTAACAAAATGATTTCATTATTTTTTTTTGTTTTAGGGAGTGTATGGGAAGTTTTTATATACGATGCCTTTAATATTCCTTATCCAACTCAAGCTTTCAATATTTTCTCTCTCAATGCATATAATAGTTGTCTTGAACCTGCACAAATATTTTGGAGAGGAACATGATATCACATTTGAAAGCACTATGAATTTGATTGTCTCAAGCTGATGAATATAATATTATAAACATCAATAAATTATGATCTTATCTTTATTAGAGTGATTCTTGTATGAAAAGTGTTTTCTTAAGAATTTTCAAATGGTGGGGGACTGAGAAATCAATTTGTATTACAAGAATAATATTTTAGAGACTGTAACACAAAGAATACAATGGACAACTTGAAACTTGTTTATTGCTAATAAACACACTACGATATCCTCAAATTTATGTTAAAACTTCTTGATATATGCCTATGTACATGTAATAAAAAAATGTGTAGTATGATCATTTGAAATTACCAACATACAAATAATGTATTTGGGGTGTACATGAGATTATTTGAGCTTTGTTTATGTTGTCAGAACATGTTTTATATTCTCAAAACCATATTATATCTTTTGAAAACCACCCCAATCTCTATTATAAAATCACCTCTATATTTATAGTCTTGAGAGTATTATTTGTCTGCAAAATACTCATTAAAACTCCTCAAACAAGTAAAACAAGGTTATAAAAGTTGTCATATGCTACCAAAACAACCTTACAAGGCTCAAAACTACCTTAACACAATAAAAATTCATTTTTTATCATCAAACCACCTTGAACAAGTTTGAAAAGTCCTTCTCAGAGTTTGATGAGTAATATATGGTTGTGAAATCCACATAGAAGGATTAAAAGAGTTTTTTAGAGGGCTCACAAGGCTACCAAAAGCCACGCCAGGCCTATACCATGTTTAGCTTTCAAAACCACCTCCCATTTGATCAAAACCATGAATTTATTGAAGACTAACATTTGAAATGGCTCATAAAAATCTTGATTGCCACATTGAAAGGTGATCATAAGATTGGCAAGGTTTAAGAGGCTTATTTACATGTAAAATAAATTTTCCTGCGCTGTACTATGTAAAACAAACTTCTACACGTAACTCAAGCTTTAAACCACAAGTTTCTTTCTCAAAACTACCTTTAGAAGCAACCAAAACCATAAATAGCCTTCCTTTGAAATTGCTTCAAAGGATTAAACACTTTGTGCATGAATATAGTAGGATTTTGGAAGTTTTATATATGTAAAAAGGCTTTAAAAATTCCACAATATGTAAAACAACTTGTAAAAGTCCACAATAAGCAAAATTATGTTAATAATCCTATCAAAACCAATCAAGTGTATCTAAACAACATTTCAAACTCCAAAACCATGAGTTTTATTTTGGAAACTATTGGCGTTCTGGATTTACACCCTAGCTGAGTAAGGAGATTATTCAGATCTTCCTACTCAAATCTAGTCCAAAATGGGACTGATCTTAGGCTGTGGATATCCTAATAATATATCAAACATTTAGAGAAGGCCATCTTCCTTCTAGGTATATCACCTAAATTAGACTTAATCTAACACTTGCTTGGAAAAGAGATAAAGATATACAATAATATAAGAAAGCATGTAAAATGGGGTGATGCATTAGTAATTGGAACATTTATACTTTGCACAAGACACACTATGAGACACATTTAAGACCAAAAATATTAGTTCCACATGAGTATTTCATAATAAGTCATGAATCATTTATTATAATAACATGAGAGGGCACATAACCACTTTCAAATTAAACAACAAACTATAAATTACACTTGTAATGACCTATGAGAACTATCAATCACTTCATGAAGGTGAGAAAACTTAGACATAGGAAAGGAATATACATTCACTTAACTACAGTACATGAATTCATAGAACACACTTCAATTTAACTTGAAAAATTATGGAATTCAGTCTTTATTACATCAAAAGGTGTTACAGTTAAAATTTTGGCATAGCTTAAGCAAGCTAAAGCATAAGAGTATATTTCTCTAAAAATTCCCAAATATTTCTTTTTTAAAAATTTTAGAGAGAGCTACATGTGGTAGAAGTTAGAACATATATATATATATATATATATATATATAATGAGGAGAGAGAGGGAACTATGATGTACTAGCAAAATTTCAAGGATGTTGACTCATGACCTTAAAAACAAGGAACAAATTCTATAAAATTAAGTAAATGCCCATTTCCCTTATCCAACCACTAGGTCTCCTTCTTAGAACTTTGTGTCATTATTTATCTGATTTGTTGATGAGGACCATGTCTTGGAATTGACAAAATTATGCCACATCTACTTTGGGTGGCCAATTATACTAGTTTATTGAAAATGTGATCTTAATGTTAGGCAAAACACCTCTCCATAATCACATTTTTATCTACATTTATTTCAATATCAAACATAGGTCCATCATAGGTGAAAACCAATTTACTTATTAGCTTTTACACAGTCATAATATCCATGAAAACCTAACTTGACCTTGTTTTAGTTGCACTAGTCCATCTTTGATCTTTGTATTAAGTCATAAGAGACTTGTTATGCATTTAAAACCTATGAGAGATGATAAGGATCTTCCATATAAAAGTAATGATCATGTCAATGAAATAATCCTACAACAAGGTCGATAAGTTCCATTTATTGATTAAAGGTCTTGTTTAAACTTCAATGGTGATGGATCCTTGTCTTTAACCATATTACCTATATGACAATGTCTATTTTTGACCAAGATCTAATGGTGATATGGATCCCTAAGATTTTATTCACCTGGGTCAAAAAATTGGTTCATCGACCTTTAATGGAAGCTCTTTGGATTTTCTTGATGTTCATTGGTTCTCGATTACCAACTCAAACCATTTCATTGTGCCCAACTATCTTTATTCATATTGGTCCCAAAGATATGATAACTTATTTGACTCCTTATGTATCATTAGATGTGAATGTATGAATGCATGCAAAACTTTGATTTCTTGCTAGCCAAAATCCTATGACATTTTGACTTAATCGCATACCATCGATCTAATTATATAAGCTCATACACATCTTATATCTCATTGGGCCCACTTTCCTATTATTTCTGACATACCATCGATCTAAATGTATGATTGCATGCTAGTTATTGATCTACTTCAAACCCAGCCTTTTATCAATGAACATGTACTATCAGATCTCAACTTGATGAACCTATACCATCATATATTCTCTAAATTATAACTCTTTAAAGGATTTAACCTAGTGACCTTTTGACTCATTTAATTATAGTACATATTGTTAGATCATATGTGTCAGTGTGCAAACTCAAGCAGCCTATTAGATCTCGATCAACTTAAAACTCATCAAGGGTTTTTGAACCCAAATGGTCATTTTACTGATCTCTAACTTTGACATTTATCCACCCATCATTGGCATTTGTGTGAATGTATTAGACATCTGTATGACTATCACTACATTTTTGAAAACCAATGGTCATTTCTTGTGCTTGAATTTGACACTTGTGTGAATGTCCTATGTTATAGGTCCAAATTTGATCACCTAGATCTTGAGATAGAAATATCATGTAGATATGAAACTTATAGATCATGTTCCTAGCATGTATAAATCCATTACACTACAATATTTTTTATGGTGATGCTTTTTGATTGGACTTATAAAATGCATAAGATAGTTGGTCCATTCATTTTTGTATGACATCCTGGCAATTATCTAGCTCTTTAAACTTGAACAATCCATCTTTGATCAATCCTTTAACATCTACAATGATCTTTTAAGGCTTATGCAACCTATTTCATGTTCCTTAAATGCTTTTAACACCATGAAACCTACTTGGACCCTTCATCTGTTATTATAGACTTGTTTCTTGAAGATTAATTAGATCACACTTTAAGCTTGCTTAAAGTGTTTCAAAAGATTTTAAAAAGCTATATGATCTCCACTTGAGGTCTGTCTAATCCTTGTGATATTGGGTCACTCTTCAATCAAGATCTTACTCCTTCCATTGGACTCTTGGACTAAGCAAATTTTTGGTATGTAGACCAAATTTGGCAACATCTTTGGTGTCTTGGCTTGGCAGTGTGCTTGCTATGTTTAAGAAATCAGAATAAATACATGATACATAGACCATTTATATTTGACTGCAAGATATTCTCTTAATTTTTAAAGACAAAGAATTCTAACAAATAGGGAAATAAATAAACTTGAAAGGGAAACTAACCTAATAAAGCAAAGGAAATTAATCTACTAAACAATTGTGAAAATAAAACACTTATTTATGACAAAATAAAGGAAACTATTATATTATAAAAAACACTTAGAGAAAAAATAAGAACAACTAACTATGTATATGGAACTTAGCTTCCTTAATAATAGTGTTTTAGATGTATTCTATTGACTGGGATAGGAAGCTCTTCACCATTCATCCTTATGAATTGGAAAGAATTGTGGGATTTACAAATGGAGATTGTGTATGGACCACTCTAGAGATATTCAAATTTTGTGTGCCTTCCTCACTTATATTTTTCCTCATCTCACGTAAAGACCAAATTTCCTTATTGAAAACTTCTTAAATAATCTCCTTTGTCAAACATTTCTTTATCATTGCTTGATGGGTCTCCATAGCTAATATGGACTGATGCCTTATCTATTATATATCTATGAGCTCATCATATCTAAATTCCATTGACTCATTCTCTAAAATCTCAATTTTATGCATTAATTCTAAAGTATGGAATTCAAGATAAATTGGCATTCTTGATTTCTTATCATATACTAGCTTGTATGGAGAATTGGCAATTGACCTTTTATAGGTGATCCTATTAACCCATAAATCTAAATTCAATTTGAGATGCCATGATCTTTGATTATCTTCAATTATCCTCCTATATCTTTAATAAATTCTAGTTATGGACTCAGCAATTCTATTGCCTTGTGGATAATATTTGATGAGGTACTGAGAAAAACACTATGTTGAACTACCCACTAGCTAATATTAAACCCTACAAAATCCATAGCATTGTCAAAAATTATAGTTGAAGGGACCCCAAATCTAGTAATAAAACATTCATATGAGTTTAGGACACTAGTTTCATTGGCTTCTTTTAATGCCATTGCCTCTATCCATCTAGTAAAATAATCTATGGCAGTTAGGATCCACTTGTGTCCTAAGCTTGAAGTAGTATTAATGAGACAAATAAAGTCTATCCCCTTTGGAAAAAGGGTTGATTTACTAAAATTGGTTGTAGAGGTAAGGTTTTAAGCTTCACCTTTCTAACAAACATGGCACACTGAATGCATTTCTTGACCCATACATGACAATCACCAAATAAACTTGGCCAATAATACCCACTTCTCATTATCTTGGAGGGTTTTTATCCTTGTTTAATACTAACCTCCACCATGTCCATCATGAAATTTATTAAGTATACTATATGTTTGACCTAGCTCTATGCACCTTAGCAATATTCCATTGATATATTTTTTGAACAACACATTATCAATAAGAAGGAAAAGAATTGACTGCAATCTAAAATATCTCCTATTTGAAGGGGTTAGGTGAGAAGGATAAACATCATCTTGTAAGTATCTTATCATATCTTGGAACTAGATGGAAGATGGAGTGTGATCATTGGCAATTTCATTATTATTTGACACCATAACCACATTAACCTCTTACAAGTCTCAGGCTAGATGTTCACAAATTCCTTTACTTCTTACTGGCTTTGTGACCTTGATCTCAACATCATATTCCATGACCTTGGTTATTCAACTAGCTCTTTTGTCATTTATATCCTTGTTCAAGAGAAAATCTTTGACATTTAGATGTGTAACCATCATATGTATCTTATTATTGGACATCAAGTACGTAAACTTTTTAAGAGACCTTATGACTGAAAGTACATGTTTCTTAATAAAAGAATACCTTATTTCATATTCTTCTAAGCCTTGACTAAAGAAGGATATTGGCTGTTCTAAATTCTCTTTGTTCTATTGCATGAGAATACCTAAAATTATGTCAATGTTATCATAGGTATATAAGAAGAAATATTTTGTGAAGTCAAGGTTCAGGAGTGTAGGAGTACTCGATATAGCTTTATTGATCTCTTCAAAACTTATTACTCCTTCTTTGGACTAACTAAAACTCTGACCCTTCTTTATCATGGCTATGAGTGGCTTATCTATAGTGGTAAAATTTAAAATGTATCTCCTTAGAAAATTGATCTTATCTAAAAAACTTTGTAAGGCTTTCTTGTGCTTAGGCAAGGAAAGTACAAGAATTGAATCTATCCTATCAGGATCTATGCTTATACCATATTTTGAAATTACATGTCCAAGAAGCCTACCTTCATGAACAGAGAAAACACACTTTTTTAAATTCAAAGACACTCTGAATTCCCTGCACCTTTCAAACACTTGTCTGAGGTGAATCATATGCTCATCTACACTGTTAGAAAACATTATTATGTCATCCAAATAAATAAGTATAAACTTATTAATGAGACCTTGAAATTCCATGTCCATGGATTCCTAAAAAGTGTCTCCAATATTAGATAAGCCAAAAGGTATTTTTTGTATGCCAATGTCCCCCACTTTGTGGTGAAGATTGTTTTGAATTAGTCTTCTTCTTTGATCAAAATTTGGTTATAACCACTATAGCCATCCAATAAGGAAAACCTTTCTAAATCTAAAAATAACTTTAAAATCTACTCTATTTATGGCAATGGATAGTGGTCTTTAAGAGAGGCCTTGTTCAAATTATGGAAGTTAACACATAGTCTTATTTCACCATTATTTTTTCATATTAGAACAAGGTTTTCCACCCAAGTTGAATGCTTAATTGGAAATATTATAATAATTCACTCAATGAGCTTATGTAGCTCATCTCTCATCAAAGGTTCAAGTTTTGGGTTAATAGGCCTTTGTCTCTATTTGAAATGCCTAGTCTCATCTTCTAACTCAATAGTACATTGAGCTACAATTGGATCAAATCCTTTAAGTTCATTTTACTTCCATGCAAAGACATCTGAAAAAATTTAACATAACAAAAGTTTCTTTCTCTGAAGATGTGCAA
Source organism: Torreya grandis (assembly GCA_037957365.1). Classification (NCBI taxonomy): domain Eukaryota; kingdom Viridiplantae; phylum Streptophyta; class Pinopsida; order Cupressales; family Taxaceae; genus Torreya; species Torreya grandis. The sequence continues at coordinate 1,754,210 of JARHVA010001643.1, forward strand.
ACTTTAACCAACTTTAAGCTCTTGCCAATGGTAATCTCTACATTTGTATAGTGTTCTTCCTTGGTTGATAAACAAAACTTTTATTTTCTCAATTCATCATCTCTGTTAAATATGTTTTCAAGGGTGACCAACCCTTTAGGTAACTTTTTTTTTTTTAATTGCACAATCTGGTCACCATACTACTGAAATTACTTATCTTGGTTTTTTGAGGAAAATTCAACTTCCTTTTATAAGAATCTAACAATCTGACTATCATCTTCAAATACTTACCAATTGTCATGGTTTTTTGGGATATAAGGTCTCATAATTACCTTGATGTGTGATTAAATTTTCTCATTTTTTAATTGCCAATTGGGATACTAAATTTTGACCCAATGGCAGCCAGCATATCTTCATGCTTGTTCTTATTTCTTGATATGGCCTGAGTATTGAAATATTAAAAGTCTTCAACTAAGACCCATACTCTATGCTTATAGGACCTAAGCATTGGGTTCTTTCATATATTAAGTCCCCTTACTTGGTGAACTACTAGTTCACTATCAACAAAGACTTGTAAGGTACTAACCTTCATCTTTCTTTCCCATTACAAACCATGCACTAGTGATTCATATTCAATAACATTATTGGAAAAACAAAACTAAAACTTGAGAGAAGATAAATAACTTTGATTATCTAGATAAATTAACATCATTCTATCTCTAGTGCCATGTTTTTTCCTGGATTCATCAAAATATAGTTGCCACAGTCCATCACTAGGCTGATCATCTTTCATCAATGTTGGAATTGGTGCATTATTTTCATGAAGATAATAAACACCAAGTATTTATTATTAAATTAACTTTTATGGATCATGATCATGCAAATAATAGGTCCATTCATCAAGGAAAATATATGAAACTCCATCTAGAGGTGATTCAGTTTCCATCTCACTATTTTCTAGTACTTTGTCTGAGATAAGACAATTGGTTTTCACCATACTTGGCATATATGGATCCAAATGAAATATTGAAATAGGTTCAGAATGTATTTTTACCTTAGTACCATACCTAATTCATAACATTAAATAGTTCCAATCATCTAACAAATATCCTTCAATATTTGAAGTAAAGTCTCTTAATAGACACATGGAAAAATAGGGAGGCAAGTTCACTACAACTACATCTTGATAAATAATAACATTGGGGCAAGCATGTAATGTCAGTTTTATATCTTTGATTATGCCTATTATATTTTTTGGTGACCCATCTAATTGTAATACTCCTTTGGTATTTGTCTAATAGACAAGACCAAGCTTGTCTATAATTTGTTTGGGCATGGTAGTGTTGTTAGCCCCACTATCTACCATATATTTATGGACTAATCAATCACCAAAAATAAGAGAGAGATAAAAGGGAGGAGTTTTGTTTGATTTTACATTGGTTTTGTCCACCTTTTTCATGTTATGTACTTGTTGATCAGGTTACTTAACTTACTGGTTTGAATTATCCAAGACAACTCTTTATTTCTTAATTAGTTATTTAGATACTTTAAACTCTAAAATCTCTTGAATAAGCATCTTATCCTATAATGTCAAGTGAATCCCACATTTTAATGCTAACATTTGACTTGTTCATTTGATCTATTATGTTGACTCCACTAACCTTCAGCTGTAATTTTTGAGTTGTTGGTTATTCTCTAGTTAGAATAATTTGAGGAACCTTCACTATCTCTACATTCTAAATCTTTTATGCTATAATAAAATCAACTTGATCCTTGAAACTCTTATAAATAAAATTAGGAACACTAGAATTATTGCTCACATCTTGAGCTTCCTCAACTACTCTTATTTTATCTCTAGTTAGAGCTACAACTTGACCATCTGTATTTTTAGTTTCACCATCTTGGTTGAATACAATGTGATCATCCAATTGCCAATTAACATTGATAACATCAAGATGCCCTAGAACTATTTGAGCTTCTCCTTGGAATTTCATAATCATATCTTGATACTGACCACCTTGAATAGAGAACTCTTCATGTGTCATTTTTGGTAGAGTAATATCTTGTGATACCAAGGCTTGATTTTGAGTGTCATTTAGATTGGAAGGCTGCCAACCTAAATATTGCATCAAGTTATTTTGAGGAACAATAGCTTTTAAATTGGAAGGTACATTAGGACTAAGGGATGAATATGTTTAGTTTGGATTATAGATCATTGATTTTGATAATGTTGATTATTGTCCTTAAAACCTTGATAAAGGGATTGTTGGTTATTGTAAGATAGATAAGTGTTTTGAATTTATTGTTGATAAGTTCTACTTTGGTACTATTGTCTCTTGAGTTAAATAATCTCATTTCCAAAATCTTGTAACATGCTTTTCAAGTCACCAATCTTGTTAGCTTGATTAGGAGGGGCTAAAACTTGGATTTTTTAGGATGGAATAAGAGCTATAGATGGAATATGGGGAACTTGAGGAGGAGGAACATGTTACAATTATGGTAATATTGGCATTAGAGGCCTTGAATTAAATTTACTAGCTTGTATTAAGCTATTTTCTACTCTTATTAAAATTTCATATGCATTTGGTAAGATTATACAACCCATAGACTATATTATGACACTTATATCAGAATTAAGGACCTTAAGATAGTAAAAAAATGCATACTCTATAGATGCTCTAACCAATGCAAGGATCCTAGTCCATGTCTTTTAGAATCTAAGGTTAAAATCAAGCATGAACTCTTGGGGGTACCTTTATATGGTAGTCAGTTATTCAAATAAAGATAGATGATCAGACTTGTCTTCAAATTGCCTAACTAAGGCTGCACCTAACTCATTCCAAGTATCAATGGATATCAAAGGGAGGTTCATATACCATTGTAATTCTTTTCCTTTAAAAGAGGCAACAAGTAGTCTGATAGCCACATTATCTTGGGTAACATTATGAACATAATATATATTGGAAACATCTTGGATATGCTCAATAATAGTAGTTCTATCCCATTATTCTGAGAAGAAAGGGATGATCTTTAAGGTAAACAGGAATTTCATAAAATTGGGCTAAATTCATGGGACTACCCCTATTAAATGGAACAAACACTTGATTTGTGATATCCATGTGGGCAAAAGGATTTTTGATTATGGGGACAATAGATTGGACCAAAACAATAAGATGACCAAGAGATGAATGCTTATTTTTAGGATAAGTTCTTGTATTATTGAATCTTTATCTTTTATAAGAAGTAAAAGGCAATCCAATATGTTCAAAAGGTGCACCTTTACTTGATGATCTTGTTATAACCTTTGGCATGAAAACACTATCTAAAAGAACTTGAAGGATATTCAACTTTTGATGATGGTGGATGTCTCCTCCTTTTGAAATTTCTTCTTCTCAATATTCAAACATCAATTATGCCAAAGAATTTGTCCCACTGAGCATGCTAAAACTATTTTTGTTTTAGATTTGTACCCTAGCTAAGTAAGGAGATTTTTTATATCTTCCTACTCAAATCTAGTCCAACATGGGACTAATCCTAAGTTATGGGTATCCTAATAATGGATTATACCTCTAGAGAAGGTTAGATTCCTTTTGGATCTATCACCTAAACTAGACTTAATCTAATACTTTCTTGGAAAAGACATAGAGAGATACAACAATATAAAAAATCATGTAAAATGGGGTGATGCACCAATAATTAGAACACTTATACTTTTCATAAGACACTATGAGACACATTCAAGACAAAAGAGATTAGTTCCACATGAGTATTTCATAATAAGGCATGAATAATTTATCAAACTAACATGAGAGGGCACATAACCACTTTCAAGTTAAACAACAAACTGTAAATTGATCTTATATTGACCTATGAGAACTATCAAGCACTTCATGAAGGCAAAAAAATGTAGACATAGGTAAGGAACATACATTCACTTAACTATAGTACATGAATTCATAGAACACACTTCAATCTAACTTTCAAAATGATGGAATTTAGTATTTATTGCATCAAAAGGTGTTATAGTGTAAATTTTGGCATAGCCTAAGCAAGCCAAAGCATAAGAGTATATTTCTCTAAAAATTACCAAAGATTTATTTCTAAAAACTTTCAAAGAGAGTTACATTTGGTAGAAGTTAGAACATATATATAAAAAAGGAAGAGAGAGAGGGAAATGTGATGTATTAACACAAGTTCAAGGATGTTGACTCGTGACCTTATCAATAAGGAACAAATTCTATAAAAGAATTAAATGCCCATTTCCCTTATCCAAATACCAAGTATCCTTCTTGAAACTCCATGTCATTATCTATCTAATTTGTTGACAAGGACCATGTCTTGGAATTGATATAATTCTGTCACATCTACTTTGGGTGGCCAACTATACCTATTTATCAAAAATGTGATCCTAGTGATAGGAAAGACACCTCTCCATGATCATATTTACATATTTTTTTACTCCAATATTAAACACAAGATTATTATAGGTTAAAACTAATCCACTTATTGGTTTTCACAGTCACAATATCCATGAAAACTTGCAAACTACTTGACCTTGTTTTACCTGCACTAGTCCATCTTTGATCTCTATATTAGGTCATAAGAGACATGTTCTACATTTAAAACCTATGAGAGCCAATAAGGATACTCCATCTAAAAATAATGATCATGTCAATGAAATGATCCTGTAATAATGTCAACAGGTTCCAAATTATCAACCAAAGGTCCTATTTAAACTTAAATAGTGATAAAGCCTTGTCCTTAACTGTATTCCTTATGTGATAATGTTTGTTATTGACTAAGATCTAATGGTGATATGGATCCCTAAGATTTTATTCACTTAGGTCAAAAAACTAGTTCATCAACCTTCAATGGAAGCTCATTATATTTTCCTGATGTTCATTAGTTTTCGATTGCCAACTTAGACCATTTCATTATGCCCAACTATATTTATTCCTATCGGTCCCAAAGATATGTTGACTTATTTAACTCCTTTCACATTGTTATATCTAAATATATGAATGCATGCAAACATTTGATTTCCTACCAACTAAAAAACTTTAGATCTAAATGTATGAGCTCACATGCACTATATATCTCACTAGGATCACTTTCTTATTAGTTCGTATGCTCTATCGATCTAAATGTATGATTGTATGCTGGTAATTAATCTAGCTTGGACCCACCCTTTTGTCAGTGAGCATGCACCATCAAATCTTGACTTCATAAACTCACACTATAAGATCTTGTCCAACTTGTAGATATTTAAGAGATATAACCCAAAGACCTTTTGACTACTTTGACTCTAGTGCAGACCATTAGATCATATGTGTCAGTATGCGATCTCAATAAAATTGTTAGATCTTGATCAACTTTAAGCTCGTTAAGGGTTTTTAAACCCAAATGGTCATTTTACTAAGATTTATCTTTGACATTTGCACACCTATCATTGATATATATATATAAATGTATTTGGCATCAATTCAAACATCATTGTATTTTTAAAAACCAAAGATCATTTCTTGTGCTTAAATTTGACACTTGCGTGAACATCCTATGTTGCAGGTCCAACTTTGAACACTTATATCTTGAACTAAAAAGCTCACCTAGACATGAAACTTGTAGATCATGTTTCTAGCATGGATAAATCCATGGCACTATAATATCCTAGCTGGTGATGCTTTCTAATTAGACTTATAAAATGCATAAGATAGACCATTCAGTTTTTCATGATGTCCTAGAGACTGTCTGGCTCTTTAAACTTGCACAGTCCATTTTTAATCAATACTTCAATGTTTGCAATGATCTTCTAAGGATTGTGCAACCTAGTTCATTCTCCTTGAATGATTTAGATACCGTGAAACCTATGTGGACCCTTCACCTGCTATTGTAGACTTGTTTCATGAAGATCAATTAGATCACACTTAAAACCTGCTTAAAGTGTTTAAAAATATTTGTATAATTTGTATTCTCTCCACTTGAGGTTTATTTACTCCTTGTGACATTGGGTCACTCTTCAATCAAGATCTTGCTCCTTCCACTAGACTCTTGGACTAGACACATTTTTGGTATGTAGACCAAATTTGGTCAATAGAAACCACCCTCTAAAATCCATATACCATAAATTAAAAGTTGAAATTAATCTTTAGAGAAATCAATGTGAGTCTTTGTGGTGCCACGTGAAGGGATACGAGGCACTTTGAAATATTTGGTGGCATTTGGAGTATAATTTTGCATGTTATGGGTTTGTAAGCTTAAAAATACATGTAAAAAGACCATTGAAAAGCTACTTAACATAGTATGTGGGATTTTTATGAACTTTGACATGGTGGTGGGCATTTTTAAAGGGTATTTTACATGTGTATAGACTTAAAAAGGGCCACACAAGAAAATAAGAAGGGATTTTGACAAGGATCACAGCTTTATATTTCATTTTACATGGTTGATGGAATGGTAAATATCATTATACATGTAAAAAAATTAAAAATAGCACACAAGTCCATAAAGAATGTATAGTGTTATTAAACCCTTTTATTTATTCAAGATGGAAACCCAAAAAAGACCTTGAATGTTTTTGAATGGTTTTGTAATGTGTTGTAGAAATGTGACCAATGTGAAAATGTAAAGCCTCAATATGTTGCACATAGATTTGGGATAAAACCTCATTTTAGGGTACCACAACCATTTCTTGTAAACTTGGCCATGATACTTGATTTTCATTAAACAAAGGTGAAACATTATTTTTTGAGCCACTATCATTGGTAATCATTGGATTAGATTTCAATATGAAAACCAAGCCTTGTCCATTGGGCTAAGGAGTTAGCATTTATTCTCAAAAAAATTTACCTTCCCTATCTTTGAAACACCTCAAATTTATTTTAGGAACATAATTAGGGGTATTGTTAAAAAATGTAGAATTTAAAGAAAATAGATCCATTTTTGGTATTTTCATGATCATGGAATGTAATATAAGGTGGTTGATTTTGATAGCTTAAGACCATGTCAACAATGTTAGATAAATCATGCTCAGGTTGGGTAAATGTTGTCATGTGTACATTTTTTTTATTATGCATCTTATGATTTGGTAATGGGTTGCTCAATATTTTAAAGTCATGATCGAGTGTTGCTAGTGATTTATTTAAATCTAAATTATGTATGTCTATCATAATTGTGTTCCTATTAATAAAGTCAAAAAATTTACTATGCAATTTGTAATAATTATTGGTTGAAGTCCTGACCTTCAATGATAATCATAAAAGGCATGAGGGTTATATCTCTTAGGTAAGGGAATGTTTGGATCATAATGAAATGGTTCATGTAAATAAATTACATTGCATTATATAAGCCTCTTTATTACTTGACTAAGTGGATTAGGTAGTCTTTTAAACTCTCTCTTTGGCTTAAGTTCCAAAAATGTAATTATATATTGCAACACTATGTTAATGGCTTTGGCATCATTCCTGACTTGAAATTTAGGTGCATAACTAGTATTTATTTTAAATGTTTATTATATTTGATAGTTGTGATCATTGGATGTTGAATCCATTTATGTATACTTTAACATATTTTCATCCATAAACTTAATCTCAATGTTATAGAAGCATGACAAATATCATTGAATGAGCCATAATTGGTGAACATAACCTTGTCTTTGATAGGGTTGAGAAAACTATTATAGAATATGCTTTGAAATTAAATATTAGGATGTGGATGTGGCATCTTAGGAAAGATGGTCTTAAATTTAAGCATGTAATCCATAATTCATTCATTTGAAAAATTAGTGAAAATGTCATGTTTTAACTAATGTTTATCGACAAGTACACTAAGAATAGGTCAAGTAGGTTATGAAATTTATGCATTGGTCCCTTAGGTAATGAATATAATTGATATAAATTATAACTCGTAAGGTTTTTAGAAAACAATTTTGGTCATGTTCATCATGGTGATACTCTAAACAATATGCACATAACTCTTCAATGTGCAAAGAGGGATCTGCTTTTTCATTGAATGGCATGAACTTGGGCATATGAAAATATATAGGTTAATGATGGATAAGTACCTATAAATTTATATGATTGTGAAATATGTCAAAGGATGAAGGAACATTCCTAGTTTTAATAAATTCTTACAAGATTTGTGAATTTTTTGCTTTCATGTCATTGTATGATAAAAACACTAGATGTGGGGTTTACATTGGTGTGCCCTAATCTTAAATGTATGAAAATTTTTGGAAACACATTAGTATTTGGATTGTTCATATTATGTGAGGATTTACATAGGTATTATTATCTTCACCACTTGATGTGAAAGGGTTAGTTTCATCCTCTAGAAGTTGTTTGGGCATAGTTTGCTTATTTTAGAGATCTTATTATTTTAATTTTAAAGTCATAATAATTGGTATATACATGATAAATTTTATTTAATGTATATTTGAAATTTTCTAGGGTTTTCTTTCTATATGGATCAATTTATTCACCAAGATCAGGATCCTTATAGGTTTCATCATCACTATGAACATCTTCTATAAAAATATCATCAAGAGTTGTAATCATGTCTAATGGATAAATAAGTGTCAAGCACAAATTTGAAAACAATATTTTGAATAAATAATCAAACCCTAAGGTAATGAGGGATTTGTAAAACCATAGGTTTAATTTTTGAAAGAATCAAGGTTCACCATTATGTTTACCCTAATTATGGTTTTGATTTTAATAAGAAATAAACTAGATGTAATTAAATATATTTAAGCATACATAATTGAACACATAAAATTAAGATCTATCTAATAGGCTAAAATTATAAATAAGTGAAAATAAAATAATTGAAACTATATTAATAAATTTAAATGATAAATGGGCAAGGAATGATCACAATTGTTTATTTTTTAGAAATATGAGATTCTAAATGGGTTATGCAAATTATGTGCAACCAGTTAGTGAAATCTATAAATCATGTAATGATTTTAAGCATGCCCATTCATTGGGATAAAACTATTACTATACTAGATAGACTCATATGGATATTACTATCTAATTTTGGTTGGTTTTGTCCTATTTTGACAAGGTTTGTTTATCTAAGGTTTCACAGTCTAGTTTTTTAATCATTTATGCACTGTTGATTTATTATTATGCATGTGCCTTAACTTCATGTGTGTGATGGGTATAATGTATATAATATTTTAATATCATCCTTATAATATATTATACTCCAAAATAAAATAAATAGTTATGTATTTGGGTAATTTCCAAGGCAACATTATAAACTAAAAATCTTGTATGCATGGAATCAAACCTCCATGTAGTTCTTTGAGTGCATGGATGGAATAGTGTGAGTGAGGGTCTCTAGAACTCCTATTTCCTATGAATAATTATATAAATACATGTAATCTAATCCCCTCATTTGACATAAGGGATAATATAGAGAGACTAAGATAAAATAAAAATGTCTCAAGTGTACGAGATTTAATGAGGCTTGATTTTAGTGATGTTTGGCTCTTGATATTTGTAAATGTCTTATGTTTGCCTCTAAATATATACCTCCTAGATAATTAAAGGCTTGGTTAGACCTTATATATATACACACACATACACACACACACACACACACACACACACACACACACACACACACACACACACACACACACACACACACACACACACACATATATATATACATATATATATATATATATATATATATATATATATGTATGTATATATATACATATATATATATACATATACATATATGTATATATATATATATAGATATATACATATGTGTATATATATATATAGATATATACATATGTATATATATATATGATATATATATATACATATATATATACACACATATACATATATATATATACATATACATATATATACATATATATATATATATATATATATATATATTATAACCTAGGATAACCTAAGAATAATTTTTGACTATGATTATTTAAATAAATAAGATTAAAGGTGAAATATTCATGAAAATGGGATAACATACCCATAAAAAAAAAAGGGAAAAACTTGTAGGTGTGTGGGTTTGTTTAAGACAAACCCATACATTATAGGGATCTATCTAGGGGATGATTTCAACTCTATTTTTAGGCAAGGTTGGGTGATAAGTTAGATACTCCATATGTGTTAACATAAAAAAATTTTATAAGTGTTAACATGCTTTTAAACTCAATGGACCAAGTATAGACCTATTGTGGAGCCAGAGTAGTCCTAGAAATAGGCTAAATGTACAAGTTTTCTAAGTAAGATGAATTGGGAATAAGACATTGAGAATAATAGTCTTGATCCAAATTAAGGTGTCTACAATAGTATAGATGCTTAATTATAAATCATTTTTTGTATTATATTTGGGTGGTATCAACATGAATTATAAAACACAAGGTAAGATAGGGAGTACACACAATAAGATAAAGATAAGAATGAGGATGTTCAAGAGGAATTTTAGTAATGTGAAAATCAATAAGTGGGCCCATATTACCTAATTTAAACCCAATTACCAACATATAAACACACATGCTAAATTAATACAAATTAACACTAATTACATAGAAAGGTGTAACATGCAATGGTAACTAGGGGTGATGGTGGACTCTAATGTTAGTGAGATGTCAAAAATAAACAAATAGCCTTAAATTTGACATCATTTTTTAGCATCATAAGGTTTTTCCAACCTTAAATTTCATGTCTATTTGACTCTCATATTAAAATTTTTTCTTCTTATTTGTAGAATTTGAATGAAAAATCATAATATCTTGGGCATATTGTGGAGTTTGGAATGGTTTTTTTTAACAATATTTTTTTTGAGCTTGGCATGGTGGTGTAACTAGATTGAGACTATATATAATTATTTTATATTAAATTCATGAGAAGGTAATGAATTATTTAATCAATTAGATATGTGAAAAATCCAAGATATATGTCTTGAGATTGATCTCTCCCAACAATTTTTTGATAAACACAAGCAAGGTTGTCTAAGTGTTTTGGGAGTGCCATGGGTGTCAAAAAATATTGCCCTGTATCCCCTAATCTGTTTGGGATATATATTGACAAGTTAGAATAATGGATGGTCAAATATGGAGGAGAAGGGATCTAATTTGACAAATATGTCATGAAACTCCTACTATGTGCCAACGATCTAATTTATATAACAGAGACAACTTGTAGTCACTTAAATTTGGTCATGAATAGTTTATAATGTTAGTTTTATCCCACTTTCACTTTAATTAATTGAGCACTCAATTTGGACTATTTTTACACCTTAATTTATATTAAGCACCTATATGTACCTATCAATTTTTAATTTTCTATCTCATGCCTTAAAAATGTTCTAAATTTTTAAAAACCTCTCTATGCATTTTTATGAACATTATAGATCCCAAAATTCATATGTTTCCCTTGGTGACAAGAATGACCAGTAGGGGATAATAATGGAAATTATTTTTGTCCCTATTAATGCCTCTAAGTGTACCATAGGGTTTCTTAGTGTTAAAAAAACACTTCTCATTTTAGAATTCTAGGAATTCAGAGAATGAGTAGTAGGTTGTAGTAACTACTTATGGTGAAATAGCAGTAGAGATATGTATTGGTGTTCCACAATTATAATGAGTGATGGTTGTGAGCCATCATTATCCATTTTTTGTGAATTATATAAGATCACTATTAATGCTTAGTAAATTATGACCTAGATTTAAGCTACAAATTAATCCAAGTGGATATTTATAATGAACTTAAACTAAAGTGATCTGGTATAAAAAAAGGAGCAAATAGAAAGGTAAGGCAGAAAGAAAGTGAGTGATTGCCAATTTTAGTTTCAAAAATAATGATATAGCATCAATTACAATTGAATATGTATTCAAACTAATATATAATTTAAAATATCCTAAGCTCAAATTCAACTATATACCAAGTAAACTTCAAAGCATAATGTAGAGATTCACAAGTAAGAACTAGGTCTACTTTAAAGATTTACTACTATAATCAAATAAAATTTTCACATATGAATATAGAGTGGAATGAATTGAATAAAAACCCAAGATCCTTCAACTAATCTAGCATATGCATAAATTAAAAACCCTATTATTAGAAAATGCAACCTAAAATTCAAAGAAACTATTCAAATTTAAGACATAAACTAGCAATTGAGAGAAAAGCTATATTAGCAATTAACATATCAAAATGTGGAAAATATTTGTAGAAGTCCTTGATTATATTAATTTCTTCAAGTGTACAAAATTTTCTCAAAAACTATCTCTTTACAAATTGGTGATACATGCCTTCTATAGAAAGATAAGGTAGCGCATCGGTCAGTTACAATATACATGTGTACAAAAGATAAGGATAGATTTCCTTCCTTAGAAATTTCTAAATTACACTTGTTTTTTACAATTATATTGACCTAGTGACAATATGCTACCAGACTATCATATGCCTTATAAAAGAATATTCCTATCCTAGATATCATAATGTTTATACAAAAATAATATTAGCTACTAGGTGGGCCCATTGCCAAAGAATCCCCTCATTGATTTTACAGAAGCTCTATTACATTTTGATGTTGGTATTTGATGAGCTCCATGTCTATAATTAGATTCACGAAGCAAACCTCTTCTTGATCAGCTAAGTCATCCAAATTTTGGTCATCCCTAGCCATGGATTCCTTTATGTTCCTTGCCTCTATAATTTTCTCTTTTGCTATGAAAATCATGTCCAAAATTTTTTTGTTGTCCCTTCCAGACTAGCCCTATCTCTTGATCCTAATTGACTAAATGACCAAAGTGACCTTGTGTTTTAATTCAATATCATTAATGATTCCAAGTGTAGTGGTCTTAGGAATTACTCAATTCTATTGATCGATCCTTTATCATCTACCAAAAGCCTCTTCAAACTCCTTGTCCAAGTACTTAGACCTTGGACCTTGTCTACTATTATTCCCAGTATGTTGTTTAAATGTGCTAAGTTGATAGTCTTAAACTTAGGAATCTTATTCCTAATCACAATGTCAATAAGATCCCTAACCTGGGTCTTTACCTTTTGCCATTTTGTTATTAACTCTTTGGCTATCTCACCTTGTTAGCTTAGGGAATCTTGCCTTAGCTTTATTGAATTCAAAGAATTGAACATATCATAGGATGAGGCCTCAAACATATACATCATGGTGACAAGGACTAAAAAAATAGACTGGATTTCTAGATTCTCCTTATCCTTCTCTAAATTGTGGATCCTCCACTTCATTCCCCTAATTCTAGATTTAGCCTAAGCTAATTCAACCTCAACCAAGCTCTCAACATCCTCTCCATGTATGATAAACTCACCAAGTTGTTGACCTCCCACCGAGGTTAAGCCTACAAAGAACTCCACCTTTTGGAAGGTGAATTCCTTAGCTCCCACTATGGCTATCTTGGTGGTGATTCTCTCCAATCCATCTATCTATAGATAAATTTGCATGGTGGTGGATGACCTTGTGAATTTTAGAGTCTCTAAGACCTTTACACCTATGTTAATTGATGCTCCTAGAGCATCTATTTTCTTTCCCTCTAGTCTTGGAGTGACCATAATTCTTCTTTAATTTTATTCCTTTACCATATCTATAATCCATGGCTTAATGTCATCATGTACTTAAATATTGGCAACCTTTGTCATGGCCCATGCATGGGAGATAAGGAATCTTTTATAATTTCCCATATATAAACTAGTTAGGGATGACATGTCCATGAATGTGGAATTCATCACTAAATAGGTTAATCTCATTATTTGGATGTGTGATATTAAACCTTGGTCTTTTAGGTCCAATAAAGATCAGTGCCATTTCTAATTTCCTCTTCTCCTTAGGAGCTAATGGGACCATATCAAGAGTAAGCTCTTTTACTTTATCCTCCCCTTGCTCTCTTGCTTGGACTTGAGTTTCTTCCATATGTTCCCCTTCTCCTTCAGTGTCATATGCCTCTACAAGTTCCTTGAAAGCACCCTCAAGTGTCTCTTCTAGCTCCAAGGAAATAATATCTATGTGTTCAACATGGGAAGGTGGCCTTTGGGGTAATGTTGAATATGAGGGCCCTTTCTTGGGTCTCTCTTCCAATTTCTCTTCTCCTAATTTCTCCTTACCACATCCTTGCTCATCCTACCCTTACACAATTTACCCCTAATGTTGTGGTTGTTCCATTTGAGGTTGTTCTTGGGATGTCCCAAATGGTCTAGGTAATAAGTGATACTAGAAAGGATGAATTTTCCATGCCTCTATAGATGGCTTGTCATCTTTTGTCAATATGTGCTCAAGTTTGATATTGTCCCCTTTGATCCTGGCCAACACTTCTTCATAATTCTTGGCCTTAATGTAAATGGTGTTATGAACATTGATTCAATGCATGTATTCAAGATTAGGTATCTTGTTCTACTTTAGATATTCACCTACTATATTCTTTAGGTCCCATATTTTGAGTTCATTAACTTGAAACCCAAATGAGTCTCTATGCTTGGGCATGGTGTCCACCTATTTCCAATCCTTCAATATGGTCCTTTAAATAATCAAAGGGAAGGGATGGAGAATACCTTTCTTATTCTCTTTATAGATTCCATCAACTCCATTAATGGGTTTGGAAGTAAACTCTTATTCAGCAAGCTTGCTTGGTACATATATAGGCAATCTATATGGTTGGGACAAGATCCCCTCAATCCTAATGACTGTGCAGTTAGGGTAGCACCAGATGTCACCCATCATTTCAACATAGTTATTGATTAGTGGATGGACTCTAGGCATGAGAACACCTATAATAGCTTCCACTATGGTTGGGTAAGCATTGTCACAAATAAATTACATGTGGTTCCTATACTTAAATATGTGTAATTTAGAGTAATGATAGGAAATGGTAGTGTGACCCTTAGGAAACCAATTCTTTATACTAGGTAAGTTGATGGAGGCAAGAAGAGTGTCCAACAAATATGACATCATATAGAATTATTTAGCAGTTTTCCTTTTGATGGTGGTGAATTGACTAGATAAGAAAACATCAGTCAAATCTCCAAATAGAGGGGTCATCTTCTCTTCTACCATATAATACACATAGGGAACCTAGACTTTGCTTACATAGGTGGTTGAGGGGGCTCTTAATTCTTGGTTCAATAGGGTCATGATTACCTTGATGCCCTCCCTAAATTGTACTATTATTATTTTACCCTCAAAATCCCTAAAGACATGGGTTCCTTAGAGTAGTCAGGGTCTAAGGACGGTTTCCAAGTCATGCTTGGACATCCATTCCTTTATTTTAGATAGTTCAACATGGGGGATTAGGAATTTGTAATATTTTTCAAAGGCCATAGGGGAAATGTAAGATACCCTCTTGGAAATCCCTTCCCAAATGATCCAATCATTATTTATCATATAATCAATAAATATAGGAGCAAGACATCTGTATAATGTAGTACCTTAGGTTTTGTAGTGGCATAGTGAAGGCTGGTCATCTAAAAAGTGACCAAGTCATAATGCCTCTAGCTCATCATGGCAATTCTCTACTCCTTTGTGATGGTCTTTAATTCCTCCACCATGAAGAAGATTTTAGACCAATTCTTGATGCCTAGATATTTTAGGGTTGTAGTATTCAATTCAATGTATTTAAAGATCTATCCCTCATTATCTATCAATAAGTAGAGCTTGGTCTCCGCCTTCAATTATTGCCTATGAGCTACTATGGTCTCTATTTTTGAAAATTACTCACAACCGATTGTAAATTGGTCTCTACGGTAGCTTTTTTTACTCAAAAACACAATCAAGCTTTTTTTTATATAGAATTATAACTAATTAAGTTCACTTGGGTCACTTTTATGCAAGGTTTAGGGTTTAGATATTTAATGGTAGGATATATCTAGACTCTGGCTCATTCATGCTTTAGATTTGATTTTGAACTTTACCTTTATACTTTTGTATTTTTTAGCCCATAAGATCTCCTATTTTGTCCTTTTTAGCTTGCATGACACCTATGTGGCATCGTTATGGACCTTTCATGCCATTTTTCATAAATGCCTTTTGAGCACTAGCCATTGGCATTTAAAAATAGCCCTTTTATTTTGATCCATTGGATTGAGATCCTAGATTAGCATGAGATATTGATTTTGATTTGAGTTCTTGCCTTTTTATTAGCTATTTGGCACCATTACCCTATGGTTGTATCACTTGGCATCTCCATGGGGCCCCTGAATTCCTTTGAAAAGTCATTGATGTTTGCATGCCATTGGATCATGAAACATGATAAAGCATGAACCATTGGATTATCTATCAGTTCTACCTCAAATGAGCTTTCACCATGCATCGAGTTCATGAGCTCTCGAGGCTTCATTAAAAATTCTTTGGGGTACTCACATCATTGGATCATCCTCTGGAAATGAAGCATGAGCCATTGATATGTAAAGATGCCTAAGATTTAAGTTATCACATTATTAAAGTGGGACTTAGGCTTAAATTCCTTAGGCTAAGGTTTGTTTCATGTTTATTAAACATAAAGTAAACCTTAGGCAAAAGTATTTATGCCTAAGTTTTTCAAATTCTATAAAGGGGACCATGGCTAAATGCTTTAAGATAATGTTTACATTGTGTTAAGTAAACATAATGTATACTTTGGGTTAAAACATTTATGCCAAGCCTATAAAATATGCCTAAAAGGGGATAAAATGATATAATGGTTTGATGTTAAAAAATATTTTTATTACATTAATAAATATATTAAAACCTTTGGTTAGAAGAATTTGGTCTAAATTCTACATAATAAAGACTTTTTTAAAAAATAAGACTTAGTATAAGTCTATAGTTTAAGTTTCACATTATTTGAACAAGATGCAATGGGGACCTTAAAGTATAGACTTAGACTAAGTTTATTTTGCATATATTTAGCCCATAAGACCATATCCATGTTTGTAGATTGAAGATTTTTAGTGCTTGGGTATCTCCTGAGGGCTTCCATTAGTCCATATGGTAATTCATGGGCTTCCTAGCAACAATTTTGGAATGCATTTTGACCCTGATATAGATAATTCATTAGCTTAAATTTGACAGTCTCATTGACATCAAATATGTCTTTACAAATGTCAAATAATAGTCACTTGAATATCAATTTTACGCTAGTGAAACTTTTAATTTAATGGGCTTAAATTTGATGGTCATACAGATGTCAAATTCATCCTCACAAACATTAAATGATGGTCATAATAGCTTTAAATTTAAGCTCATTAAATTCTTACAACCTAATATGAGAGTGTCATTGGCACTTTTTATGGACCTACCCAAGATCTTGGGCTTAATTCACTCCATTAGATCAAAATCTATGATAAAGTGAGAGCCATTAGATGGCGATCTAGGATTTTTCTCATGATTAGTCACTTCTATCAGGTGGGCCCCTTTACTTTTAATCCTAAAATATAATAATACCATGTGTCAATCATTTGGGCCTTTTGTAATCCTTTGACCTTTCAACTATGCTTCACTCTGTCTGATCAGGTCTTTATGATGAAGCAAGAACTATTGGATAAAGGCTAAGGGTAAAAATTTGTTAGGGTGTTCACATAATTTGATCCTCTTCCCATGGTGAAGAAAAAATCATTAGATATTTCAATATGTATGTTGTTTAAGTCAAATCTCAGGCCTTTCTCACTTTGTTGGATCAAATACCATGATAAAGTAAGGATCATCGAATCTGTGAGAAGCAAGAAAGTTAATTTAGGACTCATAGTGATATAAAAGACTTAGGCTAAGGTCTCATTCTTATTAATAAATACATCAGGACCTTAGTTTTATTATATTAGGCTAAGTTATGGATCGAAGGGACCATGCTAGGAAATATTAAAAGGGGCCCTACAAAATAAAATGAGACCTAGCCAAAAATATAAAGAAATAAAAAAGGGGAAATAATAAAGGGGATCAATCATTTTTAAGATAAGTCTTAGTCATGTTGAAAAACATGATTAAGCTTAGGATATGAAACTTATGCTTAAGTCTCAAGTGGGTTTTAAATGGTCCCTGCTAATTTGGTTCCTACTAGTATTTGAATTTAAACTGAGGGTTTTGCCAAGGTTTTGGAACATGGATTTCTCAAGAACAAACATCATGGAACCTGAAACTAAAAGCCTTAAAAACCATTAATTAGTGTTGTTAGTCAAAATTAAATCAAAACATAACTAATTAAGCTTGCTTTTGACAAAGTGGATGATCTTCAAATTTTACAAATGAGCCTAACAAGTCATGTTTTTATGTTTAATCTTCAAGGTTTCTCAAGGGTCCCAATTTTTAAAAATGGGGGTGTGTTGGCCTCAATAAATGGTGATTAAAGGAGTAAACATGGCAACATGTTAAAACCTAGAGACTAGTTTTAAAAAATAATTAGGTCATCCACTCCACTTGATCAATATCATCATCCAGGTCAAATTATAGTTGAAACAATAGACTTAGGGTCAAACATCAAGACATAACCCTACTATGTGTGTGTTTTGATTCCACTTATTATTTTCCATGGTGTTCAAGAAATAACTTCCAATTCTCATGTATTTAATTACTAACACTTGACTTGGAGCATGTTTAGATATCCATTAGGAACCATGCTTTTAGCTTAGGAAAGGCTTGGGCATTGCTCTACTTCCAGTTAGGCATTCATAGCCCTGACAAAAATGCCTTTGGCTCCACTCAAGGCCTTTCTCCACTACTATCCAAACATCCATATCCCTGATGGAGATTACCAAAATCACCTATGCCTAAAAGCTTTTGATTTTGCATTGTATCCTTCTTTTTTGTATTTTCTTAGATCTTTATGCTTTTAGCAAGGTTGGGAACCAGAATAGCCAAGTCTTAGGATTTGGTAAAGTGTTTGATCTTTGGAGAATCACCTATGGCTATAACATCTACTCCAGGAAAGGATGTTGACTAAGTGATATTATGGCTATAACATGATAGTTTTGAGATATCACCCTATAAGTGTAAGTTTTCTTAAAACCAATTTGAGGTCAAGCTAATGGTCAAGTTATCATGAAATGATTGGCTTTTTCTATTGGTCTTTACCAATTTATAAAAATTACAACATTATGCTTGCAATCTAGGACCATGGTCATCATATGCATGGGGTACACACCTACACTTTTGAATTTTGGGGATTTTCAATAAAACCTCATAACTTTGAGCTCAAGATTGTCCAAGGGGACTTATTAGAACTAAGGAACAAGGCAATAAGAAATAAACACACAAAAAAAAGCAGGAAAGCAAGAAATTAAAGTAAATAAATTAAATATATACATTCTTATATACAAACAAGGGACAAGAAGGAAATAAATTTGAAAGAAACTAACTAGCCTACCTACACTAAATCTAACCATCTTACATATTTTATTCCATGAAGACCTCTGGTGGAGTAGCAGCAAAGTAGTGCTTGAGATACTACTCATTGGTGGGAAATGTGAACTCTGATCCTTGAAGGTCTTTCAACTTAAAGGTGTTATTCCCAAGTGTCTCTACTATTTGATAAGGACCAATCCACAAAGGTGTAAATTTTCCATGTTTACCCTTAGGCTTAGATGCTTTGTCCCAAAGCAAAACTAGGTCCCCTTGTATAAACACCTTAATATTTGACCTTTTATCAAACCATCTTTTCATTGTGGCCTGATGTCTACTAAAATCATCAAAGGTTTTCTCCCTTACATCTTCCATCTGAATGATGTCCAACAATCTAGAATTGGCAAGTCCTTGGCTATCTTCCATGTACTCTTGCATGAATATGTAAGTGGGTAGCTTAAGAGTGGTAGGAAAGATAGGTTCTTGTACATACACCAATAGAAAGGGTGAGGCTCTTAAGGCTTGTTTGATTCTTATCTTATCATCTCAAAGTGCAAATTTAAGGAGCTTATGCTAAGTCTTAGGCTTGTCTACAACAAACTTCTTGATTGCTTTCATTAGGTTTTTATTTGTGGATTCAGAGACTCCATTTCCTTAGGGATAATGGTTGGATTCAAACTTGAGAGTAATGCCATTATCATAATCCCATTTAGACATCTTTATAGATATGAAGGTAGATCTATTGTCACACACGAGAGACTGGAGTTCTAAACTTAGTACAAATGTTTTCCTCCAAGAAGTTGATCACTTCCTCAGTCCCACATTATTGTTATAGATTTAGAGCTAGGAGTACATAGTAATAAAAACCAAAAATGTAAATAATAAAGGAAGGGATAAAGGAACAATCAAACAATTACAATGAGATTTATTGCCATCATTTAGTCCCTTAGAGCTCCTTTCTAATATTTTCAAGTAGATTTAAGTGCAAGATGATTGGATTGTTGGATTACTTGACTGAGATTTTTAATGGCTTCAATGGCTTCTTAACTTGTTGATGGCTTTGAAAAGGCTATGAGAGTACCTTGGATAATGACTACAATATGATAGATGCTTATGGATTTTAGGGTTCTCAAAGTTTTTGGTTGGTCATGGAGGTATGGATTATATATATAATCGAAATGAGGGAAAATCAATGGCTCATATTTAATCTTGAGCTATTGAGATCAATGTTGAGAAATTTTCAAGGAATTAAAAATTCCTTGGAAACCTCTAGAATAGAGGATTTTAGAGGAAAAGGGCTAAATTGGAAGATATTCTAGAATTCTCCAATTCTAGAATCTCCATTAGGTAGTAGGAGATTTTATGTAGGAACTAGGATATTAGTTAATTAACTAGGAATATGATTATGGGTTTAATTAGTGGGTTTAATAGAATTATAAGGGTGAGCAGATTTAGGTGCATACAAGAAGAAGTACTTAAGTAGATACCATATTGGAGAGCCCATTCCATCATTCTTACACCACTAAAAGCCATGGTATTATCATAAATTATTATTGTAGGCACCCCAAACCTTATCACTAGGCTCTCATAGAAGTCTCCTTAGCCTCTTTGAGGTCAAATACTTCTACCCACCTTGTGAAATAGTTGGTAGCTGTAAAAACCCATTCATGGCCTACACTAGGTGGAGGATTGATCATTGTAATAACCCCATTGGGTTCTAACCAGAAAATACGTAAACATTTTTTTTTTTTTTTTTTTAAACACATTAACTATAAATAGATTACATAATGAGAATTTAAGCATATCATACAAAAATACTCCAAGAGTAATAATTTTAATTAAGTACGTGACATCTAACAGTCACTGATCACTATCAATAAATGAAAATGAATCAAATTGCATTCATAGAAGTAAATACAAATGTTCAGTCACTATTGTTACAATACACAACCACTATTGTGAATCCATGCTAAACATGCAATTACATTTCAACAAGAAATGTTTCCAAGATTGAACACAATATAATACAATGGACAATAATGGGATACAAGGCTCCCTAGAGCATGTGTTCCCCGACCTCTCCAATATTTGTTTTAATCTCAAGTGTCATCTCAAATGTAGTACTATTGTGGGGGGGGACAGAATCATTCAATTAATTTTCCACACCAACCATAGATCAATGATCCCCTGCACTAATCCTATTAGGTAATGGACCTCCCTTAAAGGATGAGTATATAGTGATGGCATGGGAATATAGAGTAATAAGAAAGTACCCATGTATTGTATGTTTTCTAAAACTAAACATATAGTGTATCATAGAAAACCCATTTTATTACAATATATCACACATATATTTAAATCACACTTATGAAATTATAATGTCTCACTAAACATATTTTTCATATAACTATATAATAAATAGTGATCTATACATATATCAAATTCATGCACACTACCTAATCAGGTTACCCTCATCTGGAATTGTGATACTAGTAAGCCAGTGCAATCCATCTCACTCCTTACTCAGTATCAGTAAATCAATATTGGTTAAATAACATTTAATCATGAGATTCATATAAGTCACATCCTACTGTAAATCATATCACTACACATGTTAAACATAGGAGTAAGCAAACTATATATTTATTCTACCTAGCGTATGAATGAATCTTACATTATTATCTAACCCATACTAAAAATAATGAGTATAATTTATACCACCTAAGTAAAATATATATTTACTACAAATTCTAATTACCATAATAAGTTCCAACATACTACACCCCATGATAACTCATATTATCATAGTCTAGTGTTTTAAGACATAACTACGAGTTTTCTACTACCAGTCATACAAATTAGTCTTAAATACATGGAACCATAAGCTTTTATTCAATCAATTAGATATAACAAAGCAAGTCATAATTTATAAAAACACATAAAATTCTTACCTAGCATTCATTAAAATCTCAAGGTTGTATGCATGCAAGCATGATGTCCTACTAACTGTCATTAAACATACTTTTAATTAATTAACCAACGTGAATACATTTATATAAGTGTGGGTCTAGACATAACAATTATAGTAAATACCCTCTGATATAGTATACTTAAATAATGTATATCTCTATGACATCCCATAATATCATATATCATTGTGTATGAGTACCCTATTCAACATGAACAAACAATCTAACACTTATAAATATTAATCAAGTACAAGATTATATCACTTGATTATACCCTAAATTATACTACAAATTAAACAATCAAAAGAAAATATAATATCTAATCATACATCATGATGCACTATTTTATTCTATAATTATCTAATCATTTGCACATATTAATAATCTCATAGTAGATACTGCACACAAATTTTCAACTTTAAATGATGTTATAAATTTGACCCTACTGACATGTTTGCATAACATCATTGTGCTACATATATATTACATGGTCTCTATTAGCATTCTAAGCAAAGCCATAATATAGTTTTAGATCATATAATTATATGAATCATGGATGTAGTATTAATCAAATATGAGTATAGTAAAATTACCACAATAAAGTCTATCTTTGTGATTATTTACACAGATTTTAGGTATATTCCTAAAACCATAAACTCTATTCATTTCTCTAAATAAAATCATGTACATCTATTTTTAAGCTCATCATATGACAATGGCTTATAAAGATAATTAGTGAGATCTCAATCAACTAATTGACTGAAGCTCAACAATTCATCTGACATAGATTAAAGGATCAAAATAAGTTTGAGAATCAATTATCTCATAATAATCTTAGCATTATGTCATATGATCTTAATCTTTATTAACAAGCATGTTAAAATTACAAGAATAATATCCTCTATAATAGAATTTGATCATAAGGATGTAATTATCCTAATTTATAAGGTATCTCCCTTGTCTCACAAGCATCAAAGTAAGCTAAGCAAAACATTAAACTTAGACTTAAAATAACCATACAATCAATAGATTATATGCCTTCATAATGTTTATCTTCAAAAGTCTATGCATAACCTTAATATAATGATTATCTTCAAAAGTCAAAACACAACCAATCATAATGTTTGCCTACAAAAATTAGTTTATACTTAATCTTAATTAATAATTCTTGAATAAATTTAAATCTTTTCATTTTCCATTGCTTACCCATTTGATCAATATTAACTTGGCAGTATCCACAAGTAGTCATTTATAGAGTACAACTAATATAATGTAAAGCTCTGTATTATTTCATTTACAGATATTTATTTTCTAACATTTCTTTCTTTAAACTAACAAATATTCATTGTTATTATTATATTTTAAAATTTTCATGAACAAGTTCTATTAATGTATATTTATGTGTATGAATTAAAGTTTACATCAATTATTTTGTAGCTATATTTTTACTATTTCTTCACAACTAGGTATATAGTACATTCCAAAATTAATTTTGGATCAAGGGAAATACAAGAAGTGAATTATAATTATTTTTGTAGAATCATGATTCTCATAAGGATCCCATGATAATTACGCTCATTTTATTTTAATAAAGCAAATCGGGTCATTGTGCAACTCAAGCTGGCAGTGCAATTTGGCTGGCAACACAACTTAGTTGGTAGTGTTGGTCGCCTCAAACCATAATATAGAAATTTGAGGCAAAAATAAAGTTTCATCGAACATTCAATATTGCATTAAAGATAAAACATATTTTCCTTCACACATTTTTCCAAATATTTCTAAATTATTCAAAACATTCTAACATTGATTACAAAATGCTAATATATATGACAAATCATTTAGAATTCATAATTTCAATTAAGGATTTAAGTATACTCAGTCACTACTATTTAACAATGTATATAGTCATTCTTATAAACCATTTCTAGAATTTACTTTATATAATAAATTTCAATTGTCTTGCACAGAGTTTTTACTTGGGGTTGGGTGTAATACCTTAATTACTTTCAATATAGAAACCCTTATATTTGTTCTATATAATGCCACAAAAAAAATCACATGGTATCTAAATTAAATTGGATTTTGAATTATCATGACCATGTATATATCAAACTCAAAAAATTTACTACCCATATCTATTTTCAAACTATATAACACTCAAAAATACAAATTACAGAACCAACCTTGAAAGATGTTTGCCTGTGGTAAGAAGAATTTGTGTAGCTCTTCTTTCTTGTAAAACTCTCTCAATTCTCCTCCTCAATCTTCGTATCCTCTTCCTTCTCTCTTTGTATCTTTTAAAATTTCTAAGACTTATGTTATATATCCATTATCCTTGAATTTTGTCATGCACCTCTTCTATGCATGCCAATTATCCATCAAAATTTGCATGACTCTATTTCTATAAGTTTGTCATTCAAGCATATAATCTCTTCTTTCCTTTAATTTCACAAATTTGTAGTTATCTTGTCTTTTAAACTCACCAATAGCCATAGTCTTCCTCACTTTGTACTTTCTTAATTAATATAAGACATAATTATTTAACAAAGATCATTACATAATAAATCCCAAGTTATCTCAAACATAAGTCTAGTTAATTAATATAATAATGATATTCATTTTATAATTTTTAATATAGTTTCATGCATGTTATACAAAGACTAAGTTTAGATCAACTTAAATCTATGTTAGTATTTTAGGATAGTTTAACTCCTTGAAAGCAATTAAAATAAAGGTAATTATTTATTTATTTAATAGATAGATAAGTTTCTAATTGCTTCTAATAATAAGATAATTGTATAATCAATTACTAGTATGTGTGTGTGTGTGTGTGCCTTAAATTATATCGATATTATAAATATAAATTAATAGTGAACTAAATATTCAATGATGTTTTTAAAAGAATTATACTAGTCTATTCATATAATATAAATTAGAGATTTATTATTTTGATTTATTCTCAAAAATCTTAGATAATTATAAGTAAATAAATCTTATGTAGTCTTACTATAATATCAATAACTAAATCTATATAAAAAAATACAATCACAACCAAGATTTCCATAACTAATTACTATCATTTAAAACACATTATGCATATAACATTTTAAATCTACTATGTATTAGGGTCTTAGCAATTCTTATATCATCTCCCAATTGTCCCATCTATTCCATCCTCTCTGATGATGCTCTCCCTCGTCATGCTTTGAGGGTAGGATCAATCCTACATCTACCCCACAAAAATTAGCTAGTTAGTCTGAGTCATCATATATATCAATCAATGATGTAAAACTAACAAACATATATGTACATAATAAGTAAGTACAATTATCACATTGTGTAAATAAATATGCATATCATTGTCACTTAACCATATATGACATAAAGCTCAATCAAAGCAATAACAATCAAATGATAACCATAAAAATATATGGATCCAAAGGTTATAAAACTTAGGGTGAAATTAGGATGTAACATCCTTCCCTCCTAAAATTGGTCATCATCCCGATGACACTTATTCAAATAATGCTTATAAATAATGAATAGAGTTTAACAAAATAAAAACATAATATATAATATCAAATCAAGAAAATAAATGCAAAATTTACTTGAAAAACTCATTATAGTTCTCCCAATTAGTACTATTCTCAAATTATTGGTCTTACAAGACCTTAAATTATGACACTTCTATATTACGCAAATGAAGTTTGTCAGTGTCAATTAATCTAATTGGTTCTACAATGATCACCTCAAGATCTAAAACCTCAATACAATCCTATAATATCCTTGTAAAATTTTCACTTACTTCTCAAAAGCAATGAGATAATCATAAAACCCAAAATAAATGACCAGGGAGAGTTCCACAAAACCTTTCAATCCTTCTGCACATCTCCCTAACCTAGAGATTGTATTTCTTATTCTAGAGAAAAATATTTAGGGAACCTAACAAGAATAATATGTATAATTTAATACTATCACTACTCCACATAGATTTGGATAAGTATAACATGTCAATACTATCATTAATCCATAGATCCCTTGACATGTATGACAATAAATAGGAACAGAAAATATTACATTTCCAATGTATACAAAATTAAGGAATAGCCATCCATAATACACATGTTTATGGCCATACAACTAAATTTAATAAGTGCATCTATCAAATCTTGGATTCGACAAGTCTATCTATCAAATATTAGGTTTGACAAGTCCATCTATTGGATCCAAACTCAATAACTTTATATATAATTTGAATCTAAGTAGGATACACTCCTATCACTTATAACTTGTGTTCCTAATTTGTCACTCTTCCCTTAGGTATTCATGACCTAATGATCTCCATAATGTCCACAAGGTTTTATGAAAAATAATTCTATACTAATAGATCATAGAAAGCAATATTATATGCTAAATGATTCCATATGTACTAGCATACATACAAAGAAAATCATACAATCATTCTAATATTATATTAAGTTACCACTAGCTAAACATAAGTAATATCATAATTCATATCTTAACGTATAGTGTTATACTCATATTTAAGAGGAAATAATGCTAAAATTAACATAATATACAAAGGCCAAAGTATCATACCATCCTTACAACCTTATAAAGGTAACAAGCAAGACAATATCTCCTTACTTGCATGACTAGCACACAACAAGTTAAAATTTTATCTAACCACTTTTAGATTGCCAAGATGTTCTACACAAATTATACCCTACTCATTTTCGGAGAGAGGGTACATAAATAACTCTTCAAAACAACATGTTTCTGAAAGAGAATAATACTCGTATAATCAAAGGTATATAATAACATAACAATTCTAATCAACTAGAATTAATATAAATTAAAGGTTTGAAATTATTTGTGGTCAAGTTAAAAAGCTAGATAAAATAGTGACTCTAAAATGTCACAAATGGAAATTAGAGAGCTAACATCTCAAAATCAAATCTCCTACATACCCTCACATGGTAAAAGGAAACACCGCATCCCAAGTTGTCAATCACTACCTACTAACCAAAATTTTCAAGAGTAATATCATAACCTACTACCACAACTAGAAATAGAATATTAAACATAAGGATGCATCAATCCATCCAATCCTACAACTTCTCTCAACAAGAAGTAGAAAACACTATCCCATGAACTCAAGGGAATAAGATCAAATAACATTTCAGAAACAAGTTTCCTTGTAAGGAAAACTTTAAATCAACATCCTAAAAATATGAATCTTCTTGGTTGCTTAAAATGATGTAAGAGGAGAGTGAGATAATAATGACTCACCTCTTAGCTAGCTAAGAGAGATGGCACTTTATCTTAAGTTCACATAAACAAACTCCTAACACAAAAGAATTCTCAACCAAGACATTTATACTCAACTATAAGGAAATTCATACTGCACTAGGTGGTGCCAATCTAGAATGGTCTTATAAGATTTCTCTATCCTAGGATTTATGTAAGTAAGACACAAAAATAATGCATATATAATTAAGTTGGAATCACTTCATGCTTTTTAAAACACTCACAACATAAAACAAAAATGGTAACGGTGTTTTGATTACTAAGAAAGACATAATCATACTCAAGTTGTTCAATCTAAAAGGTCAAAAATATGGTAGGGAACTCTTGTTCATAACTTATGAACTATGTTAGTCTCTTACCTACCTAAATCACCTTATAAAGCCATCACCAATGAGACACTAGATAAACCAACCCTTTAACAACTCTAAGGGGGTATGAATGCTCTTAGGGTACACACTCAATGTACCATACATACCTTCACATTTCTCATTTATATTAAATAAAGAGGTAAAAAAATGCTAATGGACTCATTATTTTCTAGATTTCAAGCCACAACTCTGATACCACATGTAACAACTCCGTTGGGTTCTAACTAAAAAATACATGAATTTTTTTTTAAATACATTAACTATAAATAGATTACACCATGAGAATCTAAGCAGATCATACAAAAAACTTCCAAGAGTTATAACTATAATTTATCACATGACATCTAACAGTCATTGATCACTATCAATAAATGAAAATGTATCAAATTACATTCATAAAAGTAAATACAAATATCTAGCCATTATTGGTACAATACACGACCACTATTATAAATCCATGGTAAACAAGCAGTTAAATTTCTACAAAAAATGTTTCCAAAAGTGAATACAATATAATACAATGCATAATAATAGGATGCAAGGCTCCCTAAAGCATGAGTTCCCCACCCTCTCTAGTATTTGTATCAATCTCAAGTGTCATCTCAAATGTAGTACTATTATGGGGAGGGAGAGCATCATCTGAGCACTTTTCCACACTAACCATGGACCAACAATCTCCTACACTAATCCCATTAGGGAATGGCCCTCCCTTCATGGATGAGTAGATAGTGACAATGTGGGAATCTATATTAACAAAAAAGTACCCATATGATGTATGTTTTCTAAAACTAAACATGCAATGTATCATATAAAACCCATTCTATTTTAAGATATTACACATACATGTAAATCATACTCATGAAATTATTATGTCTCACTAAACATATTTTTAATATAACTATAAAATAAATAGTGATCTATACATCTATCAAATTCATACACACCACCTGATTAGGTTTCCCTCATCTGACATTGTGATGTTAGTAAGCTAGTTTAATCCATCTCACTCCTTACTCACTATTAGCAAAGTGATATTAGTCAAATACCATTTAACTAAAATATTCATACGATTTACATCCTAATATAAATCATATCACTACACATGCTAAAAATAGGAGTAAACAAAGTATATATTTATTTTACCTAACATATGAATGAATCTTACATTATTCTCTAACCCATACTATAAATAATGACTATAATTTATACCATCTAGGTAAAATACGCATTTACTATAGATTATAACTACCACAATAAGTTATAACATACTACACCCCTTGATAACCCATATTATCATAGTCTAGTGTTTTAAGACATAACTACTATTTTTTTACTACCAATCATACAAATTAGTCTTAAATACATGGAACCATAAGCTTCTATTCAATCAACCAGATATTAAAAAATAATTCATAGTTTCCACAAACACCTAAAAATATTTCCTAGCATTCGTTACACTTTCAAGGTTGTATACACGTAAACATGATGTCCTACTAACTATCATTAATCATACTATCAAAGTAATTAACCAAAATGCATACATTTATATAAGTGTGAGTCTAGACATAATAATTACAATATCTACCCTTCGATATAATATATTTAAATATTGTAGATCTTTATGACATCTCATAATATCATAGATCATTGTGCAAAAGCACCCTAATCAACATGAAAAAACAATCTAACACTTATAAATATTAATCAAGTATGGTATTATACCACCTAAGTATACCCTAAATTATACTATAAATTAAACAATCAGAATAAAATATAATCTTTTAGGCACACATCATGATGCACTATTTTATTCTATAATTGTCTAATCACTTACACATGTTAATACTCTCACAGTAGATAATGCACATAAATTTTTAAATTTACATGGTGTTACAAATTTGACCATATCGACGTGTTTGCATAACACTATTGTGTTACAAATATATTACTTGGTCTCTATTAGAATTCTAAGTAAAGCCACAATATAGTTTTAGATCATATAATTATATCAATCATGGATGTAACATTAATCAAATAGGAATATAGTAACATTACCACAAAAATGTCTATCTTTGTGATTGTTTACACAAATTATAGCTATATTCCTAAAACTATAAAATTTTATTCATCTCTCTAAATAAAATCATGTATATCTATGTACATCTAGTTTTAAGCACAGTCATCATATGACAATGGCTTATAAAGATAATTAGTCACATCTCAATCCACTGATTGACTAAATCTCACCAATTAATTCGACATAGATTAGAGTATCAAAATAAGGTTGAGAATAAATTGTCTCATAATAATCTTACTCTTATTTCGTATGATCATAATCTTTATTAGCAAGCGTGTCAAAATTAAACGAGTAAGATCCTCTACAATAACATTTAATCATAAAGGTGTAATTATCCTAATTTATAAGGTGTCTCCCTTATCTCACAAGCATCAAAGTAAGTTAAGCCAAACATTCAACTTAGACTTAAAATAACCATACAATCAATATAACCAATTCACAACCAACATAATGTTTGCATTCAAAAGTCTATGCACAACCTTAATATAATGATTGTCTTCAAAAGTTAAAACACAACCAATCATAATGTTTTCCTACAAAAATTAGTTTATATTTAATCTTAATTAATAATTCTTCAACAAATTTAACTCTTTTCATTATCCATTGCTTACCCATTTGATCAATATTAACTTGGTAGTATCCATAGGTATTCCTTTATAGAGTACAACTCATATATTGTAAAGCTCTATATTATTCCATTTATAGATATTTATTTTTTGACATTTTTCCCTTAAACTAGCATATCTTAATTTTTATTCTTCAATTTTAAAAATTTCATAAACAAGGTTTATGATTGTATATTTATGTGTTTAAATTAAATTTTTCACCAATTATTTTTTAGCTATATTTTTACTATTTCTTCACAACCAGGTATACAATGCATTCCAACATTAATTTCATATCAAAGGTAATACAAGAAATGAATTATAATTGTTTTTGTATAATCATGATTATCATAATGATACCATGATAACTATACTTATTTTTTTAATAATGATAACTAACTTGGGTCATTGCGTAGCTCAAGCTAGCAGTGCAACTCGATCAGTAGTTATGCTCACCTTAAAACATAATATGGAAATGTTATGTTGTGGAGCCTATTTCTACATTACAATGTATTTCAAATAATATACATTTGAAATTTACTATACACTCTTTATGTATTCTCACCGGGGGCTTGGGGGTGGTAGCCCCCAAAAAATTTTATGGACCCTCTTAATGAGAAATCCTTATGGGTTGTCTTGGCCCATGGTTGGTACCCATTATTTTGTAAAACTGAAATGTATTACCTATTGATGTATTATAGATAGACATATATTTAGTAATACATCAAATTAAGAACTAAGTTTGAGAAGGAAGAACAAAGTGTATGAATTTAGGTGTGAATTTAGGAGAGTTTATAGAGTGCATATCCAAACAATATTTGTGTATTTCAATTGTGAGAAGACTAATCTGAGAGTGGATTATACTCTTTTGGCTTGTAATAAAATTTTATAAAAAAATTCTTGGTGGATGTAGCCCACATTGGGTGAACCACGTTAAATTTGGTCTTCTTTTTGTGTATTTTTTTTGTTCTTTATGCATCTCTATTCATATCTATTATTATTATGATTCTATGAAATTATTTTGCATTAATTTTTTCTTTATTTCTAAAAATTGGTATCAAAGCTTTAGGTTATATTTTCTAAAGTGTTGAATCATAGGAAGGTTTATCAGTTTAAGTGAGAGTTATGGCTAATGATAATAGATCAAAGGTTGAAAATTTCAATGGGTAAAACTTTGGTCTATGGAAGATACAGATGGAGGATTACCTCTATTAGAGGGACCTCCATGTTCCACTGAAAGGAAAATTAAAACAACCATTGGGTACGATAGATGAGACCTGGGAACTTCTTGATAGGAAATCACTTGGGGCCATTTGATTATGACTTACATATTTAGTTGCATTTAATAAATCACAAGCAAAAACCATAGAATGTCTCATTAAAGCATTAGGGAAGTTATATGAGAAACCCTCTATTTATAATAAAATATTTTTAATGAAAAAGTTATTTAATATGAAGATGTCTAAAAATGGTTTAATTATTGATCATTTGAATAAATTTAATATATTTTTGAGTATGTTAAACTTTGTACAAATTGAATTTGATGATGAAGTCAAGTCTCTACTTATTTTTTATTCCTTACCAAAGAGTTGGAATGGCCTCGTAATGGCTATGAACAACTTGGTCTCTAATGATGCCAAGTTGAATTTTGAGGATGTCATAAGAGTAATCTTTAGTGAGTAAATGCAATGAAAAATCTCTAGGGAGACTTCTAATTTAGGTGATGCTTTGGTGGTGGAGAGTAGAGGAAGTCAAAAGTATAGAGGAAAAGGAAAGTGTGGAAACTCAAATGGTCCTGGAAGGTCAAAATCAAAGAGAAGGATGGTATGCTAGCACTATGAAAAGATTGGGCATGTGAAGATGGATTATTGGTTTCTTCTGAACAAAAATAAAAATTAGGAAGACACCAAAGAGGTGAATGTGATTGTAGGTAATGTTTGTCAAGATGCATTAATTCTCTCCATAGATAATATTTCTAAGTTTTGGGTTTTAGATTTAGGGGCTTATTTTCATGCTAGACCATATAGGCATTATTGTGTTGATTATGTTCAAGGGGATTTTAGACATGTTTATCTTGGTGATGATGAGTCTTGTAGCATATTAAGAAAAGGAAGTGTTTAGATCAATATGTAGAATAGAAACACTTGGCTACTTAAGGATGTCAAGCATGTGTCTAATTTGAGATGAAATTTAGTATCCATGGGACAACTCGATAGTGAAGGTTGTATGGTGACATTTATAGTAGATAATTAGAAGGTGACCAAGGGTGATCTTGTGGTATCAAGAGATAAGAAGGTTGGTACCTTGTATTTATCAAGTAGTGTTGACTATTTTAATTTATTTACTACAAATGTAGATGCAACTTCGTGGCACAATAGGCTCAGTCACACGAGCCAAAAGGGCATGCAAATTTTAAAGGATAGGTTGCCTGAATTTAAAGGATCTAGTTTATATTTTTGTGAATATTATGTGTGCAAAAAATAGAAAAGGGTAAAGTTTCTCAAGGTTAGACCTACAAGGAACGAGAATAAGCTGGAGCCAGTTCATTCAAATGTATGGGGGTCGGCTTAGGTATCTTATATTGGTGGTCCATCTTATTATGTCACTTTTATCCATGATGCAATTAGGAAATTTTGGGTGTATGGAATTAAAATAAAATATGATGTGTTTGATAGATTTAAAAGATGGAAAGCCTTGGTTGAGAATGAGATAGGTCTCAAGTTAAAATGTCTCAAGTCAGATAATGGTGGGGAATATTATAACAATGAATTTTTTTATTACTATTCTAGGAATGGAATTCATAAATAGAGGATAGCTCCAAGAAATATACAGTAGAATGGAGTGTCAAAAAGGATGAATAGGACTATCAAGGAGTGTGCTAGGAGAATGAGGTTGAATGCAAGATTACCCCTTTAATTTTGGGTAAAAGCCATAAACATGGTTGTATATTTGATCAATAGAGGTCCTTCATCTTCTTTGAATGGAGGCATACCTTAGGAAGCTTGGTCTGGTAAGAAGGTTGATTATTCCTTTCTTAGATTATATAGATGTGAAGCTTTTTTTCATATTGATAAAGATGATAGGACCAAGTTAGAGGCTAAGTTTGAAAAATGCACCTTTATTGATTATGGTGAAGATGACTTTGGTTTCTAGATTTGGAGTCTTAAGGACAAGAAAATCTTTCAGTCTAGGGATGTTATCTTTAATGAAAAAGTCATGTGTAAACAATAGTTTTAGGATCAAAAAGAGGATTTCAAAAAAAAGTACATAGTGTTGGAGGACATTGTAGATGATGAAGTGTCCAAGCAACTAGTTCAGGTACCTACTCCACAAGAATCCAAAACTTGTGTGGTGACAAGGTCTTCTAGGGTAAGAAGGGAACCTTAACATAGTTATCTGTCTCTTAATTATTTATTACTCCCTAAAAATAGAGATCCAGGGTGCCTTAAATAATCAATGCAAGTAGATGTTAGGAAGAAGTGGGAGCAAGCACTAGATGAGGAACATTAGTCTCTCATGGAAAACCAAACTTGGGATTTGGTAAACCCACCTAAAGGTAAAAGAGCATTACATAATAAGTGGGTGTATAGAATAAAAGAGGATGATGGGGGAAAGGTATAAGTCTTGATTGGTGGTAATGGGGTTTGCACAGAAGAAGGGAATCGATTTTGATGAGATATTTTCCCCAGTGGTAAAGATTACTTCTATTAGGATTGTTCTTGGGATAGTAGTAGCAAAAGACTTGCACTTAAAGTAGTTGAATGTAAAGACTATGTTTCATCATAGCGATTTGGAGGAGGACTTATATATGGAGTAGCCACAAGGATATGAGGTCATAGGGAAAAAGAACATGATGTGTAAACTGAAGAAGAGCTTGTATGTCCTGAAACAAGCTCCACAATACTCATACAAGAAATTTAAAAGTTTTATGATGGATCAAGAATACTCTAGGTGTCATTCAGACCATTGCATATATATCAAGAATTTTCATGATGGTGATTACATTTTCTTATGTCTTTATGTGGATGACATGTTGGCTACATGTAAGAACATTCAAGAAATAAAGGTGCTCAAGGAACAGCTTAGTAATTTATTTTATATGAAGGATTTGGGAGTAGTGAAACAAATCCTTGGTATGAGAATAACTAAAGATAGGAAGGAATGAAAGCTAAATTTATCCTAGGAAGAGTACATTACAAAGGTCTTAGAGAGGTTTAGTATGCAGGATGATAAACTAGTTGGGATTACTTTGGCAAGCCATTTCAAGTTATCAAATGATGAGTGTCCCAAGACAAAAAAGGAGAGAATTTAAATGTCACATGTACCTTACTCATCAGAAGTTGGTAGCTTGATGTATTCCATGGTGTACATTAGGCCATATATTGCCCATGTAGTGGGAGTAGTAAGTAGGTACATGATTGATCCAAGTAAAGAACACTGGAAGGCAATAAAGTGGATCCTTTGGTATTTAAGATGGACCATGGGGATAGTTTTAAGATATGGTGGATTGGACACCACTTTGCATGGTTATGTAGATTTAGACATGGATAGAGATTTAGATAGTAGGAGGATCATGATAGGATATGTATTTATTGTAGGTGAAATAGTAGTAAGCTAGATTTCATGACTATAGAAACTTGTGGTTTTGTCAACCACAGAGGGTAAGTATGTTTTTACCGCAAAGGCAATCATAGAGATGATTTGGTTATAGTAGTTTCTTGAAGAATTAGGACATAATTAGGAGGAAGGGAAGCTATATAGTGATACTTAGAGTGGTATACATCTAGCAAAGAACTCTACTTTCCACTCTAAGATGAAACATATATAGTTGAGGTACCATTTCATTAGTACAACTTTGGGGGAAGAAAAGTTAATCTTGTAGACATGATGACCAAGGTGGTCATAAGGGAGAAATTGAAGATAAATCTAGTTTTAGTTGGCCTTCATAGATGATAGTGAAGGGTTGATAAATCTACTCAAAGGAAATCCATCTCCAAGTGGAAGATTGTTATGTTGTGGAACCTATTTCTACATTATAATGTATTTCAAATACTATATTTTTAAAATGTACTATACAATCTTTATGTATTCTCATTGGTGTTTATGGTTGGGTTGGGCCCCAAGTAGGGGTTTAGGGGTGGCATCCCCCAAAAAGCAGGGGTTTGGGGGCGGTAGCCCACAAAAAAAAAAATTGGACCCCCTTAATGGGAAACCATTATGGATTGTCTTGGCCCATGGTTTTGGTACCCATTATTTTATAAAATTGCAATGTATTACCTAATGATGTATTATAGATGGACATATAGTTGGTAATACATCAAATGAAGAACTAAGTTTAAGAAGGAAAAATAGAGTGTGTGAATTGAGGGTTTGTAGAGCACAGCTCCAAACAATATTTGTGCATTATAATTGTGAAAAGACTGATCTGAGAGTGGATTGTACTCTTATGGATTGTAATAAAATTTGAGCAAGTGTTTCTTGGTGGATGTAGCCACATTGGGTGAACCACATTATATATGGTCTTCTTTTTGTGCATTTTTTTTTTTTTTTATGCATCTCTATTCATATCTATTATTATTATTATTCTATTAATTTTTTCTATATTAATTTCTTATTTATTCCTAATAGGAAATTCCTGGCAAAAATAAAGTTCCACCAAACAATAGATCTTGCATTAAAGAGGAAACAGAGTTTCCTTCACACATTTTTCCAAATCTTTCTTAACCAGATTATTCAGAGTATTCCAACATTGATTATGGAATGCTAATATATATATATATATATGATAAATTATTTAGAATTCACAATTTCAATTAAGGATTATACTATACTCAGTTGTTACTATTTAATAATATATATAGTCATTGTTATAAACCATTTCCAAAATTTACTTTATATGACAAATTTCAATTATCTTGCATAGAGTTTTTACTTGGGGCTGAGTGTAATACCTTAATTACTTAAAGTAGCTCAATGGTCAATATAGAAACCTTTATATTTGTTTTATATAATGCCAGACAATCAAATCATAGGGTATCTAAATTGAATTGGGTTTCCAATTATCATGACCATGTATATATCAAACTCAAAAAATATACTACCCATATCCATTTTTAAAACTATATAACACTCATAAATACAAATTATAGAACCAACCTTGTAAGATATTTTCCTATGGTAAGAAGAATTTGTCTGGCTCTTCTTGCTTTTAAAACTCTCTCAATTCTCCTCCTCCTCAATCTTCGTATCCTCTTCCTTATCTCTATATATCTTTTAAAACTTCCAAGACTTACTTTATAATTCCATTCTCCTTCAATTATATCACGCACCTCTTCTTTACATGCCAATTATCCATCAAAATTTGCATGACTCTATTTTTCCAAGTTTGCCATCCATGCATATAATCTCTTATTTCCTTTAATTTCACAAATCTATAGTTATGTTGTCTTTTAACCTCACCAATAGTCATAGTCTTCCTCACTTCATACTTTTTTAATTAATATAAGACATAATTATTTTAAAAAGATAATTACATCATAAATCCCAAGTTATCTCAAACATAAGTCTAGTTAATCAATATAATAATGATATTCATCTTTTAATTTTTAACATAGTTTCATGCATGTTATACAAAGACTAATTTTAGATCAACTTAACTCTAGGTTAGTATTTTAGGATAGTTTAACTCCTTGAAAATAATTAAAATAAAGGTTGTTATTTATTTATCTAATAGATAGATAAGTTTATAATTGCTTCCAATAACAAGATAACTATATAATCAATTACTAGTATATATATAAATTTTATATATATTTATGTCTTAATTTATATCAATATTTTTAATATCAATTAATAGTGAATTAAATGTTCAATGATGTTTTCAGAAGTATTATACTAGTCTATTCATATAATAGAAATTAGATATCTATTATTTTGATTTATTCTCAAAAAATTTAGATAATTATAAGTAAATAAATCTTATGTAGTCTTACTGTAATATCAAGAACTAAATCTACATAAAAAAACAATCACAAAGAAGATTTCTATAACTACGAACTATCATTTAAAACATGTTATGAATATAACATTTTAAATCTACTATGTGTGTAGGATATTATCAATTCTTCTGTCATCCCCCAAACATCCCATCTATTCCATCCTATCTAATGATGTTCTCCCTCATCATGCTCTAAGGTAGGATCAATCATGAATCCACCTCAAAACAAGTAGGTAGTTAGTCTGATTCATTATATATATCAACCAATGATGCAAAACTAACAAATATATATGTACAAAATAAGTAAGTACAACTATCACATCATGTAAACAAATTTGCATATCACTATCCCATAACTAGTATATGATGTAAAACTCAATAAAAGCAATAAAAATCAAATGATAACTATAAAAATTTATGGATTCAAAGGTTATAAAACTTAGGGTGAAATAATGATGTAATAATCATTCCAATGAAGTCAAAACCCCACTACATGAATGGTTTTTCAACTTGAATAGGATTAAGAGGAAGGTATGCAAGTCTTTGTTTGCCTTCAAAGAGTGCACACCTTTGACATTTCCTAACCCAAGAATATGAACATTTGAATAGGCTAGGTTGATAGTAACCATCTCTCATTATTTTTGTAGCTATGGTTTTAGGTGCAAAATGACCTCTAACTAGTCCATCATGGGATTGTTCTAGAAGCCTATCAACCTGATATATTTCCACACATCTTAGAAACATCCCAATGAGGTATTTCCTAAAAATAACTCCATCCACAATAACATAAGGTATTGCTTACAATCTGAAGTATCTCATTCTTGCTTGATCTATACCCATAGGACACTCACATATTTGAAGTAACATTACCATTTCTTGTGTCCAACTTGGAGAATATGAAGTTGCAATTGTACTAGGACCATCTTGCAATTCCAAAACCATCTCTTCTCCTTATTTAAGGTTTTCTAGGTGTTCACACAACCCTCTCCCTCTTACTAGCTTAGTGGCCTTGATTTCAACCTCATACTCCATCACCTTAGTTATCCATCTAGTTCTTTTCTCTTTCAAGTCCTTATTCAATAAAAAGTCTTTTATGCTTGGGTGGGTTACCATGACATGTATTTTGTTGTTAAACACCATATGCATAAATTTATTAAGGATTATTATAACTTTCAATACTTGTTTCTCAACATATGTGTACCTCTATTCATATCCTTATAACCCTTGACTAATAAAGGCTACAAGTTGTTCAAGTCCTTCATTATTTATTACATTAACATAGAAGAGATGGTGTCAATGGTATAAAAATAATACAAGAAGTCCTTGGAAAAATTAGGATTGATTAGAGTGTGTGCTTGAGAAATAGCTTGTTTGATGGCTTTAAAACTAGCCTTCCCTTCCTTGGTCCAAAAAAATGCTGGATGTTTTTTTAACATAGATTTTATAGGTCTCACAGGATTGGAAAAACCAGATATGAACATCCTAACAAAATTGATTTTCCAAAGAAAACTTTGCAAATTTTTCTTATGTTTGGGCAATGACAAAGTTAATACGGCACTCACCCTATCAGGGCCTATAGAAATCCCATCCTTATAAATAATATGGACAAGTATTTTACCCTCATAAATATCAAAACCACACTTATTGGGATTGAGGTGAACCCCATATTGTCTACACCTTTAAAAGATTAGCCTTAGATGATTCAAATGGTCACTAGCATCTTTAGAGAAAATAGTTACATCATTAAGGTATATTATCATTGATCAAACCTTGTAAATCCATATCCATGGCCCTTTGAAATGTAGCACCTATACTGGATAGCCCAAATTTCATTCTCTTGTAGGAAGATGTGCCCTATTTAGTAGTGAAGGTTGTCTTATATTGATATTCTTCTTTTACCAACACTTGGTTGTAACTTGAATAACCATCTAAAAGGGAGAAACATTGAGAACCTACCACTACTTCAAGAATTTGTTCCATTGAAGGTAGAGGATAGTGATCCTTCAATGACACCCTAATCAAGTCTTGAAAATCCACACATAACTCGATATCGCCACTCTTATTTCTCATAGGAACTAAGTTAGTAACCCATGAAGAGTGCTTGATAAGAAAGATAATTATTAACTCTATCAACTTGGTGAGCTCTTTTCTCATTAGCACCTCCACTTTAGGATTGATGGGCCTTTGATTTTGCCTTATAGGATTAGCATTGAGATCAAGTTATATAGTGAATTGAGCCAGTGAAGGGTCAAACCCCTTTAGATAGCTATATTCCCAAGAAAAGAATCATAACCCTCTCTACATGACTCAATAAATGCAATCTCCTTAGCTAGAGTATATACCTTTCCAAGTTTTAGTAGTTTATCTTTAAAGATGGCCACTTTTTCATGATGTTCCTCTTTTGTATACATGCTTGCTTTATCTCTTCTTATTTGGTCACTTTCATTGAATATATTCTCAAGAGTGACCAATCCTTTAGGAACATTATTAGACCTTAATTATACACCAATATTGGTACTACAACTTGTCCTAGTTTATAAGAAAACTCAGCCTCTTATTGGAGAAAACATGTTATTTGTTTTTCAATTTAAAACACTTAAAAATTGATGTCATTGTCTATTATTGATGGCCTTACAACTACCATGATATGTGGCTAAGTTTTTGAAATCGTGACATCATTGTGAATGTCAAATTTTTCTCCAAATGATGCCAACCTATTAGCATGTTGGTATTCCCTTGGGACTGATTAGATGTTAAAAGCCTCAAAATCTTCAATAAGGTCCCATACTCTATGATTGTATGAATTCAATAATGGGTTTTTGGTAGCACTTTTACCTCTTACCTAGTGCATAACTAGTTCACTATATCCAATGTATTGTACTTTCTTTAATCCTTTATTCTTTGCCCATTTAATCCCATGTATAAGAGCTTCATATTTATCTATATTTCAAGTAGAACTAAACTAAAATCTAATGGTATGATAGTACCTTTTATTTGATGGAGAAACAAGCATAATGATTGCACCTACTCCATTATTGCTTCTTGAGCCATCAAAAAATAAGTTTCACAAACTATTACTATCATCATTAGTATTAGAGAGAGGGTATGGTTTTAATTTCTTCAATTAAATAATATATAACAAGACCAGCCTCTTCAACACCTATATATGGGTCAAATTCATGATTTTATACCCCCCATTCATCAAGGAAGATATATAAAATGTCTTCAAGTGGAAAAATTGGATCTTAGTCACTAGGATAATCCTCCTCATCAATGATATTATAATTAACATTGGTGACATTTGGTTTGTATGGCTCAATGTGAAACCTTGATATACATTCTAATTTTATTGTAACTATGGTGGCATATCTTGTCCTAAAATCCATGTAAGACCAATCTGATGATAAATAACCACCAATATTTGTTGTGAAGTCCCTTGACAATCAAAGTGCAAGGTATGGTGGCAAGTCAAAAATAACCACATCTTGAGAAATGGATAAATTAGGATAAGCATGAAGAGTTATGTTCAAAACTTTGATAACACCAATTATCTTAGTGGCTAAACCATCTAGTTGTAGCATACCTTTAGTGTTGGGCTCATATTTAAGGCCTACATTATTTTATATTTGCTTTGGCATAACTAAGCTATTGACCCCACTTCTATTATATAATTATGAACCAAATAGTCACCAATGATCATTGAAACATAAAAGGGAGGAGGATTGTTCACTTTACCTTGTTATGACTCACTAGGATTAGATGTGTTTGTGAACATAATAGTACCCTTTTTTATTGATTTTGATGTTGAGTTGAGATTAGATAACTCTTGTTGCAGCACATCCCTTTTCCCATAAATAGACAAAGTATCCAACATAGGCATACTTGCATGAAGCTTTTTCATTTGATCTACTATGTTGAGAGAAGGAGCACCAATCTTTGGCTATCCTCTAAGAGCTATGACATCGCTTTCGGATATCTTGATTTGGTGTATAAATTTACTTTTATCATTATGATTTATTTGATATTATCGATCTGTATATGCTACATTAGGCTCCCTTATCCCTTGAGTCATATAGGGAATTATAGTTGGACCATTTCCACTCAATAGCCCTCATTTTAGACCTAGTATTGGTTGCAATATAACTATTTACCACCCTACTTATGTTACCCACTTGATTTACTACACAATAGTCCTCTTCTTGAAAATTTAAAAGTGTAGCACTTGACTGAACTTGCTATCCAATAGCCATAACCTAATTTGAAAATTCAACTTATATTAGAGAAGGTATTGTTCTACCCTGTGGCACACAAGCTTGATTAAACACTCCATCTCAATTCATAGATTGCTCATGAGATTGATTCCATTGAGAGGGTCATTGTTTCTCTTACATTAGATTATTTTGATTGGGATACCAAATCTCTTAAAGTAGAAGTAGCATTTAGGGTATAACTAGTGTATGGTCTAACAATAGTGATGTGGCCTTGTCAATAAGCATTTCCTTGGAAAGGTGGCCTATTTGATTGATATGGCTGATGAGATTTGTGTGGAGCTTGACAAGGCCTATGAAACTAACTTTGTTTCCTCTCCATTA
Organism: Torreya grandis; assembly: GCA_037957365.1. Taxonomy (NCBI): domain Eukaryota; kingdom Viridiplantae; phylum Streptophyta; class Pinopsida; order Cupressales; family Taxaceae; genus Torreya; species Torreya grandis. The sequence goes on from JARHVA010001643.1 coordinate 1,796,436, forward strand.
CCATGACTTTATTTGAAAGATTTGTAAGTTATCCTTCCACATCATTTGGCTTGATTGATTGACTAGAGGTAGCTAACTCATGACAAGTTATGATAGGAATGGAAGAAAGATTTGGCATAGGGAGGTGAATTTTAGGAAAAAATGGCATAGAGGGCCTTGGAAAAAGTTTTTTATATTAGATCATATTGTTCTCAGCTATAATAGTAATTTCATATGCATCTGGTAAAGTAATTCCACCCATAGATTAAATCATAATAGCTATATCATTGTTCAAAACCTTGAGATAATATAGGAATACATAATTTTGAGTGGGTATTACAAGAATTGGAATCCTATCCTATGTCTTTTTGAACCTAGCATTGAAATCCTACATGAATTCTTGAGGGGTTCACTTTATGGTTGTCAATTGCTTGGCTAAGGACAAATGATCACTCTTATCTTTAAATAACTTACTCAATTGCTCTCCCAAGTCATCCCATGAATAAATGGATTGAGGGGATAAGGTTTTATATCAATCCAAAGCCTTGCCTTTAAATCTAATTGCAAACAGCCTAATGGCCATATTTTCTTATGTTATATTATGGATGTTGTATAAATTTACCATGTCCCTAATGTGCTCAATGGGAGTAAGAGTGGTTTCTCCATAAAATAAGGGACACTGTTGAGGGAATTCAGTGGTATTTCATCATATTATTCAAGGTTTAAGTTATAACCACCACTGAAAGTGACAAAGGTCATATTTCTAGCCATACTACCAGCCTTAAGAAAACTTGGATAAAAGGGGATATAAAGCTTTCTTCTATGTGACTTGGTATAAGGGAGAGTATAAGGGAACCTCTTTCTTTTAATTAAATATAAATGTAATTCAAAAAATTCAAAATGGGTACCTTTCAATTTTGATCATATAATCACCTTTATTATGAAAATTGGCTCACTAGTCATTAACCAAGAGTTTAGAACTTGTTGAAGTCACCAGATGTTATATAAAGGTTATTACAACTATACTTTTGCCAAAATCGACATCAATCTTAGACAACCTCTTTCTAATTTTGTCTCATAGGGCATGTTATAACTATTATATCTCAAATTTTCACCCTTAGATGGTGTCTTCAATCCCTCTCAGTTGAGTTATGCCATGGAATTGGTCATAGGTTGTGGGCAACCTCTAAGTGGACCAAACCTCTAGATTTTAGGCTAGCTCCCAAGTACAACACCTACACTAACAACTATACTACTTTATTGGATCAAAAAAGGGAAATATGAAAGTTAAAACTAATAAAAAAACTTGGAGGTGATGCACCAAACATAATGTCCTCAGCTTTCTAAATAATACTATTAGTGTAGGTTTTTATTTTTCCCTATTTTTTAATTAGGGAAATTGTATTTCTTGTGCTTACATGGAGTTTTATTACATTTCTAGGATAGGCTAGCTTATGTGGAGATGTGTGTCATAGATGTGTCATAGGTGTCATAAGAATGTCATAAGTAACTCCCTTGATGGGAGTTACTTCTCTATTCTTAGCACCTTGTCACCACCTTTCATGGAGGAGTTACAGTCTATTCTTGGGGTGCCTTGGCCACCTTTTGTGAAGGAGTTACTTACGTGCTCTCCTATATGTATTATTCACTTTGGCCATCTCATGTTAATCAGATTTTGGTTTTCTCCATTTTGTCTTGTGCAATTTAGCTTCATGTATAATTTCAAATTGCTTTAGCATCTATGTGGTGTGCACTTGCTTCATCTCGTGTGATCACGTCTCCATTACATTCGCATTATCTAGATTCTGAAAACAAATCTGATATGGTATTAGAGCCACTCTGGTAATCATGTGTCTGGTTATGCTATTAATTTATTCTAAAATACTTATTTTGCTTCCTTAGTATTTTTTTAAAAATCTGTTGCATTTGAGAGCTTTGGTAGAGTTTCTTGAAAACTCATGCAAATCCATATGGAAACTTGTTTTAAAAAATTGATTTTGAGTTAGAATTTGCTAAGACATCTTATCTAGATCTATTGTGGCTTTAGCAAAGGTAGTAGAATTCCTTTTCTCTTGGTCATTCTACAAGAAAAGACAGATCTCTGCAACTGGTTTCTGTGCTCGGGCACCATTGTTGTGTGCAGGGAGCAGAGGGAGGAGCAGCATTAGCCACGCCATCAGAATTGCACATTTTTTCCTTGCTGAGTTTAGACCTTTTGGTTTCTTTACTGTCTATAACTCTATGCCAAGCTTCTACAACTCTGCGCCAAGCTTCTGCAACTCTGTGCCAAACTTTTGCAACATTGCACCAAGCTTCTGCAACTCTACGCCAAGCTTCTAGAACTCCATGCCAAGTCCTTCCATCTAAACTTTCTCTATTTTCAAGGTACCAAGCAGGTCGTATGACATCCAGCGTGTAGGTTCGCATATTTTTCTTTTGTCTTTTCTTCAAGCAAATCTAGACTGTGTTTTTTTTGGTGCCCCTTCCTTGCTTGGCATCCCATGTGGGCCCTTGGACACTTGGCATCCATCAAATTGTCCTTTTCCTTATTTTTTTTAGTTAAAAATTGAATTATATAAAAAAAATCAGTCAATTTGACTGAATATTAAGTTTTTTAGACAGTTTGATAATTTGGGGATTTTCATTTAAAACTTGTATCTTCACCTGTCGAAGACGAAGGGTGAGGCCCGGGTTGGCGAGAGGCCAATTCCCCCTCACACAAACCTCCTTTGGATTTCTCATTCTGTGATAAATATAATGAGTGGTTGGAAGGCCACTTTTTCTCTCATAAAAAGCATTTTTTTAATGTTTTAGTGCTTTTTTTTGCAAAAACACTAGTTTACGGGAAAATTAAACCTTTAATATCTTGCAAACATTAGCTCAGATTTGGGTGCCATTTTTTGCAAAAGTTTTTGTAATTTAATTATCCACATCTTAGGCTTTTTATTTGTTAAAATGCACTATTTTATAAAGTGCCTAAATTTTGGGTCTCTTGGGACGCATTTTCGGCTAAGTCCAACGTCCTGTTTGCTTAAGTCTTGCACTGATTACTCTAAGACGCATTCTCAACTGAGCCCAACATATTTTGAGCATGAACTTTCATATATATGGGGGGCTCAACATTTTGGAGGGGTGCGATTTCTTTTCACAACTTGCAAATTTTTGCTTTCATTCTCCTTTCTGCATAATTTCACAACTTGTAATCAACACAATTTCACCTAAATTCAGATTTAAATGGATTCTTTTCAACTTAAACCCCTAACACCCTTAATATATCATGAATGGAAGGTTAAAATTTCAATCATTCTTAGAAGCAAAGGATTGTATAGGATCACCATGGGTACTGAAGTAAAACCCAACACTGATGTTGAAAAGGTCAAGTGATACAACCATAGTGATGAAGCCTATGGATTACTGAGCTTGTCTATGTCTCCAGAACTTCTCCTTCATTTAGAAAACTCTAAAACTCCTAAAGACATATGGGACACCTTAAAACTCTTATTTGGGAAGCTTGATTAGATGAGAGGACATGAGCTTGAAAATGAACTCATAACTCTAAGTCCTAACAACTTTGACACCCTACAGGAATTTTTCACTAAGTTTAAGGCCCTTAGATTGCAATTGAAAGAATGTAGGATAGAGAAGAAAGATGATCAACTCATCCTTTCTATTCTCACAAAGTTAGGTTCAAGCTATTCAGTCTTTGTCTCCACTTTCCATGCCACAATAAGTGCCCTTGGCACTACATGGAAGTTGGCTTCTTTGGATTCATTCATTATCGACTTAACTAGGGAGCAAGATAAGCTAATTCAAATGGGCACAATGAATTCTACTCAACCCCAAGCTTTGATAGCTTGAAATGGTAAGGATAAGACTTCAACAAAGGAGAAGAAGAAAAAGAACAAGGACCAAGAGGAGAAGAAAGAAAACAAAAATCCTACCAAAAACAACACTGAGTCTTCCTCTTCCAATGCTAAACCTAAGAAGGAGAAGGTTAAGTGTGCCTATTGTAAAAATATAGGGCATGATGAGCACAAATACATGAAGAAACAATTAGATCACCTAACTCATCTTCTAGAGAAGCACAACATAGGTGTTCCTGAGTCCATCAAGCAGAATTCATCTACCCAAGATTCTACCAAGGCAAAAGGCAAGGGTATGGAGAAAGAAAAGGGTAAGGCCCTTGTAACTACTACAGCTTCTACAACATCATGGTCATTGATTCAGGTGCTTCTCACCACATGGGCTCTTCACTAGTTGAGTTTTCATCTTTAGAGCCTTGTAGCATGACTTCAATTAGTTTGGGTGATGACACATCATTTTTTGTTGCAAGGAGAGGGTCAGTTGAAATGGAAGGAGGAACATTCAATAATGTTCTAAGTGTTCCTTCTCTTTCAATCAATCTTTTATCAGTGTACCAAATCACTCACATTGGTCAGGGCATGAGAGTTGAGTTTTCACCAGATTTAGTAGCTATCAGGGAGTTGCATAGTGATACTACAGTGGCAGTGGGTAGGGAAAATCACCAAGCTAGGTTATACACCTTCTCACATTTTTCACCAGATTCTTCTCCAATAGCATTGCTGACTCATTCAGATGAAGTTAGCAAATTATGGCATGAGTGGTTTAGCCACCTTAACTATTGCTACCTTGAGTAACTTTGCAAACATGACATGGTCATTGGCTTGCCTCGTGTTCAATTCTCAAAAGGACTTTGTGAGGGGTGCTCCCTTGGGAAGCATCCCAAAGTAAAATTTGACAAAGGCAAAGCTTGGAGGGCTTCACAACCTTTGGATTTAGTCCACAGTGATGTATTGGGACCCTTTCCCAAACCATCTTTCACAAGGGCCAAGTACATCCTCACTTTCATTGATGATTTCTCTAGGTACACTTGGATATATTTTCTCAAACAAAAGTCTGAAGTGTTTGAAAATTTTCTAGACTTCAAGGCTCTTGTTGAGAAACAGAGTGATAAATCCATCAAGGTTATTCAAACTGATAATGGAGGGGAGTATGTCAGCAACAGGTTTGAGAAATTTTGTACCATAGAGTGGATTGATTTGCAGTGCACAGTCACTTATAGTCCTTCACAGAATGGGGTTGCAAAATGCAAAAATAGGTTCTTAAAAGAGATGGGTAGCTATAAGATTCACTCCAAATCCTTAGCACCACAGTATTGGGCCAAAGCCATCAATTATGCTTGCTACATTCAAAATAGGGTTCCTCACAAAGCTTTGAAAGGCATAACACCCTTTGAAGCTTGGCATAAAAGAAAACTTGATGTTGAGCACCTAAGGGTTTTTGGATCCCCAGCCATTGCCCACATTCTGAAGAAGAAATGTAAAGCTATAGTGTTAGGGTGTGGAGCTAAAAGCTTCAACTATGCAGACGAATAAGAGGAGGTTGTTGAGTTCCAAAATTACCGGCGTTGGTAGTATGACCGACGTCGATCAGATATAATGCAGAAGGTAACCAGTGTTAGCAGGGAGTTAGTCAACGTCGGTCAGCACCAGACAGACAGGGACTGATGTCAGTCACCTGTGGTAGTTCCAAAACTGTTTTTGACAAATAGTCAATTAAGTGAAGCGAGTGTTTGCATGTTAAAGGGCTAATTATAGTCTTGAGCTGCGTGTCTAATTATTATAATTAGAAGTCTATTTTTGTATGCATGGGATCCTATTTAAAGACCCATGAGGCATGTATTGTAAATCAAGCAGGCAAGTAAAAGCATTGAAGCAAGGAAGCAAGGTCAATGAGATCTACAAGCAAGTAAGGTCAAGGAGATCAGCTGAAGCATTCAAGGAGGGGATAACAACTCAGGTTGTTGAGTTGGTTGTGTTGAGCAAGAGAGAGAGGGAAGAAGGTCTTGAGGTGTGGCAAGCCTTTGAGGTGGAAGAAGAAGTGGCATCTTCTTTATTGTATTTTCTTCTAAGAGTATTTAATACAAGATTGTGTATTGTCTCTCAAATTCTTTGTTGTTTCAAGTTTCTAGTTACTTAATCATTCTGGTATAATTCTATGTTTAATTGCTTATAAAAAAGGTAATCAATTGTGCTTCCTTGGAGGGGTTCCTAACAGTTGGTATCAGAGCTACGATTGTAGGAAGCAGGTTATTGTTTGATTATAGGTCATTCATAGGGGTTTCTGTTTGAGTGGGAGTATAGCAATGGCAGAAGAAAGTAAGCTATGAATGGAAAAGTTTAACGGCAAGAATTATCAACATTGGAGGATGCAGATAGAGGACTATCTGTATCAGAAGGATTTGTACTTATCGTTGGGTGGGGTTGCATGCAAGCCCACAAATATGAAGGATGAAGAATGGAATGTTCTTGATTGAAAGGCTCTGAGTTCCATAAGGTTGAGCCTTGCATCTTTTATGATTTCCAACTTATCACAGTACAAGACAATGGAAGAGTTGATAAAATATTTGTCAAATTTATATGAAAAGCCTTCGACTTCAAATAAGGTATTTCTTATGAAGCAGTTATTTACTTTGCAAATACAGGAATGTGGATCGGTACATACTCATCTTAGTGATTTCCATGGTTTGGTAAACTAGTTAGCTTCAGTCAATATTGTTTTTGATGATGAAGTAAAGGCTCTCTTAATTTTATGCTCTTTACCTGAAAGTTGGGATAGTTTGGTCATGACAGTAAGTAATTCTGTGTCTGCTTCTAAAATCTTAAAATTTGATGATGTTGTGAGTGTGATCTTGAATGAAGAAATATGCAGGAGAAGCATAGGTGAATCATCAGGGAATGCTCTAAGTGCTAAAAGCAAGGGAAGGCAAAGAGAGAAGGTCGATTAAGGGAAATCAAGGTCGAAGGTGGGAAGGAGATCTGAATCCAAAGGTGTCACCTGCTAGTTTTGTGGAAAGAGAGGACACACAAAGAAAGAGTGTTGGTTGAGGGATAAAGAAAATCAACATGAAGGTAATGAAGAAGCAAAGGATGCAGGTATTGTGGCACAAGACGCTCTCATACTTTCTTTGGATAGTCACGTAGGATCATGGGTTTTAGATTTTGGTTCTTCTTTTCATGCATCCCCAAACAGAGATTTGTTCCATGAGTATGTCCAGGGAGACTTTGGATTGCTTTATTTAGGGGATGGTACGCCTTGTCAAATAGTTGGCAAAGGGAAAGTGCAACTAAAATTGCAGATGGACAACACATGGGTGTTGAAGGAGGTTATGGATGTCCCAGTTTTGAAGTAGAGTTTGGTTTCTGTAGGAAGGTTGGGTGATGAGTGATGCACAGTAACCCTCATAGCAGATTCTTGGAAGGTTACCAAGGGTGCACTTTTTTTAGCAAGAGGTAAGAAAGTAGGTACTCTTTATCTATCTACTTGTATTAATGATTCTACTTCTGGTTTATCTACTTCAGCTGTAGATTAGAAGATATGGCTTAATAGGCTTGGTCACATGAATAAGAAGGGAATGGACATTCTTGATTCAAAAGGTATGAGTTCAAATTTGGAAGGCATAGATAGAGTTCATTACAGGAAAAGGAAATTTGATGCTCTTGACAAGAACAGGGAAGCCTTGGTGTTTATGGAGGAGATGAAGGATAGAGATCAGTCACAAGGGCTGAATGATTCTGAGCAAGGAAATATGGATAGGGTTTTGATCCAAGATGAGCTCGCAGATAAAGAATTCATCACTTACAGGAATACAAAGACACCAATGTCAGTCACTTGGAACCAACGTCGATCAGGTAGATACCGACATCAGTCATGTGTAGACCAGCAGGGTCGGTAGAGTCAGGCAGGAAAAGTCCAACGTCAATCAGGAAGGAATCGACGTCGGCAGAGGGGACACCGGTGTCAGCTAGGGAAATGACGTCGATAGTTAGGGCCAATGTAGGGAACCGACATCAGTCAGGAGCAGACTGGGAGATGGTCAAGATCGGTCACTAGAACGGATGTTGGGCAGACAGCAAGCTATCAAGGAGTCTCAAATGCCCATATGGAGGTCAAAAAGGGTAAGTGAACCTCATATTCGTTGTTCACCTTCTTTATATTGCTTACTGATGGTCAAGAACTAGGAAGATGTGAAGAGGCAATGCAAGTAGAATCCAGAAATAGTGGGAGCTTGGCATGGATGAGGAGTGTGAGTCCTTGGAGAAGAACCAAACAGGTATTTATTGGTGGAGTTGTCAGCTGGAAGAAAGCACTGGATGAGGGATGGATTCCCAAGTTAGAGAAGAGAGTGGATGGACACGTGAGATAGAAGGTTATGGTATATGGTCTTAATTAGGCTGCAGGACAATGGAGGTTTGACCATTGTATTTATCTTTACTAGGTTGGATAATATTAGCTACATTATCCTGTTATTGTATTGTGTTGCTTGTTGCAGGGTTTCATATACAGGGAATTTTTTGAGCTAAGGGTAAAGTTAGTTCAGAGGTATGTCATGAAAAATTTGGGAGTAGCAAAATTATTTTGGCATAAGTGACAGGTATAGCATCATAGGTTTTGTGGTGGTTGGTCTTCAAGAGTGATTTTGAAGAGGGATACAAAGCCAAGGGAACAAACTAGACGGTGTATAGGTATAGGTACAGTTGCAGCTATTTATCTCCAAGTGGGAGATTGTTAGGGTGTGGAGCTAAAAGCTTCAACTATGTAGATGAAGAAGAGGAGGTTGTTGAGTTCTAAAAGTACCGGCATTGACAGTATGACTGACGTCAATCAAATACAGTGCAGAAGGCAACTGGCATCGATAGGGAGCTGATCGACGTCGGTCAGCACCAGACAGACAGGGACCGACATCGATCGCCTATGGCAGTTCCAGAACTGCTATTGACGAACAGTCAGTTAAGTGAAGCGAGTGTTTGCATGTTAAAGGGCTAATTATAGTCTCAAGCTGCGTGTCTAATTATTGTAATTAGAAGTCTATTTTTTTATGCATGGGATCCTATTTAAAGACCCATGAGGCATGTATTGTAAATCAAGTAGGCAAGTAAAAGCATTAAAGCAAGGAAGCAAGGTCAAAAAGATCTACAAGAAAGTAAGGTCAAGGAGATCAGCTGAAGCATTCAAGGAGGGGATAACAACTCAGGTTGTTGAGTTGGTTGTGTTGAGCAAGAGAGAGAGGGAAGAAGGTCTTGAGATGTGTCAAGCCTTTGAGGTGGAAGAAGAAGTGGCATCTTCTTTATTGTATTTTCTTCTAAGAGTATTTAATACAAGATTGTGTATTGTCTCTCAAATTCTTTGTTGTTTCAAGTTTCTAGTTACTTAATCATTCTGGTATAATTTCATGTTTAATTGCCTATAAGAAAGGTAATCAATTGTGCTTCCTTGGAGGGGTTCCTAACATATGGAACGTCAGTCCAAGCCTTGCATCTTTATAGGATATCCAGATTGTATTAAGGGGTATCACCTTCTAGATCCAGTCACTCATGAGTTGTTCATTGAGAGAAGTGACCATTTTTAGGAGAGTCCTAAAGACTCAACACTTGACACTTCTTCTCCCTCATCAGATCTACTTCTTCATGATGATTCCTCATCAGATTCAGATTAGCCATAGCATGCTCTTAAGATAGAGACATCTTCTTCTTCTTTAAGTTTAGATAGCGAGGACAGTGATGCAGAGTCATCTACCTCTAATCAGTTAGAGGATGAGGAGTTAGCACTTGACTCACCCACTTCTGGGCCACTTTGGGCCAGACAGACACTTGAGAGTGCTAGCACTTGGGTAGGAGATCCCACAGTTGACAGATGTACTAGGGGGGATTTTCAAAGAGATCCACATGCCTTCTTTGCTTCAGTTTCAGATCCATAGACTTTTCAAGAGGCATCAGAGGTACCTAAGTGAGATAGTGTTGTAGAGGAAGAATATTCTTCCTTAATCAAAAATCACACTTGGGATTTGACTTCACTTCTTAAGGGAAGAAAGATGGTTCGATGTAGGTTGATATATCAGACTAAGTTTGTAGCAGATGGGTCAGTTGATAAGTACAAGGCACTATTGGTCACCAAGGGTTTCTCACAGGTGGCAAGCATTTACTACTCAAAGACCTTTGCACTCATTACAAAGATGACTTCTGTCTGAACACCTTGGCTATTACCATAGCACATGGTTGGGATGTGCACTAGATGGATGTGAAGAGTGCCTTTCTTCATGGAGACCTAGAGGAGATCTACATGGAGTAGCCTCCAAGATTTATTCAGGATTCTTCCTTAGTATGCAAACTTAGGAAATATATCTATGGCCTTAAACAGGCCCCTTGGGCTTGGTATGCTAAGATGGATTCCTTCCTTCTCATAGCAGGTTTCACTAGTTGCCATTCTGATCCCAATGTCTACTTCTTGTGGCAGGATGATTTGCTCCTAATTTTGGTTCTATATGTTGATGACCTTTTGATCACCAAGAGTTCTTCATCGGCTATTGCAGTGGTGAAGGCATCTCTTCAGGGTAGATTTGACATGACAGACTTGGGTTTGTTGTACTACTTCCTTGGCATTGAGATCTCACAGTCAGATTCAGGGATTTCTCTTACACAGCCAAGTATGCTCTTGACTTATTGGCTTAGTTTCATATGGTTGATTGCAAGCCATCTTCAACTCCCTTTCTATCAGGAGTCAAGCTTGAGGCTCATTTTTCTTCACCATTGGTTGATGCCACTTGGTATCGACAACTTGTTGGTAGTCTCATCTACTTGACTCACACCAGGCCTGACATATCATATATAGTGGGACTTATCTCCAAATTCATGTAGAAACCTCATGAGCTGCATTGGAAAGCAGCTAAGAGGATCTTGGATTACATACAAGGTTCACATAGATATGGAATTCATTATAGATTTGGCATAAAGGTTGACTTGGTTAGATATATAGATTCAGACTGGGCTGGCAATTTGCAGACTCATAAGTCCACTTCTGGTTACAGTTTCTCTCTAGGTTTTGGTCCTATCAGTTGGTCTAGCAAGAAGCAGAATGCTATTGCTATATCATCCATAGAGGCAGAGTATAGGAGAGCTATTAATGTAGCTACAAGGCTATTTGGCTTCAGGGGATTCTTTCTAAGTTTGGCATTCCTATCAAGCAGCCCGCCATCATTTATTGTGACAACTAGAGTACCATTTGAATTTGCAAGAATCCAGTTCAGCACTAGTAGACCAAGCACATAGAGATTCACATGCATTTCATTCAAGAGCTTATTCATAGTTAGGCCATTGACTTGATATTTTGCCAGTCTTCAAAGCAGGTTGTAGACATCTTCACTAAACCTTTCACTGAGAGCAAGTTCATTCATCTATGAGCTCTTCTTGGGGTGCAGTCGACATCTGCAGCAACATCATCTTTGGGGGGGGCCACTAGCCTCTTCCTTCTTTTATGTCTCTCTTTTGGGGGGGAGTTTTTTCCTACAGGTTTTCTCTTTTTCTCTATCTTATGAGAGATTGCATTTGTACATGGGTACCTCATCAGGCCTAGTTGCCAGGACCCATTTTATATTTCCACACTGCCCACCTAAGCTATGCTTATGGGGGGGTATTAGTGTAAGTTTTTATTTTTCCTTATTTTTTAATTAGGGAAATTGTATTTCTTGTGCTTACATGGAGTTTTCCTACATTTGTGGGATAGGCTAGCTTATGTGGAGATGTGTGTCATAGATGTATCATAGGTGTCATAAGAATGTCATAAGTAATTCCCTTGATGGGAGTTACTTCTCTATTCTTAACACCTTGTCACCACCTTTCATGGAGGAGTTACAGTCTTTTCTTAGCGTGCCTTGGCCACCTTTTGTGGAGGAGTTACTTACGTGCTCTCCTATATGTATTCTTCACTTTGGCCATCTCATGTTAATCAGATTTTGGTTTTCTCTATTTTGTCTTGTGCAATTTAGCTTCTTGTATAATTTCAAATTGCTTTAGCAACTATGTGGTGTGCACTTGCTTCATCTCATGTGATCACGTCTCCATTGCATTCGCATTATCCAGATTCTGGCAACAACTATGATAAATACACTATGAAATACTAAGTTATAATATGATTATACCATTTCAAAATAGTTTATATCACACTAGTGATTCAATATTAAGACTATGAAGATTACAAAAGCTTAAGATGAGCAACCAAGAGGTAGTAATAATAGACACTAAAGAATTATTAGTTATTTAACTAAGTAAACCATGTATAACACTTTTTATGACCTATGAAAGAAGATAAAATTACATAGAGGTATGAATAAGAAGGATAAATACAAGGAATCACACTTACTATCACTAAGAATTCATCAAAATAACCCATTCAAGATCACTATATGCAAGATGAAGATAGTCATATCTAGCTTGAAATGATTCCAATAGGTAAGTAGAAGACTTAATTTTCTTAGGCCTTCATCATAACCAATGTGAGGATGCACTCTTAGCCATTAAAGGCTTGTTTTATAGCAATAAGAGAGGGGAATAAAGAAAGAATATGACATAGGCAATCCATCATTGTAATTTATCATTTGAATAGTTACAAAAGAGAAAAAAAATAGACACAAAGCAATGGAGGATGTGTTATCAACTTATTTCTTTAACTCTCATGACAAAGTACTTATGAGTTTCATTATGCATATTGGCGTAACAAGTGTATACACATAATATTTTCAAACTTTTACTAATGCTCTCTATCTTGCAGGAACTTGTCGAGTCTCAATCTCTCTAAGTGCATGCATTAAGGGGTACAATGAGAAAGGGGTGGGTAGACCATTGGTGCTTTGCAGGATTGTTATCCCTTAGTACCACTTGTTATCTACACAACCATCTGCTAAAATCATTCCCCTAAGCTTTGCCTCCTATTTTTCACCCTCCTCTAGTCATTTAACACATTCATTATCCCTTACCTAACCTAAAACTCTTTTTGATAGTTTATATTACAATGTCAACCCCATCAACCTTGTACTTTAATTGATCAAACTTATTAGGATCTAGGTCAGCCCTTGGTGGACCTAGTCTGTGACCTAATTATTTTTGTCAATAATGATACTAGGTCAATTCGGTCAACCTTATCAACCTAAACTTTTGTAAAGGATTAGGATTAGATCCACCTATATATACACATCCATTTTTTTCATAGGAGGAGAAGAGAAGAATAAGAGATATATATTGCACATCTACTTATCTACCATTTTACTTGAGAATCAAGCTTAGTGTTTCATATTTTATTTGGAAATACGGATCTTGTCTTGTGGAGAAGTATTTTAGATGCATTGATAGGTTGTGTAGCCTATAGATGATTTATCCTTTTCATCCTTACATACCATAACAACATCTTGTGAAGCACCTTGGCCAAGGGAGAAATTGAGGCTCGATGGGTTCATCTTCAAAGGTAAGTTTTCTAACTTTGTTCTTCCTTTGTAAGAGTGTGTGTGTGTGTGTGTGTGTGTATATATATATGCATTTGTACTTATCTCCCATTTATTAGGATTCTATATACATTGATGTGAGTATATGTCTTCTATGCATGTTTACTTTTAATTTTTATTACCTCCACTTTGTGCCACAAGCTTTGGTGATCACTAGGTTAGACTTTACTAGTTATTAGTTTAGTGAATATGAAAACATAAGACCTGGTTAGGGTTATTGCATAGTTTTACTCGATTAGAGGCTTTGGAACCCTCCCTAGTGATATTATTATGGTAAGAAATATTTTGGTTAGGTCAAGTGGATCTATCTTGGTCATGACCCTGAATATCTAATGTATCAATAATTAGAAGTGTAAGTGGGATTTATCTTCTTCGAACTAGGATTGATTTATAGATTTGTTACATTTCCCATTGCATACATTATGGTGAACCCAACATAAATCTAACCCTCAAAGTTTTTCTTTTGCACCATCATTTTTATCATCTTATTATATTTTTCCATATTTTTAGCATTGTATAAAACTAGTTGGTATAGTTATAACTTTTTATGTGGAAGTTTAACACATAGTTGCATCAAAATGACTCTATTCTATTTGTGTAGGTCTTCATCAAATATAGGTTATTACATCAAATAAGATGACATAATACTCATTTTTAGTTTGAGATAAGCATACAGGATCAAATAGGTTAACTTTGGCATCTTATTTTCTCTACTAGGATATAGATTAACAAACTAGGTCAAATAGGTCAACTTAGTCATTTTATTCTTCTTCAGCACATAGGTTTTGCAGAACTAGGTTAAACTAGTTGATTTAGTTTGTAGAATTTGAAAGCAGCAATTAAGACACTTCAGCATAAAATTTACAATCTTAACCATCTTCATACCCACCAAGGTTCCTCTCTTTCCTTTCTTTGTCATTTCAGTACTTTTTTTAGTTTTATTTTGCACAAGTTAAGAGTCTTTAAAATTATAATCTTACATTCAACTAGGTCAACTTGGTCGACTTAGTTATGTAGTTTCTCTTATGTCTAAGAGACATAGTTGACCTATTCAACTCTATTCTTAAAGACCTTACTTCTACAGAATAGTAGTGACATAGTCAAATCTATTCTATATTATTTACATATAATGTTGCTTGAACTGACTCTGTAATTTTATTTATTAAGGAATTAACAACTATTTAATATTAATTAATTCACATTTCCTTTTCAGTTATTTGCATGCTTAGAGTAACTCACATAGTATAATTAGGTGGTTTTTAAAATTACCATTTAGTTACACTATTTTACTCTTTTGCACACACTACCAAACATAGCATTCAAAACACATTTAAACACTTATCTTCCCAAGGCCTACCTACTTGGATTTCATCACCAAGGGGGAAGTCGACTTGGTTTTTTAGCCACGTATAAATACATGGTTAATGGCATATATTGGTAAATCACTTGACACCCTTATTACTATAAGATTATGAAGTGAGGGGTTAGGCCTCAATACTAAGCTAGCACCATTACCAACATAGATCCCTTTCATCTCAAACATCCCAAAACCATCCATAGATTGATTTTTAGTTCCCTATTTCATCCAACTCTCATATCACACTTAAATCAATACTTTCTAATAATCTAATAATACTCAAGATGACCAATTATTTAGCATTTACTTCTCAATTCATTATGTGTTCTCTAATAATTGTGTGTTATATTATAAAAACTTGGATTATCCAGCATTGGTGCAAGGTTTTGTGTTATGTGCCCCAATTGGATCACTCACATTGATCTAATTATTTGTATGTTTACTTTCATTCTTACTTCACTTATATTAAAAATATTTTCCTTATTTTAGCACACCATCATTTTGGTCGATATAGTCTCTTACAGACTATATTTTCCTCCTATCAATAGTATATAATTGACCTATATGACTATGTATCCTTATCAACCTACTTTATTTCCCAGTCTACAATGTAGAGCCGATCTACATGACTTTATATCCTTCTTTACTAGTTAAGTTACATAACATACTCAACCTGCATAACTATGTATCCTTATTAGCTTATTTTATCCCATATCTACGATACATATTTGACCTATATGACTCTATACTCTTCTCTACCTACTAGATTATAGAACACAGTTGACAGGGTCAACTTTATATCTTATTTCCATTTTTATCTTTGCATCATCTTAGTCTTCCTTAATCTTTCTCTCTCATCATGAACTTCCTATTTGAGGATAATATTGAGTTGAACTCAACATATATGATGAGCTTTACCAAACCTAATAGGTTCTCCCAGAAATAGCTTGTGGTTCTGACTCTAAATGAAAGTAATGTGTATGTGGCCAATCACACTACAAACTATGGGACCCCTCCTCATATGTCTTTAGTTCGCAACCCTCTTTTCTGCTTAGATGAACAACATAAATTAGAGTATACTTCAAAAATGATTTTCTTCATTAATGAATTTCCTTAACATCGAGGAAAAGACCCTTCTACTATTTATCACCTTATGATAAGTGGTCAAATTGAGGAGCCCATTTACCTTCCCCCATATTCTCACATGGATCTAGGGGCACTAGCTTCTTTGCCTCTCAACCTCTTCCTTCTCTTTTGACCCCTTCTCATACTATTACCTCTTCTTCTTTGATTTCCTCCACGTCCATGCCAAGTATCTCTACTAACATGGTAGGTTCTACATCTAGTGGGCCTTTTTAAAGACCTGCTCTTCTTAATTCTTCCACTGGTGCATCATTTTCTACCCATAGTACTCATTCCTCTAGTGTTTATTCTTATCCCTCTATTGGTGCATCTTTTTCCACCAAATTAAATCATGCTACTAGTGCCTCATTTATTAACAATTCCTCTCAAGCTACTAATAGCATGCATTCCACCACTCGTAGTGGTACGTAGACCACTAATACCAATGCCAATACTTCACACACCGTAAATAACACCATTCAAACCCATCATCTTTTATTTCAAACTCTTAACCAAATAAATGCTTTATAAGATAATAATGCCAACCAAATGATGAAAATGCAAAATCATTTTATCCATCTCCAAAATCACCCTCAAAAGGTTCCATGGGGAGTGCCTAACCGAAATTCCCCCCACCTCCCCTTCGATATTACCATGGTAATCTTATCCCTCAACCTCCTCTTGTTAAAAAAATAATCAAACACCTTAAAAATAAACCTCGTACACCACAAATTACTAACATAGATATAGTAGGTATCACCCCTACCATTAGTTACAATGGTTCACTTAAAAACATTTGGAAATCTATACAAAGATTGGGTCAAGTCAAACACTTTTGTTGCTACCAAGCTCTTAGGAAAAAATATCTCTAGAGATGTTTTAGATTGGTATAACCAATTCAAATATCATTCCATCACTAGTTTGGAATATCTAGTTAATGCTC
The DNA here is from genome assembly GCA_037957365.1 of Torreya grandis. Lineage (NCBI taxonomy): Eukaryota > Viridiplantae > Streptophyta > Pinopsida > Cupressales > Taxaceae > Torreya > Torreya grandis. The sequence continues at coordinate 1,813,188 of JARHVA010001643.1, forward strand.
TCATACAAGAGTTTCAAACTAGTGATCTCCCTAAAAATACCTTGGCTCATTTTATCAATTGCAAGCAACTTAAGATGAAAACTACACAAGATTTCATCAAACATTGGAAGACCTTATCTAAAAAGTGTGAACACAATATGGTAGATGATAAATTTTTTCATCTATTCACCAACACTCTTTATCCTAAATTATGATATCAGGTCTAGACTCTCTCCATGAACTTTAGAAGAGGCCAATGACCAAGCCAAGCACCAAGGTTCCTCATGCATCAATTTCAGCCATCCCAACCTTCTATGGGCACTCGTATGCTCATCAAAAATAAAAATTACCATGCTACTAATGATAATGTCATTGATTTTTATGACACCATTCATAATATTTAAGTTATTATTCCTAACCAAGCTTTGAAATAAGCTTCCCCTCTTAACCACATCCCTAATATTCACTTATCTTTAACAAGTAACATCAATGTTCATAAACCTTTATCCTTATTAGAGTTATAAAATTTTCTCCCAAGGCCTCTCCCATGAGAGCTTGATCCCACTTATCCCATGAAATCCCGGTATGATCCAAATAAATTCTATTGGTTTCATGTTAGTTGGGGTCATTCTCACGAAACTTGTAGACAATTACATAAATTAGCTATAGATTTCCTCCTTAGTCCTAAATTTGATAATGATTCTATCATTTATAAATGTTAAAAATCCTATGACATCACCTTAAAATCCCATGAAACACAAACTAAAACTCAAGCTTTAAACTAGGATAATGCTCATTTGGCCATCTACAAAGACCCTCTTCCAAATCCCCAAGACACTAATGATAAGCCTATCCTTCTACCAATAATGTTGATAGTCTTATATACCCAAATCCTAAAGATAATTTGGTCAACATGAATAATATGTGAAGGGTATTTGCTCTCATTGATTCTCATCCCACACTCACTCACCAATCATCTCACACTTTCCATGTTATCCAAGATTTTCTCCAACTCACTCAATAGAGTTAGGGCAAGAAGACCTTACATATTTTGATGAACCAATTCCCACACCTCTATTAGATAACACATTTCATACCATTTCTACAACTTTGCTAACCTTTTTACCTATCACCAATGATACTCAATCTTATACTACCACTTCTTCAAATTCATCTCAAACCAAACCTGCATCAACTACCCCATCATGTCAAGATAATCAACCAAATTATCTTCCAATTAAACCTCCTACATCCTATTAGCATAAATTTTCATGCACTTTTTCTCTTCCTTTTGAGGAAATCCTCAAACACTATGTACCTCTTTCCAATAGTCCTCTTATGGTTTATGATGAATGGGATCTTATCACTAGGCTTACTAATCTCCCTTCTCAAATCCCATTTCTCAAACTTATGTGGAGTTATCCACATCATCATAATTATCTTATGCATCTCCTATTATAAATGAACATCCCTCATCCTCCCCTAGCAGGATGAAAATCCACCTTTTCTAGATTAGAAGATAGCATTCTAAAATAGTGTGAAGAGATGTCTATACACATTAATGAAATAATGGACACTTTTATCTCCCTCAAATTCTCTATTATTTCTATAATTCTCAATGATATTTTGCTTCATGTGGATGATCTTCCCTTTTTATCAGTGTCCAAATTGGTGATATCCAAGTCAAGTGTGTCTTAATTAATGAAGGTTCAGGTACTTGTGTTACCTCTCTCAATTTTATTAAAACCCTTGGATATATAGAATGTAATCTTAAGTCCATATACATCATGTGTTAATGATATGACTGAAGGTAAATGCCTCCCTTAGGTTATCTATGGATCCCTATCACTATTCCACCTATTACAATTCAAGTGAATGTTATGATCTTCAACTTTCCTCTATCTTATAACATCTTGCTTGATAGACCATCGACTCATCGCATAAGGACAATTGCCTCTTTTGCATGCCAATGTGTCAAGTTCCCTTGTAATGGTGAAATCTATATGATTAAAGGTAATACTAACCCTTAAAATTTTGAATAATTCCAATACCATGGTGTATTAAAAATTATAACCCTTGAACCTTTATCAAGTGTTTTATTTCATGAATCTCAATGGTTTGACTTCCCTATCAAATCTGCACAAGGTTACCATGGTCATCCTAAACTCATCAAGAATATACCACCTAACTTCTTAGATTTAGATAATAATGGGATTTACAAGATCAATCTCAAGATAAAAAACTCTAATCTCTCTCCTCATCTCATTTCTCATATTCCACCTTCTTTGAAGCCACGTTCCCGTCAACCACCTAGTGATGATATTTCCATTATCTTAACTAAGACTCAGCACTCAATTCATCACACCACATCTGATGAAACTGTCATCCCGACCTGTGTAATTAATCTTCATACACTTTACTATGATGATTGTTATACCTTAGATAACCCATTTTTAGGAGGTCTTATTCAAGGCTAAGATACTGAAATCATTTGTTATCATTCTTTTTTGCTTCAATATTTTCATATATCTTATCTCATTTCATCCTATATAATTCATAATTTTACCATTTTTCCTCTTATTCATAGGGTATATGGTGCGTACACCTCTAATTTTTAAATAACCTCATAGGATCATGCTTACTAGATACCAAGACCCCTATATCTAGCTTGCCCCTGAGATGATTGCCATTATCTTTCAGCCTTTTATGCATCCTACCCCTCTCTCAATTGATCCTAGTTTTGATCCTATTCCCACTCCCTCTATAATTGAGTCTCTTCATATTTTTGATACTCTTAATCCTTTAGTTGAGCCTCATCTAGTCTCTCTACCAACCCTACCTCCCCTTGGTGATGGTTTACTCCATTTATCACAACTTGATCCTTTGCCCACCAAATAGGTTGATTAACCATATTATGATATTCATAAAGTTTTTGGTCATTGGATTAGATATTGTTCACTACACTAACCTTCCCTAGCTTTCATTTCCACTCCCCCTATTAGTACACCTACAAAGTCTATTAATAAGTGTATTTTTTATTTACATGGCATAGATAATCATTCCTCCACATATTGTCATAAGCTCTAACAATATATAGACACCTTGCATCTCACTCATCCTTAGCCCATCGACAAGGTTATACCTCCATCAAAAGTATTACCTAAATATATTCCTAAATATGGAGAGGTATATTACCTATGGCACCAATGTGGTACCCATAACAATGATCATTATCAAATACTTCAGCAGCATCTCAAGGATCACCTCATATCCATTAATGTGCCTACTTCTCTTTCTCCTATAGGTTTCCATCACAAGAAGGCTCCCCTTTCTTCCCCCATGGATCCTCTACTTGTGGCTCCTTCTTCACCTATAGTTTTTTCACCTACAACTCCCTCACCCATGGATCCTCCTTCACCTATGGTCCATTTTCCACCAGTGGCCCCTTCATCTCCCAATAGTGTCTACTCGTATTCCTTTCCCTAAGTATCTCATACATGATAGTCTTCATGAGCATGATCCTTCAAGGATTCCTACATTTTTCATTGAGGAGATTCAATGCAAAGTATTTTCTCAACTTTCTCTAAAGATCAATGAGACCCTCATTGTAGTTAAAATTAAGCTTCATAGAGACTTATCAAATCTTATGGATAATGTGTGTAGACAAACATACTTGTATTTATGAACACATCATGGTGTTCTTTCATTTCTTCCTTCATTTTGGATTGGACGTGTGTTTTAAATTTACATTTATCTATCTTATATCATTTGACATTGTGTCAAATTATTATTTATCTTACATGATTACTTTTGTTTTACACTACATGTTGCCTATGGTGTCATTTTCTTCCTTGTGTTCTCTTATGGATTTTTTTTCATGATTACATGTTTTTTCTCTATATGTTCATTTCTTTATTTTCCTATGATTGTTTTCCACCTAATATTTATAACACAAATTATCATTATTGTGACTGAGTTATACAAACCTTGTTGTCCTTAGTCATTCCTTCTTTACCATGTGATCAATTAGCAAATAAGTCATCTCATTAATCTCCTTTTTCCAGTCCATATTGGATATCCCTATATTCCTCTTATTTCCTTTAGAAAACTAAGCATACACATGGTTAAAACTTGAGATAACATGTTGATTCATAATTAAGTCTAAGTGTTTTAGTTAGTCATGTCTTTGGATACTTAACTTCCTTTAACCAAAGCCTGAATCTCATTTGTGTGTATCACTTTATCTCTCATGATTGGTCATTCCAAATCCATATAGAGGTGGAATCTTAAAAACCATAGAAACTCAAAATCTAAATCATTTTAATAAAATACAATAACATAAAAGGAAATATTAAAAATTACAAAAGTTAAATCACACTAAAAGGCGTGATTCTAAGCACATCTCCTTTTTATAATTAAAGATCAAACTCCATGCTTGGCTTCATGATAGAGTCTAGGTTCATTGGGGTGTAGTAGACTAGAAGATTGGAAAAGGAGAATAAAAATATCTTTTAATACTATCTACTTTCTCATGCAAATACCCAATCTTCACAATAGACTGATGTCTCTGTAAGAGGTCCTAAGGAATGGGGAACATGTTGTGGGAAGGTAGGTCCATTTTACTTTTCTTTTTCAAATAACCAACATGAGTTGATTTTAGTATCTCACTTATCTACCTATATAGCTTTATGCCTATAGTAAATGTGTGTCCTATATATATTGATAATCACTAATCATATAGCGTCTTTCTTTGTCCTTAGAATGTCTCATGTTTCCTAAGGTCTTCTTATACATGCCTAAATTATGCTTCTTACATCCCCTCTTTCATTTCCAACAATCCTAATATTTCCCCTTAAGAAAGATTTTTTTGTTCACTGATCACTTCCCCTAGGGATCCCATTTATGAGTTACAATATAAGACCTTGGATAGGACCAATCCTTCCTCACAAATTACAAAATTTTCACATTACAATTCCAAACATATTTTTCCTATTATTTTCTATCTCATTGGTGTTCCCTTTGTGAGTTTTAGTGTAATACCATGGATAAGACCTGGCCTTCCTCATAAAATTTTCTAACACCCAAGTCATAATGAAATTACATATGTCAAATTTGAGATAAGTTGTGATTGATCATGAGCTACACATTATTTACATGATTCTCATCTTGATATAGTATGTTTTATGCTTGATTCATTGTTCTTTCACATTTATTTACTTATTTTCCAATAGCATGTAATAATACAACCATTTTTCTTAAGTTTTTCATACTTCCCAACTTCAATTAGTGTGATCAATTTAAGTTCATTTTTCCAAATTGTGTTTCTCTTTTATACTTCCCAACATGATTTAGTATGATTGATTGACTTGATTATTTTATTTTTCATGTGCTTTCCATTTTATTATGTTATTTTCATATTCCTAATGTGATAGAGTATGATTTTACTAGTTTTAATTTGGTGACAATCTTTTTCATGGTTTAAAAACATTTAGTTCTCTTGTTCACCACTTTTTGGTTCATTATACTTAGTCATATTTTGTTATTACACATTTCCCATCATGATATAGTGTGTATTACATTTATTTTTTATTATTTATACTTTTTCAAGTCCTTTTTTGTCTATTTCTTTTTAACCATGCATTTGTATCACATATTTCTAGAAAATAAAACACTCCACATATATTTCCCATAGCATATACAATAAAAATAAAATACATATGCTAGAAATAAATATATCCATGCATCAACAACCACAACCAAACAAAACTCATGAGATCAAATCCGACTATCAAAATAATATATATCTATCTATCATTTATTTTATACAATACAACAATCTAAAATATAAAAATGCAGAGCTCCATCTCTATGGCTAGGCTCCATCATGCTTATCTTGTGGCCTAGCCATGTTGCCCATAGACACCTTGAATTATCCCCTCTACATGGTGAACTATAATGAGTTCATCTGAGATCTCAATCCTAATACCTATCCTTATAGGTTGGCTACCTGGGCCTATACGTATCCAAGCTTGATCGTGGTAGTTATGTGTGTGGATCTCTCCTAAACCAAGGCCTATGCCTCTCCTGCTCCCACCCTATCAGTGGCTACAATCCATCCCCACATGTTTGTAGCTACCTCTCAACCTCCCCCACAAATCTAAACTAGCCCACCTAAGTTGGGGTAGATAGTACCACAAGATCATCCAAATTGGTGGGGTCATATGGTGTCATCACCTCATCCAAAATGTCATGGTATACTACCATGATTAGGGATCCCCATCTAATCTCCTCTAACATAGGATATGCAAAAACCAAAAATAGATAGATATTAGATCACATATACATATCAAAATCTATTTATTTACTATAATCACATGCAACTAGTATGATATATCAAAAACAAAAAAATATAACATTTCTCACCAGTCTCAATGCACCAACCACCATCCCCCTATCTACTCATCCATTCAGCATAGTTTTTTCATTTTCCCATCCCCTACACACCTCATCTATGGGTCACTTCCCTATTAATGTAAAGCTCAGAGTCACCACTCATGCACATCACTAGCCTCTCCTCAGAGGTGCTTCTATCAACCAGATCTATTCTAGGATGACTCTCAGATCATCCTATGTAACCACCCTCATATATGCTTGATATTTCCAATGGTACCTCTATTTATGGTGTATCAGAGGTGATCATTACTCCTCCTATTATAGTGCATGTTATGGTACATATTATATACATGCATCCACATCCATTCCCTCTCCTCCTCTAGCTTCTAACTATTATTCTCGATCAGTCTATGGTCTCACATGTCATGGCCTTATCATCGGTATCTTGACTAGTGCTCCTCCCCCTCCTCTCCCCTTCATCTCTCTAAAATGTTGTTCCTAAAAAGTAGGCATTATTAGAAGATCTATTGGGTATGAGAATCTAACTACCCTGGCAAGCATGTTATTGGTTGTGGCTCTACCCACCAGGTATAATGGCTTGTGATTTGCACTTGAGCTAGCCCTAGTGCCACAATCACCCAAGCAGGCCAAATAGTATCAATATGTGTATATAGATGCCACATGATCTCCCTCATGTGATCATCCATAGCACTGGAATGTGGGGCATAGCCTATGTTACCTAGTCTTGTCTCCATCTTGTCATGCAAGGTAACTTATCTTTAACACATGGGGCAACCTAACTGGCTTATACATTGGGAACCTCTCATATATCCATGCACTAAACAACACCATTAGTCTTATGGTCTTCTACCCTCTGGATAATATCCCATACATATCATGCATGAGTTAGACCTAGATGATAGACCTAAGATCATATAGCACCTCTTGATCCAAAATAGATTGGTACAAGGCTATTGTATATAGAGATACATTACCATCTGACTTGTGACACAAAACTCATGTTATCACAAGTCTGATCATAGCCTTATATATATTAAAAATCTATGCAATATACAAATCAAATAAACTAACTCTCATCCCTAGGTATATCCTATCTAAGCACATCACCCACCTAGCTAGTATTCATCTCTCCTCTAGAAAATCCACTGTCTTTGTGATCACATGTGTAACTCCTATTGGCATTCTAAGTAATGCACGGGCATCCTCTGATGTGATACCTACCTCTATGTTATCCTCATCCACCACCCATCAAAACATGTTGGTCAACCATTCTCATGCTTTTAGGAACATGATAATGAGATCAAAACTCAGTGGGATGTGCCTCATTTCCATGATACTTCCCAGACCTAGTACAACCAATCTTGATTTGTCTACATCTATCAAATGCTCTAGAAAATTTAGCAACCATAACATATTGATCAATTGCCAATATTTCTAATGTCTCTATAAAAATAATCAAACAACAAAGGATGTATTAGATCTCCATGTCATTTAAAATCAAAGCACATTCTTAAAATTTTCACAAAATTTAGTAGGTTTGATTTACTTTGTTCATTTTCTACCAAATTGACCTATTAAATACTAAATCATCCCTATGTTTCATCAGGGATACTAAATTGGCCTTGTCAAAATTATACTAGATTGACCTCTACAGTACTAAGTTGGACACATTTGGTTTGAAGTACTAAGTAAGTGAATGTTCTACCCTATAATACAATATCATCCCTTTAGAAACAACTAATTCAACCCACTATTATGTAGTCAGCTCCTCACCTTAGCCAACTAAATCAGCCTACTACTATGCATTCAACCTGTTGGATATATTTCCCTTTACAGACTAAGTTGACTTAGTTGACTCTATTCATACACAATGATAAATTTTTAACCAATTACATAAATTCCTTGAGCATTTATTGGTTTAAATCTTTCCTACCCTAACACCCCATTTGACCCCTAGTGTCCCTAAAAAATTCCTAGGGTTCATTCTAATGCCTAGATTTTGTCTACCACTCAATTTTATATAATTAAATTAATTTCAAATAAAAATATTAAAAATTTATAAATTCTTAATTGCTTCCCTATGCTGCACTCATTAAATCCATTATGCATCCTCCCCATCTTAATTGTCATCTCCTCACCATCTTGGCTCTCTGATCTCTCACTAGGTTTATTAGAGTTATATTTTCTCAGAATAGTAAAAATACCAAATGAATTATTTTTCACCCTATTTATATTTACTATTAAAAATTATTTACCCTTTAAAATTATTTTGATCATATATTTATCTTACTAACTCTTTTTTCAAATCATAAAATATTTTGGAATCCTTACATTATAGAGAATATTTTCAACTAGTATATGTTTGTGTTTCAAACATTTTTATTTTTTGCTCTTTTTCATAAATCTCTATAAGTTCACCTAATGTTATTCATATTGGATACCTTCACATTTCTTACATCACCTTCTTTATCTAGAGCACTAAGGTAAGTAAAGGTATGTATTTTTCTATTTTGTCCTTTAATTTATCTTATTTGATTCTTATTGCATTTTATGTAGCTTCAGCATTTTGTGTCACTATATTCTTTTTGTGAAGCACCATCCCATGTTGTACCTATGTGACACATGATGATCATCAAGTGAGGCATATGTATACACACAATATTTTCAAATTATATCAATTATTGATACTTTTTATCTTATAGGAACTTGTCAAGTCTTAATCTCTATGAGTATGTGCTTTAAGGGGTGCATCAGGAAAGGGGTGGGTAGACCTTTCATGCATCATAAGATTATTTTCCCTTATTACCACTTGATATCTACACAACCATATCTAAAAATCATTCCTCTGGTTTTTGCCTCCTATTTTGTACCCTCCTCTAGTCATTTACCACACTCATTAGCCCTTCCCTAACCTAAAACTCTTTTTGATGGTTTATATTACACTATCAGCCCCATTTACCTTGTACTCTAATTGGTAAAACTTATTAGGGTCTAGTTCGGCCCTTGGTAGACCTAGTTTGTAACCTAATTTTTTTTGTCAATAATGATACTAGGTCAACTAGGTTGACCTTGTTAACCTAAAAATTAGAAAAAGATTAGGGTTAGATCCACCTATATATACACATCCATTTCCATCATAGGAAGAGAAGAGAATAATAATAGATATATATTTTTTATCTACTTATCCACCATTCTACTTTAGGAACAACCTTAAGGTTTCATACTTTCTTTAGAGATATGGATCTTGTCTTGTGAAGTCTTTTGGATAAATTGATAGGTTGTGTAGCCTAGAGGTGATTTATCCTTGTCATCATTACATACCACAACAACCTATTGTGAAGCACCTTAACCAAGGGAGATATTGAGGCTTGATGGGTTCATCTTCAAAGGTAAGTATTCCTAAGTTTGTTCCACCTCTATAAGAGTAGATAGATAAGCATTTCAACTTTTCTTCCATGCATTAGGATTTTGCATACATTGACGTGAGTATATGCCTTCTATGATTGTTTAAATTTAATGTTTATGACCCCAACTTTGTGTCACAAGTTTTCATGAGCACTATATTAGATTTTACTTGTTATTAGTTTAGTGAATATGAAAACATATGACCTAGTTAGGGTTATTACATAGTTTTACTTGACTAGAGGCTTTTGAACCCTCTCTAGTGATATTATTGTGGTAAGATATCCCTTGGCTAGGTCATGATACATCTTTTTCATGACCCCTAATATATAATGTATCAATAATTAGAAGTTTAAGTGTGATTTATCTTCTCTGAGTTAGGATTGATTTATAGATTTGTTGCATTTCTCATTACATATAGGAGGTTACATGGGCAATCTTGTGTTCTTAAATCTATCTCCTTCCTCTTGAGGCTACACTTTTACACCTTCAAGGATACTTAAAAATTTATTAACTAACATGTGTCATGGTTGAGGAGCTTCTATTCCATTCTTCTACAATTCTTGTAAACATCCTCTTTTATCTTCAAAAGCTCACAATCTTTCACTAGCTCTCTTTAGCCCAAATGCCTCAATTATTGTTTATAACTTCATGAATGAAATACTTCTCCATGAATCACCTCTCTCTACCTTAAAAAACTTATATTAACATCTATTCATGCCTCATACGCTCTTCAACACTCCATTACACACCTAAGGTTCATACTTGTCTTCATTTCCTTATAACCCTCAAAACACATAAAGCTCCTTATCTATAACTTTATATAGATGTTCTTAGAAAAAAAAATAGAGATTTTATTAAAAAAAATTATTCTCCTAATTTTTTAAAAAATATCATGATCAAAAACCAACTGCATGTTTACTTGATCCACCTATTTATTCTTTTTATTAGCCCTCAATTAGGTCTCTAAACCTAGGAAATTGAGATTTTGCTATACATATCCTTCTCTCAAGTGAAACATAAATCAAATGTTTAATTAAATTTTAATACCTCCTAATCATATTCTAGGAAAAAATTTAGGATCTAAAACCTTGTATAGATGGGTGAACCAATAAATGGCCAAAACCATGGTTTAGATGCATGTTCTGGCCCGAGAGGTAATTAGAGTGGTTTTTTGAGAAACTCATATGTTTTAATACTTGATGATGGTTTTTTAAGTTCTATACCATCATAATAAAACTAAATATATTTAATTTAATCTCTCCAAGTGTACTTGATAGATCTGTAGTTAAGCTTCTCTCATGTCAACAAGAGAGCACTAGTCATCTAAGATTGTCTTGAACACTTAGAACTTGTTACATCCTCGTGTAAAAATTTGATATGACCTAAAAAATAATTTTATACTTATTTACATGTTCCACATATTTTTTCAATTGATATTAATGCTTTCATACATTCAAATACTTGCATAAAGGTCTGCAACTATCATTTCAATCCCATTTCTATATTAATTTGACTCAACACATGCCACCAAGTGTGTTTCTCATGTACCCATGGGAGATATGAATATAATTATGACAATTTCCAAGTAAAAATACTCCAATTTAAGTCAATTAACTAATATTATCTTTCATCAGGTCTTTTAGAGAGGTTTGGCAAGTGTTTTAGGTGTCTACCATCTTAATGATGATTCATAAAGTACAGGGACCTAATCCAATAAAAAATACCAAAATATGGAATTAGTTAGACCTACCTAATATCCCATGTGATCTCAATATTCCATGAAAATCCTCTCTACAATTTTGAGAAAAATAAAATGCTCCTTGGGCTCCTTCACAAGGCAAATACATGGTTTAAATAGACCTCCAATCTTAAGGATTGTTCATATAGGTGTGGGGGTGAATGAATGAACCAATGATATAGGTTTGGATTAGGATACCATTTTTCCACCTCCAAAATTCATTTTATACCATGAAAATCCTCCAATGGGTTTTGAGCTTCACAAACAAACTTCTTGGGCATAGAGAACTAAGTGAGGACTGGGAGAATAGTTTTGGGCACAAAAGCCCCTCAAACTACAAGTTTTTTTATTTTAACCATATATATGACACTTGAAAAATTATTAATCATATTGGCATATGTTTTCATTTTAATTTTTAAGTCTCATTGTGCTTAATACTTGGTCTATTTTGTTGTAGTAGACCTACTTAGGGTTTTAGGCCTATAGGTCTCTTTTGACCCTTAAACTTATGTTTCTTTAATTTTGAGATAATTTATAGGTTTCCATGATATTTTAAATTTGAATACATATTCCTAATCACTCTTATATTCCTCATTAACCTAACCAAAACACTTGATACAATGTTCTCTTATTTCATTCATGGCAGGCTTATAGGAGATCTTTTAGGTCTGTGACTATACCTTTGAGGTTTAAAAGTCTTCAATAGCATTTTTGCCACCTCAGTAACCTTGGATAGTGATGAATATTTTTTCACATTTATCAAAAAAATTAAAACCTTTTATAACTTTCCACACCAACTTGGATGAGCTCTCATCTCTAAGTTGACTACTAACAACCTGTAGGTGCACAATTGACCTTCTTGAATATTAGGCTTTAAGACTATTTATGAAATTGGATATGAGTCTCTCCAAGTTAAGATACCTATATTGTTTTCATCATATATTATTCAAGTCTCAAGACACATTAAATCCATAGGTTTATTTATCTTCATACAATCAAACCTATAGGTGGTGATTTAGGATTCTAGGCCTAACTCTAATTTCAGCCCTTTCCACTTTCAGTCAAGATTAATCAATCACCTCTTAACATTGAAGCAAGATAATTCACACAATTTGGAATTATATCCATGAATTAAATTCATATCTTGAATCTCAATAATTTATGAAGTCACACATAGTCCTCTTGAGGTTCTAGACAGTCCACTTTGAGATTGTCATGAGTGGAATTGTAGGTGTAGATTTCTGTTTGGGGACTTCATACAATCTTGAGGGCATTGTACAAGATTAATAAGCTCATATTAAAATTTATAATCTCTCTAAAAACTTTAGGTAGTCATTTTAGTTTCTTATGGAGTGTTTAATATTTGGTGAGAGCCCATCACTGATGAGAAACTCTTTCTTCGGGTCTGCACACTTTCCTTTGACATGAAAGTCTCACCTCAAACCTAGATATTATAACCTTGATCTTCAAAAATTATAAATTGGATCTCATTAACCCATCATAATTGGGAGTTATTAAAGCTTGTTTTCACTCACTAAGAGTGTATTGAGATTTTCAATTGTCTTCTTAAGGATTTAGAGTTAATTTGACCTCTTTTGGACTTACACAATATTACTCAAGTATACCATCCATTTGGGTTGTAATTTGGAATGGATTATGAGCTCAAAATATGTTGTAATCTACTTAAATAGACCTCATGAAGTATTATGAGTATGAAACTGATGTTACCAAGATAAATTTTGATGTTAATGTTGACCTACAAGTTTATAGATCTATAGGCTCACAGTACTCTTTTGGAGGGATCTTAAGGAGGAATTGTAACCTCTTATATTAAAACTTGTCAACCATTGATTCTTTATAGGATTATGAGAGACCCTAAAAAACTTAAACTCACTTTGGATAAGTTTATTTCATTCATTTCATGCACAAGGTAACTTCAAACTCCCTGCACATAGGACTATCATGTTCAAGCTAACAAAACCAAACCATTTGACCTTACACAAAGCATGATAATGAATAAAAATAAAAATAAAATATATTACATGCTTAGAATAATTTTAAAGATACCATCACTAGTCATTTTCATCCATTGTTCTAACCTCAAAACCCCACACTTGAGGAAAATTGATCCAAGTGGGTATTGAAGTTCATTTTTTGCCTGTTAACTTCTTAATGATTATTCATAAAGTTAAGGGGATTGACCAGGAAACTAATGCCACAAATTTGAATGGCATTATCATCCTCTCTTATGGATAATATATAGGTTTCCAACTTTCTCTCTCCTACTTGTACCAACTAAAAACTAAACTACCTTCTGGAGCTTCTAAGGAGAACAATAGGAAGAATGAATAGGTTTTTGCTTTTTTTGAGTTTAAAATGTCCTAAAATGCATGGATTTAAACTTGTATAAGTTGGAGGAAGCCATGAAAGTTTCTAGTAGTGATTTCCACTCTATAACCTATAAGAACTTCTTGAAAACCTATCCTTTTTATTTAAGAACTGACATATTTTACATAGAAACTGGTTGACCTAAATAAACAAGTGTTTTTTGAGATTATTCACACTTATATAGACTATGGGGAAAATTAAATGACTTTGAATTGAACTACATGACATTAAAAATATCTCTCAACCCTTGACCTTCTTTTAACCCCTTTAATCAAGCTACACTATGACTGGACAAGCATGATGGTAGGAAGACACTTACCTTAAACTTGTCAAAATTACCTTAAATAATGCTAACCATGTCTTATGAAGGATTTTAAAGTGTGAAAACCAAATTGAAGGCTTGATAAGACAAGTTTTTTGTTAAACTAGTCTATAGAGCCAAAATTTGGCTAACAATAATATCTTTTGAGCAAATTCTTAGGGGAAGTAAGAAGTCCACATATGTAATGGATACTATTGGATCACTACTATAAATGACTTCAAACATGTGTTTAAGCCATTTCTTGGTGAAACAATTGGTATCATCGGCCCATCAAATACCCATATCAAAGGAGGTGTGTGTAATTACAAATCCCAATCCTCCTTGGTATCACAACATCTACACCTATCTCTATGATAACATCCTTCCACCTAAAATTAATTGCCACCATCATAGGGCCCTCATCCATGGAGATTATCACTACACTATCCTTGGTAGCATGCTCTATCGATGGGATATGATGGAAAAAAATTAGATTCCTAAACTCAAATGAGGATCTTTTAGCACTTAAGGAGGTCCACAATGGCATGTGTGGGGGCCATGCCAGTGGAATGATCTTGGTCAAGAAGCTCCTCTAGATTAGGTATTATTGGCCCATCATGGACCAAGATGCTTATCAATATGTATGAATGTGCATTGCCTGTTAATAACATGGATATCTTATCCATGTTCCCTCTCAATAATTTAAACCCATAGTTAGTCTATGTCCCTTTTCTAATTGGGAACCTAACCTCATAAAAAATGTTTACTACATTCCAAACACTGACATCCACTTGATGTAATACATTGTTCTTTCCTACTCCACTTTATTTATTCAATATTAATGTCTATTACAAGTCATCATACTCTATATCTCTACCCACTTATATCCCTCATCCTTTGACTACCATAAATTCATTATTACTTCTACTGAGTACTTCACCAAGTGGGTGGAAGCCATGCCACTCACATCACTGGCAAACAAATTTCTAAGCTCATTCACAATCATATAATTTACTGCTATGCAATTACTACATTAATTATATATGATAATGGTACATCCTTTAAAAACCAAGATGTCAAATTCTTATGTCATACATACCATATCTAACTCAAAAGGACCACACCATACTACATGTAGGGTAAAGGTCAAGATAAGGTAACTAATAAAATCATATTTAATATTATCAAGAAAATAATTAGTAAGGGTGGTCTTAATTGGCATCTTTAAATTTATCTTGCTTTATGGTCCAATCGTACCAGTGTTCATACCCCCACAGGTGTGACCCTCTACTCCCTTGTCTTTAGAATAAAGGTTATTTTACCAATTGAGGTAGAACTCCCCTCACTCTAGATATCACCCAAAGTCATTATTACTAAGAAATCCTATAAGAATGCTCATTTACAAGAGCTATATTTATTGCATGAAAAGTGTCAAAGGGCCTTAGATCATATGAGATCCTATCAAAATAGGCTATACAACTAGTATAATAATAAGGTACGAGCTCATGAATTTGAGGTTGGTGACTTGGTCCTTAAAATTAGAAGAATACCAATGTATATTAGGAAATCTTAGTATGAAAATTGATTATAATATTAATTTATGTCATTTATAAATAAAACTCTCATAAGATATCTCATGAAAGAGAGTCTTAGAGAGAAGTTGAAAGATTCTTGGGAGGGGTTGAGAGAGCAGGGATGTGGATTAATATTGGCTCCTTGTCTAAAGGAGACTACTCTCTTATATATTATAATCTTGTATGATAAATAAGTTTTCTAAATGAAATATATGTTTTAGTGTGATTTATATTCTTCAAATATGGGTTAATCAAATGATCTAGTATCATAGTGCCATGAAATCTTGGTGATTGGTGGGAGACATAATTTGGTCTTTCACTAATGAGGATGGTAGCACTCTGAATTTTTTTCTAGATCAACTCAAACTAGTGGTCTTCACTTGTCAGATCTGCATCCTCTCTCTTATGCCTATGCTCAGACTGTTTATAAATATACAATATTCCCATGGAATTCACTCTTGTGCATTTGGGTTAGCTATAGTTTTATGTGTATGAACATTGAGATTTTATTCTATCATGTACATTATTTATGCTCAGTATGTATATATGATTTAATTATATATAATCAAGTCAATAATATGTAGCTATGAGGTCTCTATGACCTGTAGATGAATTTAATTGATTCTAAAGAACATTTATAACCAAGCTGAGCATTATTCTATTTCTAGTTTAATCAACTTCACAAAACCAATATGTTTAAGTAAGTCTATTTTTTTATATGGTGATCTCAAAGTATTTTTATATATGGTGAGTCATAAAAAAATTTAAAACTTTTTGATAGTTTAAACAAATAATATTATCATTATTAATTTGAGTCATGATAATGGTGACATCATTAGGGAGTCTTTAAAATTATAGTATTTTATCGTATAAATTTTTTGTCCTATGTCAAAATAGTTTAAATATCATAAATCAAGTTATTTTAGTATATTATGGTCATTGTGAAAATCAATAATAAAAAAATATAGTTTGATTAATTTTCATTATGTCTTATCTCTTTATCAAAGGTCAGAGTCAAAAGTGATTTTATCAAATAGCCAACTTTTGTCAATGTTACCTCAAATGTAACTAGACACATTTTCACTTGAACATGATGTCTAGATTGTGGTGGGGGTTAAAATGGATAAATTGAGTTATATTGAAAAAATTGAAGGTGAATATTTTCATACCTGGTAAGTTATAACACAATTTCATTTGATTGACAAAGATTTATGGGAGATTGCAAGTGGTAAAATACCAAAACCAATTGATGTAGATGAATTCATCAAGTGGGAAAGAAAGGATCGAAGAGAAATGGAAATTATTGGTCTAAGGTTATTTGATGTGTATTTACATCATGTATACCTATCAAAGACTTCAAATTTTATTTGGGAAATATTGAACAAGTTGTTTGAATCACAAACAGGAAGTGCAGTAGTGACCCTAAAGTAAAAGCTATTTGGACTCAAAATGGAAGAAGGAGACAACATGGTAAAACATATAAGTAATTTTTGTTCCATTCTAAATTAGAAAGTAGGAATAAAATTAGATTTGCCTAATGATGATGCAAAATTTATCTTACTAAATAACATGTTAACTAGTTATTCAAACGTGGTTTTTACACTAAGTAAAAGAAATCCTAGCTTTGAAGATCTAATTTCTTCATTGATAGATGAAGAAAATAAGAATATTTATCTAGATAAAAGTGTTATGTATGTTTAAAATAGAACCAAATCCACTTCCAAGCCATAAAAATAGTATGTAAAAGATAGATCTCAGGTTTAAAGGAAAAGGTTTCGTTGTCATTATTGAAGAAAACCAGGACATGGTGTTAAATATTATAGACAAAGAGCACAAGATCTCTTTGAAGGAAAACTAAAAGATAAGGCTCTCATTTCTAAAAAATGAGATGAATAAAGTGATTGAGAAGTGAAAACCACTTATTCAAATGATTCAAATGTTAAATAATCAGTTGGTCAAAATAGTGATGAAGACTTTATGTACTAGATAATTATACTAGAGGATGGAGGATAATTGTACCTCTCATTAGCCACTAATTAATTGTACCATTTTGCAATAGTGGCACTTTGCTTTCAATTTTCAACTTGTTTTCAGTGGTGTGAAATAAGAATAGAAGTGTATTCTTGTTCACATATGTAATAAGTGAGCTAGTTTCCAAATGTAATTCCATAAAAGTGTGATAGTATAGGAGATCCAAACCATAAATACTAAAGTAGGAGATGTTCTTGATAAAAGTAGTTGGTAGGTGTGTTCCCACTACTTTTTGATTGGTTTGGTTGATGTTCCCAAAAAATTTTGATATAGGTCCCTTTGCATGGTTGGTATTTTCACAAGTGGTTGATATATACTCCCACCTTGGTTGAGGTTCCCATGATTGGTTGATAGTGTTCCCATTTCTCAGTTGATTTGTTCCCACACTCAAAGTTAAAGGAATTAGCACAAAGGAAGGTCAATACATGTGTATGTTGCTTAGACAAAGGATGGTGTTTCTCCCCATATTCACACTGGGGGGGGGGGGATATTAAGAAATCTTAGTATGAAAATTGATTATAATATTAATACAAGTGATTTGTAAATAAAACTCTCATGAGATATCTCATGAAAGAGAGTCTTAAGGAGAAGTTAAGAGATTCTTGGGAGGGGTTGAGAGATATGAGGGATGTGGATTAATATTGACTCCTTTTATAAAGGAGACCACTCTCTTATATATTGAAATCTCATATGATGAATACAATGTTAGAATGAAATATATGTTATAGTTTGATTTTTATTCTACACTTATGGGTTAATCATATTAATGCACACCAGGAGAAGAAGGGAAAGTTTGAGCCAAACTAGTTGGGACCTTACGCCATCATGGCCAAGTTTGGGTCTAGAGCATACATGTTGGCTATTATATATGGTCAAGATTTGTATGAATTAATGAATATCATGCATCTAAAATGGTTTTATGCTTATATATATTACATCCCATGTTCATTTTTATATATAGTCTTAAAAAAAATCAAAATCCATCCAATGGTGAAAACCAGAGCTTTTAGTACCTTGGATAAGCAACCTCCATCTACAAATAACCTTGGGTACTTGGGGGAAACCTTTTATCCATCCATACCCATCACTCACCCTCCTTGGCCTTGATCTCCACATAGTGTACTATGTTGAAGGAAGTTCAAGTTACAAGGAGTGTCATCACACGTAATAAAGGAAAATCAATACAACTTTAATTAGGGGATGGAGCAAGCAAATTCTAAAGAGTTATCCCATGGTTTCCATTCCACCCTCTTCCTTTAGCAACACCTTTGCCCAATATATTAATGGTTTCAATCTTCCTTATTGATTACTCTTGTAGTGGATATTATTTAGGTTAGCTTCAATTGATCCCATTCTACACCATCACATGCTCTACCCTCTACTCCATTCAGCTAGTCACTTATCATTATTCACCAAGTCCATTTCATGGCTTCATTTCTAGTTGGGGAAAATAAGATATTAAACTCTCATGAATAACATAATCAAGGGTTTCTCACCCAATTTCCAAATTGAGCCATTTACTTATTTGAACACCATTTATATTTGGTTTTACATATATGTGTGATGTGTCTATGGTGTGCTTATTTGTGTAAATTGATTGTATTTTCAATAGTTAATAAGTTTTACTTTTTCTATTATATTATCGCCAATTGTATATATGCATCATGTCAATTTATTTTTATATGTATTCAACATCACATCATGATGCTACATTAGTTAAGTTTATACCAATGGTGCCTCATGAAAGATGTCACTTTTTGATATGAATTTTGTGTCCTTAATGCACTTTGGCACTAATGATACTCTAATTAAAATATATCTGGGTTTACCTGACCTCATGATACATTAACATGGATTGCACAACCTACATCGCTCAAGACATTATTATTCCAATTTATCCACTAATTCTAATATCAACCACATCTAACCTTAGCCTTATCTCCCTACCCTAATCCCTCAGGTATGAAGATCATGCTTAGCCATATCATGAAACCAAAAAAACTTTATCACATTATTCATGATTAAAAAAATCACACACCATAACATTATCTAAACAAATATGAAAATACTATAATAATACAAATATCTGGTTGTTATATAAACAGCTAGTCCATAGCCCACTCAAGCCCCTACATCCTTATCTCATGGCCTTGGAGGTACCCTAGTCGATCCTAATGTACCCACAAGCCAACCACCTTGCCTGTGTTTCACAAAGCTAACATCTACAAGCTCCCTCTGAGGCTAATATTATCTTGAATGGATAACTTATTTTTAGTAATAACACATGCTAGATGAAGTTGATTCCTACACCACCTCCCTACGGCCACTAGTTACATCATCTTACTACCTTTATGTAGGTTCTATTAGATTTTTACATCCCTAAAGGTCTCCCCTATAAAATAAAGGTATGCCTCCAAGACCTACAAATCCTTGGGCACACCTTCTCGCTTAGCACCTTATGCAACAAAATGAGTGCTTCTTACATTATGGCTAGGGCCTTGAATCCTCTGATTATTATTAACATAATATCACTTCAAAAAGTTACATCACTTGATGTAGCATATGGAAAATGTACATGTTCACTTCATAGATATACTCAAGTGGTGACATTGTCTTATCCTATGACATCCTTCAAGTTTTGAACCACCTGCACTTCACCAATTACATGAATGGTTGTAAAACACTTCACTGCATAATATCCTCACATCCCCAAGTGTTATATAACACCCATACCCCATAATTAGAGGTAGTGCCTAATAAGACATACCATCTGAATGGGCCCAAACATAGTTATTGACCCCTTACCATAGTGTCACCACTCACCAAGTCCTATCAAATCATCTTTTCACTATCCTTGACACATTTATCCCTATAATTTGTGACCCTGCATACACTCAATAATTAACTTACCAATTATCACATCACAATCATTCCATGACATAATAAGACCCAACCCATTTTTTTCCATTATTATCATCAAAATCAAATATATTATCTCATTTTATGACCTTAAATTTATGTTATGCATAACCATGATTTCAAATAATCACATAACCATACAACATGTCTACACAAACTTTTACTATCATATATAGATATATATATATCATCTTCATTTTGAATCAAACAATTACACTTCTCATTATTATCCATAACATCATTTATTCCATAATTGCATACATTTACTCATTATCATCCTTTTATTACATATGAGCCTAGTTCTACCCTGATGATACATCTTGACTTACATCCCACCCTATGGTGGTGACCTCAGTGATGGGTGAATTGACTAAATCAATGACTTGGAACTCAATGATTTCTTAGATCAACTAATCACCTTGTATGATGGAGCCCTTTGCCTTATTCAATGCTTGCTCATATAAGGCTCTCTAATATTATGTCTCTTGATTTGTCCTTGCCACATAGGATGTCATGTCTCCTAACCCCAATGCATCCAATAGTATCTAATCCATATTTCTCTCCATCCCAACCATCCATGCCTCTACCTCTCTCTACTCTACCCATGCTTGTAGCTACATATGACTAGCTTACATTTACTCCACATGTTCTTGTAACACCCTAATATGTGCCTCCTATTGGTTCACCTGATCCAACAATGATGTTACCTAGCCAATACATCTACCATTTATATATCTCTTTGAATAATTTGACCCTACAAGTTTGACACATAGCATTATAATCATATTATCTCATTTTTCACAGTTTCTAATCAACTCAAATAATCCCCAATGCTCCTATTATTTTTATTTCTTCTCCCATACCACTATGGTTAGTATACATTCCTCAACCATTGTCCACATCACCATCTTTGCAACCATCTTGATACACTTCCTACCACCATCATTTCCCCTCATGCTTACTCATCTTATCACACAAATATAATTACCATTCAAATAGTATCATTACATCTCATGACTTAAACAACCTCTTAACCCCTTCCTAGGACTTTGATGTTCCCCACCTACAACCTCTCATCCCATAGCCCCTATTCCCCCAAAAGCATTTTTCCCTATCCCTTGCTAATCACAGCCTCCTATGTTATCATCCCTAATTCATCACCCCTCCCTATATCCCCCCTCACCCAACCGTATCCCTATGACCATGTCACTCTTTTTCCCCCTACCCTAAACTTGTGGATTTTTTGCCTTCTCTCACATGTACAAACCTTTCTCTACAACTCTCTCACTCTATGTTCTTCTCTTTTACAACAAACCCTTATTGCTCCCTCACTCTTTGGCCTACTCTCCCCATGATTTTCTACTTGCCTTTCCCTATGATGCAACCTCTTATCACCTCTGCAACCTCTACTCGCTTGGACAACTCCTTTTCCCAACTCCCTAAACCTACAAATTTCCTATTTACAACCCAAAATATTCCCCACCGTGGTTTCTTATTAAAAAAACCCCACTTCTCCCCAACCCATTACTCAAAAAATCCTAATTTACTTATCAATACACATGTACATACACAATAAATCCATACCTATTTTCTACGCTTACCTCGATGTTGATCCTCTTATTTATCCTCCTCACTATTTTATGCACATAGATTTTATACCATTCACCTAAGCCACAATATGTTTCACTAATTTGGTATTATCTCTTTTATTTCCATGCCCCACATCTATCTTACACCTTTTGTGCTCTTTTCATATTTTATTAATTGCATCCAATGTTTCTCAAGTGGTAGTTGTGCCTTCACTACCTTCTTCACCAGTAACCATGCCTTCATCCTCTAGGTCACTAAGCTCAACACTAACAATGTTATCCTTAGTGATTTATAAGTATTTTGGGTAAAAAATTATGAGGAAAAATGATGTTTACACCTCCATATAGGTAGATTTAAAAGGCTCTTCAAACCCTTCCACACATATCGATTATCATTCTCAACACATATAAATGATGGCCTCTTATATAGCAAACCCTTGTAGGACTCAACTTTACTACAGCTAGTAAAACTTGGCTCATAATGATGATGGTCTTTTTCCCAAAATCATTTTCAGCTCTTAATAGAGGTCCCCCTATTAAAATTGGCTCATAGTAATAGCTTCTACCACTCCACTCCTATTGCTTCATTCTACAACCTTACATTGGCAGCCTAATATCATTTTTTTCCTCTTCCCAAGAAACCACCTCCTTTATATCACCACTATTTTTTTTTGTGCCCAACTCTTATTTTATATTCCTATTTATCCACCTTTATCACTCCAAACTTATTACTCCCAATGTATATGGGATTATTCCACTCATAACACTATATTGACCTCTGGCCTTCTCACACTCCATTGACCTTTGGTCTTTTCACACTTTGTAGACACCTCAGTCATGTTTACTACCTAAGTTCCACTTGACCATCATCATGGCATCATCATGACCTCCATATTTCATCAATCAACCTTCTCTATTACCCAATCTTGAGTTATAATAACACTTTTTTATCCTTACATTGAGACCCATAGTTCTCCAAAGCATGTTTCCTTATTTGGGATACATTATAATCTCATGAATCTATTTATCACTCTCTAGTTATATTTGATTCCCCCTAAGGATTTGTTGACAACTATGACACTATTATTTATGCTTTTTATGCATTTAACTTTATCAGGGGCATCATCGATACCATCATATTATAGCTCAGTAATTAAAAATAGTTCACCTCATCTACCCCTATTATTTACATCCAATTCCTCTATTTCTTCCATTCCTCATCCAATCTTATGTTCCTCACACCATTCTTCCCTTTTTGGGATAACTATATTGGCCTACGATCTCTTGAGACTATGTAGGGAGCCTTTGGTCACCTATGGTGCCCAAGGACAGCTCAGTCTTACTAACCAATCCTTTCCTTTCATCCTTTAGTCACTCAATCACATTATTTTTCTTTTATCCACTCCTTATTACTCTTATTTGACCCACACCATGAGCTACACCTATTATTTAAATTATTAAATCATTGTCTTATTTTGGCATGATGTTCTTCTAACATGTGTCCTTGTTTGAGATACATCAAAAACTCAGGGCCTTTATCATTATATCCCATATATCTTCTTGGCATATGTCCTTACTTGGGATACATCAAAACCTTGGGGCCTAATTCATTAATTTGTTTTGTTTGTGGTTCTCCTTTACATGCATCCTTGTTTGGGATATGTCAAAAATCTTATAGCCCATTTATCACATTCAAGATTTTAGCTCTCCCTTACATGCATCCTTACTTGGGATACGTCAAAATTTTATAGACTCTTATATTATCACTCTTTTTTTATGGTTGATTCCCCTTTGGGATGTGTCAACAATCATGACATTATCATCTTCACCCCTTTTGCATGTGTCTTTATCAAGGGCATTGTTAATGTGTAGCTCCCTACTCATGTTTATTTCATCTTCTTCATTGTCGATCTCACATCTAACATTGCCTTGTCTATTTTCACACCCCACCCATATTTCTTCCTTTCGAGTGGCCATCCATATAATTCTTCTCTACATGTACCCTTGAGGGGGCATCCTATGTCCACTAATTTAATAACACTCATCCATGATCATCTTTCTTCTTTGAAAGACCATTACTCCTTTCAGTCGCAAAGCCCTTTCAAAGAGGGGAAAAATATATGCATCTAATTCTGCTCACTAAATTAACTTGTTTAATTATGCCTAATATTGTCTTATATCTAGTCTAATTAACATTTAGTCCCTATGTCTCATTCATACCATATTAACATCACCACTTCATGCCCTTAATTCAATTAATTAATTTATTTTAACCACATGAATACCCCACTCTCAACATATTAATATTTCCTAATATTCTAATGTTAGGTATGTGGAGCTAAAAGCTTCACCAAGGAGCATAGACAAACAGGTTCGGGTCTACACAGACGCCGGCGTCGGTCAGAAGCGACCGACGTCGGTCAGTTGCAGTTCAGAGGCACCGACGTCGGCAGTATGGTCGGCCGGTGACGGTCACAGGCGAACAGGCAGGAACCGACGTCGGTTACCTGCGTGTCCAGAAAGCGATTTTCGAGGACAGAAGCGAGTGTTTGCATGATGAGTTTGAGTTGTAGACTCATGCTCGCGTCTCTATTGTTAGCAATGTTATTTTTAGAGCCATTGTTGAAGAGGCTTAACTGTTTGTTGTAAGAGCATGCTTAAGTTTCCTATTTCTATATGTAGGAGAGATCTTCTAAGCTATTGTATGATGATGATGAATGAGAGAGAGTGTAATAGAGTATGAGTAGAACATTGTGAATGTTTGAAGGACTGTACTTTAGAGAGAGCTCTTGAGGAATAGAGATCTAGTGAGAGATCTTGTGTGCATCTGAGAGAGGTGTGGAAGAACGAAGTTCTTCATTTGTATTCCCATTGTAAAGAGTTTTTAATACAAGTTTTCAGGGTGTTTTCTTGTATATCTTGTTCTGTGCTATTTATCATTTCAGTTACTTATCTATCTGATTTATTTCCGCATTCATTGCTTTCATAAGTGTAATCCATTGTTGGTTGATCCCCAACAAGTGGTATCAGAGCTCAGGTTCACTAACAGGTGGTTCAGATCTGTGTAGTGTGTTCGGATTACAGGTTGCTCACAGGGATTTCTGTTTGAGTGGGAGAAGCAATGGCAGAAGAAAGTAAGTTGAGAATGGAAAAGTTTAATGGCAAGAACTATCAGCACTGGAGAATGCAGATAGAGGACTATCTATATCAGAAGGATCTTTACTTACCGTTAGGTGGGATAGCAAAGAAGCCCAAGGACATGGAGGATGAAGAATGGGAAGTTCTTGACAGAAAGGCTCTTGGGTCTATAAGACTGAGTCTGGCCTCCACTGTGATATCTAATTTGTCACAGGCAAAAACTATGGTAGAGTTAATGACCACGTTAGCAAATTTGTATGAAAAACCCTCCGCTTCAAACAAGGTATATTTGATGAAGCAGTTATTTAATTTGCATATGCAAGAAGGTGGATCTGTTTCCAATCACCTGAATGATTTCCATGGTATTGTTAATCAGCTAAGTTCTGTTAATATTGTATTTGAAGATGAAATAAAGGCTCTTTTAATTTTATGTTCTTTGCCTGAAAGCTGGCATGGCTTGGTAATGGCAGTTTCTAATACTGCTTCTGCTTCGAATATTTTAAAAGTAGAGGATGTGGTTAGTGTTATTTTGAATGAGGAAATTCGCAGGAAAAGCACAGAAGAGACTTCTGGGACATCCAGGAACGCTTTAAATTTCGAGAGCAGAGGAAGGCAAAAAGAAAGGAGCAAGAGGAGATCAAGATCTAAGTCTAAGGGAAGAGGCAGATCCAAATCCAGGAATGGCAGAAGGCCACAATGCTGGAACTGTGGAAAGTTGGGGCACATAAGCAGAGATTGCTGGTCAAAGCCTAAGGAGGACAATCAGCACGAAGGAAAGGAAGAGACAAAGGTTGCAGGTATTACACAGGATGCTCTTATTTTCTCTTTGCATAATAACATAGAATCTTGGGTATTAGATTCTGGTGCATCTTTCCATGCTACCCCTAACAGAGAATATTTCAGTGACTATGTCCATGGAGATTTTGGAATAGTGTACTTAGGGGATGATGAGCCTTGTAAGATTATTGGCAAAGGTAAAGTGCAGCTAAAGATGCAGAATGGCAACACATGGGTGTTGAGGGATGTGATGCATGTTCCTAGTTTGAAGAGAAATCTGATTTCTGCAGGTAAGCTAGGTGATGAGGGTTGCACAGTAACTCTCACAGCAGATTCTTGGAAAGTGACCAAGGGTGCACTTGTTATGGCCAGAGGTAAGAGAGAAGGTACTCTCTATTTGTGTAATTGTATTACTAACAAATCTCCTTCAGTTTTATCTACTTCAGATGTGGATGCTAAATTATGGCACTCAAGGCTTGGCCACATGAGTGAGAAGGGGATGTCTATCCTTAAGTCTAAAGGTATGCTTTCAGATTTGAAAAGTATGGATCTAGAATTTTGTGAGCATTGTGTGTTTGGAAAACAGAAAAGGGTTAGTTTTCTAAAGACTGGGTCTACTAAGAAAAGGCAGAAGTTGCAGCTTGTTCACACAGACGTGTGGGGACCGGCTCATGTAGCCTCTATTGGCGGATCACAGTACTATGTTACATTCATAGATGACGCCACAAGAAAGGTATGGATCTACTGTATTAAAAAGAAATCTGATGTTTTTGAGACTTTTAAGATATGGAAAGCCATGGTTGAGAATGAAACAGGCAAAAGATTAAAGTGCTTGAGATCTGATAATGGCGGTGAGTTCTGCAGTCTTAAGTTCAAATTGTATTGCTATATGAATGGGATCCGTAGGCAAAGGACGGTTCCAAGGACACCTCAGCAGAATGGTATTGCTGAAAGGATGAACAGGACTATGATGGAGCGTGCAAGATGTATGAGATTGCATGCAGGGTTGCCCTTAGAGTTTTAGGCAGAAGCAGTTGACACCGTAGTGTACCTGATCAATAGAGGACTCTCTACAGCTCTGGATGGTGGAATTCCAGAAGAGGCATGGACAGGTAAAAAGGTTGATCTTTCATATCTCAAAGTTTTTGGTTGTGAAGCCTTTGTGCACATAGATAAGGAAAATAGAAAGAAGCTTGATGCTAAGTCTATGAGGTGCACGTTTATAGGCTATGGCTCAGATGATTTTGGTTTCAGATTTTGGAATCTAGGAACTAACAAAGTAATCAGGAGCCGTGATGTTGTTTTCAATGAAAGAGTGATGTACAGTGATCAGACAAGGAAGCTAGATCAATCTGGGCAGAGCAATAATGAGTTGGACGAAGTTATGGTCCAAAATGAGCTCGCGGGAAAAAGAAATAATCACTTACAGGAAAACACAGAGACTGACGTCGGCAGGTTTGGAACCAGCGTCGGCAGTATAGAAACCGATGTCGGTCATACAGAAACCGACGTCGGCAGACCAGGCACCGGCATCGGCCAGAAAGAACTGGCGTCGGCCAGTAACAGGTCTACAGGTGGCCGAGGTCGGTCACTGTCAGAAAATTTGGGTGGACAGATTGTGGAAAACGAGTCCAAGACACCAATCAGGAGGTCTGAAAGGGTAAGTAAGCCTCCAATTAGATACTCTCCTTCTTTATATTATTTATTACTAACCGATGGTGGAGAACCAGAAAGTTTTGAAGAAGCTTTACAGGTGGAGTCCAGGAGTAAGTGGGAGCATGGCATGATTGAGGAGATGGAGTCCTTAAGAGAGAACCAAACATGGGATTTGGTTGAATTGCCAGCTGGTAAGAGAACACTGAAGAACAGGTGGACTTACAGGTTGAAGGAAGGTGAGGATGGTCAGATGAGATACAAGGCCAGATTGGTTGTGAAAGGATTTGCACAAAAGCCAGGTATTGACTTTGGTGAGATTTTTTCTCCAGTTGTTAAGATGACTTCTATAAGGGTTGTATTGTCTTTGGTTGCTTTTGAGGATTTGCATCTCGAGCAGCTAGATGTTAAAACAGCATTTCTTCATGGAGATCTAGATGAGGAAATTTACATGGAACAGCCAGAAGGTTTCGAAGTCAAGGGTAAGGAGAAACTAGTGTGCAGGTTAAAGAAAAGCTTGTATGGCCTCAAGCAAGCTCCAAGACAATGGTACTTGAAATTTGACAGGTTTATGACTGAGCATGGTTTCAGTAGGTGTCAATCAGACCATTGTGTATATTTTAAGAGATTTGATAATGGTAGATACATTATTCTATTGTTGTATGTAGATGACATGCTGGTTGCTGGGTCTCACATGCAGGACATCTCAGAGCTTAAGGAGAAGTTAGCTCAAACGTTTGCCATGAAGGATTTGGGAGCAGCTAAGAAAATCCTTGGCATGAGCATCAAGAGAGATAGAGAAAATCACAGGTTGATATTGTCTCAAGAAGATTATGTGGACAGGGTGTTGAAACGGTTCAACATGCAGGATGCGAAACCGGTAAGCACACCTTTGGCAGGACATTTCAAGTTAAGTAAAGAACAATGTCCCAATTCACATGATGAGGTAGAGTACATGAATAAGGTTCCATATTCTTCCGCGGTAGGAAGTTTGATGTATGCAATGGTGTGTACTAGACCAGATATTGCCCAAGCAGTGGGAGTAGTAAGCAGGTATATGGCCAATCCAGGAAGGGAACATTGGAAAGCAGTACAATGGATCCTTAGATATCTTAGAGGAACCAGCAGTAGACACTTATGCTATGGAGGTTCAGATACATCTCTACATGGCTATGTAGATTCAGATATGGCAGGGGATTTGGATGGCAGGAGGAGCACCACAGGTTATGTTTTTACTGTAGGTGGAACGGCAGTTAGTTGGATTTCTAAGTTGCAGAAGGTTGTAGCCTTGTCAACTACAGAAGCAGAATACATTGCAGCTACAGAAGCTAGCAAAGAGATGATTTGGATGACACGGTTCATGGAAGAGCTTGGAAGGGAGCATGGGAGTTGTAGATTGCATAGTGACAGTCAGAGTGCAATCCATTTGGCTAAGAACTCAGCTTTTCATTCTAGAACCAAGCACATACAGCTAAGGTACCACTTCATACGGCAGGTATTGGAAGATGGTGAGTTGAAGCTGGAGAAGATCCATACAGACATGAATCCTGCTGATATGCTAACAAAGCCGGTTACTAAGGAGAAGTTGAATCTTCATTCAACTTCTGTTGGTCTTCATAATTGAGTTGAAGATGGAGGAGCTAGAAGATCTTGCTGTACAGGTATTGGTGCAGCTGGTTTATCTCCAAGTGGGAGATTGTTAGGTATGTGGAGCTAAAAGCTTCACCAAGGAGCATAGACAAACAGGTTCGGGTCTACACAGACGCCGGCATCGGTCAGAAGTGACCGACGTTGGTCAGTTGCAGTTCAGAGGCACCGACGTCGGCAGTATGGTCGGCCAGTGACGGTCACAGGCGAACAGGCAGGAACCGACGTCGGTTACCTGCGTGTCCAGAAAGCGATTTCCGAGGACAGAAGCGAGTGTTTGCATGATGAGTTTGAGTTGTAGACTCATGCTCGCGTCTCTATTGTTAGCAATGTTATTTTTAGAGCCCTTGTTGAAGAGGCTTAACTGTTTGTTGTAAGAGCATGCTTAAGTTTCCTATTTCTATATGTAGGAGAGATCTTCTAAGCTATTGTATGATGATGATGAATGAGAGAGAGTGTAATAGAGTATGAGTAGAACATTGTGAATGTTTGAAGGACTGTACTTTAGAGAGAGCTCTTGAGGAATAGAGATCTAGTGAGAGATCTTGTGTGCATCTGAGAGAGGTGTGGAAGAACGAAGTTCTTCATTTGTATTCCCATTGTAAAGAGTTTTTAATACAAGTTTTCAGGGTGTTTTCTTGTATATCTTGTTTTGTGCTATTTATCATTTCAGTTACTTATCTATCTGATTTATTTCCGCATTCATTGCTTTCATAAGTGTAATCCATTGTTGGTTGATCCCCAACATCTAATTCACCCCATTTTCTAAGATAAATTTTAGATATTTCCAATCTCTATAACTTTATCCTTTCTAAAAACCCTTCTCAAATTTGAAATTAGGGAGGGAAAATCCCCCCTATTTCCTTCCAAAACCTATATAAATACAAAGGGAATCCTAAGCATTTCGATAAGGAATGAATGCAATCCTATGTTTTCTCAATCACTCTCCTCTATTAATCTATCCTTGAGCCTATCATACTTCATAATCCTACATCCCATTTCATCTATTCAATTTGTCAACTCAATATTTAATCAACATTACAGAGTCTTGGAAATGAGATCAAGAGGTAGCAAGAAGATGGTAAGATTGTTTTAATTCCATGATTGATTCCTTATTCTCTCTAATTCTTTACATTTGATGATAATTTAGAGTTTGGATTTGGTAATAGTTATTCCATACTTTTAATCCATTACTTCCAAATTATGGGTGTTACAATTCTAATTTTACAATTTATTATTATGTTTCATTGAAATATTTCTATATTCCTTACCTCATAATGATTTGAATGGTACATATCTTACTATGTTGACTTAATTTTCACATATGCTAAAATATTCAATGATTACATCTCAATACACATGATAATGTTAAATTTAATTTTTAAATGAGTGACTTTTAGTATATATTTCCCTTGATTTATAAGGGAGGCAATTCAGTGGGATTCTCATACATTTGATAAGCCTCTTCAAGTAAAAATTAGTTTTGAGTATAGAATATAATTTCAAATATTGTAAAAGGGTTCAAAAATTCAAGTATTGATACAAATAATGGGAGCATATTACATGCATATACACTCACATTACAAGAACAAAATACAAACTCATACAAATTTGAGTGCATGATACAGATTTATGCACAAACTTCAAATATATTTTACAAAAAATTTATCTACAAACAATTATAAATTCTATAATTTTTAATGGTACATAATCATGCACATAATACTATTTTATAAATTTAGAGGGCATACTACATAATCATGCCATCTTTTCAATACTACTTGCTATTTTTGGACATGGTAGGAGCATGAATGTTCTCCATTCTCTTTTGGTCATGCATTCAAGACTTCGGAAATGAAGTGACAACTAAATCTATAGGCCATCTATAGTGGTTGATTCAATTAAAGTACATAATGTATAAATTAAAATTTCAATGCCCTCTAGCATTATTGCATGTGAATTCATTATAGATTCCAACATGTTTCACATCTTTGGGTTACAAAGACCAATATAATATATCAAGTTTTATGTATCCCTTAATGGGTTTTATTTTCTATATAAATTCATTTCAAATTTGGGTTTGACTACCCTTGATTTCATCATTGTTTTAGCTGAAGAACCAACATCTCCAAGTGTTTCAATGGAATCACCAATTCTCTAATGTTTCAAAGAAGCATCATCTTCAAGTAAAGTTACAAGACCAATTTTGGTTTCACAGATATAGGTGTACTCCTTTGCTCTTTTTAATCTTTTTAAACTCAAGTTGCATTTCAATTTTTTTAGTTTCAAATATGAGCATTGATGCAGATCTATTACCACTTGATATAGGGGAGAGGTACACTTTCCTCTCACATTCACCTGGATTTGATTTCTATCTTTAATCCCTTCTATTATCTCTAATTCACTTGTCTCTAACAATAACTCTACTTATATTTTGACCCCTTATTCACTCTTCACTTCACTAGGCTCATAAGCCTCTTTGTACATATAGTTATCTTCTCTCCCTTGAAGACATGTCACCCTTCATCTACCTACACACTCTTTCATCCTTAGCACCAACATCATCTTCTTCTACATAATTTCTTAGAATTTTGTCTCCATTCTTGCTTTAAGCTATCTCATTCTCATATAGATTCTTAGGTCTAAAAGCCTAATTCATGGTTTCATAGTTCTTAACTCTAAAAATATGACTCATGTGGCTATTCACCTACTAAATTTAACTCCCATACACATCCAATCATACTACTCAATACCTAATCTAGAACTCTCCAACAAACCATTCCTTCTTCCTTAAGGCGTAGTCTCTAGTAACCCTCTTTTAACACAAATATAGTAGGTTTGGATGATCAAAAAGTATTATAGATAAAACAAACACATTTTTAGATACCCTTTATCCCCTTTTAGCTTCACACAAATTTTCAAGACATTATCTCATAACCTCTTGCTAAGTAGGTCTATTTATGCCTAGTTTAAGCACACAGTCCTAGATGCCATACTGTATGGTCAGGTACCAACTCAAAATATCACTAATCTTGTATATCATGTCAAATAATGTCATATCACAAAGTTTCATCAATTTTTATAGGTGTAGATAGGAGTTATTTAAAATGTAAGTTTCAAACCCTAGACTAGGTTTTGACAAGCTTGTGCAAGGCTGAGAGCCTTAAAAATGGGATAACTTTAGTTTTAAACCCCTTAAAACACTACTAGGACCTAGAAAATGTCTACCCCAAATCTCTTCACCTTCCCTAATAGTTATTTGTCCTTGAACAATCACTAAATGTCTTCAATATGTAGGTTTATAGAATATTGAGTGTTTGTGTATGACTATGTTAGCTTGAATGAAGGCTTAAGATCAATATTTTCACTTGGAAGAGTCTCAAAGGTTTTTTAACACAATTTAATATATTTTACTCTTTTATATAACCTATACAAACTCAAATAAATCTTAATAACCTTTTTAAAACATTATTAGTCCTATTCGTTGACTATGTAAATACAAAATTCTTACATGACTAAAACATATTATATCTTGTATTGGTTTTTGCACAGAGAATAAATAAATATGATATCAAATAATGGATAAGAATAAAAATTTCACTAACATATTCCAATTTTCATCAAATTCTAAAAGAGGTTTAATAAGGAATTTTTCATTCATTTCTTGAATTGATAATACACAGACATTTCTCCTACACCAAAATAGACTTATGATCCTTTGTTTCTTGGTATTTTCTTATCTCTTATTCCTCTCCAAAACTATATATCTGAATTTATCCTATCCTATTATCCTTCTACCACACTCCATCTCTCACTTACATGCATTTTTATACTCTTATAACATTAAACATGCAAGAAAAACTCCTCGTAAAGTTAACTCCATGTAGGGTGGCAATTATATTTGTTTGTCTCTTGGATTATATTGTTATTGTCCATGATTTTCACATTTAAACACCATTTCACACACTCCTAGGACCCACTATGACCCTTTTCAAACATTCAACAACATTTAGATTTCACACAAACCCCAAAAAACCACTCAAAGCCTAATTACAAATTCAAATTCTCAAATTACCCTTTTTGGCAAGAAAACTCTAAAATTATAAGAACACATAATCTCAAAGACTCTCAAGGAATTAAAAACACCATATGGGACCATACAAGACCCCTTACACTCACATCAAACCAAAAATGGCTAACATGAAACTCTTAAACACATTAATACCTTATGTTGCCTTGTGATGCTCTACATCAAGCTCCCTAAGTGGGGAAAAATGAGATCTTACTCAAATATATCTTGTCCAAATTATTCCTTGATTTCCAATTATTCCTCTTATGATTTTTTGAGATCCTTTTGATTCTAATCCTCTTATTTTTCTCCTTTCTTCTCACCTAGTTCTTTTATCTTTGTCTCCTTGCCTTGCCTTGCCTCTACCAACTCATCCTCTACCTCCATGAAATACATGATCTATTACAACTATTTGTCTTTTTCATATTCCATCTCCTCTATCTCTAATTTATCTTCATCATACTTTGCCTCAATTTTTTTTTTCTTATTCTTCACTCTAATTCTACTCCATAGTTTCCTTTTACATTTATCATAATTTTTTCATTCACCCCTTGCTGGTCTTACTTCTTAACAATATTTTATCCTTTATCCTCATGATCTAGTGGATTTTTAGGCATAAATTATTCCTTCACCCTTTTTATACTCTCATTTTTATCCTCTTTGGTTTCATCTTAATGATACTCCACCTTCTCATGGTGAGTCTTTTCATAGCTTCCTTGCTCATCTTAAAATGACACCTCCTTAACCAGTTTAAGTTCATCATTACACAACACTTCTTGGCAACCTTTTATCTTAATATCATCATCCATACCTCAAAATAACTCAACTATAACATTACCAATTTAATACATTTATTCCTTACCTTGATCTTTCTTCATTTTCTTGTTCTCTTGCTCACTTGCTTGTAGCTCTCCTTCCAGGAGTCTTTGCTCTTCATCTCCTTGCATGGTACTTAGAATAGTTATTGGGATAAAGTTTCCCTCTATTTTTTATCTCAATACTGATCTATTATTACTTCTTCCTTTGATCACACTTGGATTGATCTTGTCCTCCTCCAAATATGGTTTCTTCATCTAATCATCTCCTTTGTAAGGAACATGGTTATCCTCCTCTTTCTTTGGCTCTACCGTGAGCTCCTATGATTCATTGATTATTTTATACATGTGATCATGGAGTGACTCCCTCTCTTATATCTCCATACATGAACCATAATTCTTATTACATATCAAATTACATTCATGAGACTTGATAGTCTCTTCAAGGATCTCATTGTCCTTCCCATCCTCTCTTGTTCTTTGTATTCTTATTCCAAGATTATTTAGGCATCCATTTTAGATTATTAAGTTCATCATCTTATCATTTTAACCTTTTCTATTTAATTAAATTTTTAGTTTATAATATTGTTTTCGTGATCAACACACATGATTTTATGCTCATATTACCTTGGATTATAACTTGGTTTAATTCACCTTGTGCCAATGCTTGTCCATCTTCTTGCCTGTAACTCATGGCTTGTTTCTAATTTTTTACCCTTATGTGACCTGAAAATTTATATTTTTGAGGTGTTATTATAGGAAACATGCTCCTTTTATTTGAAATATTATTTTCTTCATGGAATTTTGCTTCTAGCTCTTTTATGACAGCTCCCACCTTATGTTTACTTTAACTTGGGAACTCTAATACATCAACTTCAGCCTCTTGTATCAATTCTCTCCATATCAACACCTATTTTTCATTGTGATCTTTCATATATTATACCATAACTTGTGTTTTGACTCCATCTCTATCATGTGCCAAGCTAAAAGCTCCTTCATATTATAAATCAGTTTATACACCTTGCTTCTCCATGATGTATGTTGCCTTATCCATCAGTATTTCTTTCTCTTGAGACTCCATTGACTCATACCAAGTGATCATATCTTCAACTATTGTTATAGTAAATACTTTTTCCTCTTATCTATTGTTTATGACATGGTCCAATTTTTCCATGTTTGCTTGTAATTTATCCCAATTCCCATACATAAATAGTTGGACTTATTACTTACCTAAGAACCATTCATCACCTACAACCTCATGTTCAAGCTCTTTTATTAATTCATGTAATAAAAATTTAGATTTATGATCTTCATACATCTTGAATCCATATTCTTGATTTAACTCTATTTATTTTATCCCTTTATTGAGGCATCCTTCTTCTTAATGATATCCTTCTCCAAGCATCTCTCCTCTTTCATGGTAACAATTCATTATATCTCTATACATTGTTTCCCAATCAAATTCTTCTTCAACATAAGAATTGTGTTCATGTTTGATCTCCTTTATGCTTTTAATTTTTACATCCTCAAAATTTTATTCTTATTTCTTCACTTTTTTACTTCCATACACACATGATAAGAAATCATTAAATTTAAAAACTTGAGGCTTATTTGCCTCTTTGTTTTCTCTTTTAGGTTGCTTTGATAATGTCCTTAGTTGTTTTCTCTAATCATCCCCCATGACTATATCATTCTCCTCAAGGTGATGTCTACCTTCCTATTTTGTAATAACCTATTCATCCATCATGAACTTTTTCATCTCCTCCTTGAGCTACCTACATAGTAACCTCTTTTGTTTCTCATTATTTCTCATGACAATCTTTCTTCTTATCTCTATGAATAGCCTTATATGACACTTAAATCTCGTCTTCCTCATTACCCAACCATACCATTTGATTTCATCTTCTTTAATGATTTCTACCAAGATCAGTATCCTCTATCCTTTGATTTATCTCATTCATCTCCTCTTTAACAACCAACCATTTTCTCTTTGGGTCTCCTTCCTCTTTCTCTCATTTTGGTACTCTAACTTAGCTAAGCCCTTCCTCACTTTTTCTTTCCCTATCTTCATATTCTCTCAAGAAAGTATTTTTTACCTTGATTTAGTAATTCTCTTTCACCTTACCTTGGTGTCTCAACCTATGCTCTCTCTTCTACTTGGTATATTGACAATCCTTCCTAAGTCTTTTTCACCTTAGAACTACTCCTATTCTTGAAGTCTTTATTCTCTCTTATTAGGGATGATATTCTACCACAAACTATTTAACTCACTCTTTTCCTCTTTCTCTAATCACTCTTAAACTTTCTTGTAGGGTCTCTAAAACTTCCTTCAAACTTCTCATCATCAACAACTTAACTTCATGTAACCTCAAATAGCAACCTTTAATACTCAAAATCATAAACTATTCTAAGAACTTACCTACTCTAATACCAATTGATGTATCTCTATTACCACTTTATGTAGGGGATAGTAACACTTGCCTTTCACATTCACCTGGCTCTAATTTCTATCTTTAATCACTTTTTTGATATCTGATTTGCTTGTCTCTAACCGGTACTCTACTTATCTTTTGACCCCTTGTTCATATTTCACTTTACCAGACTTAAAAGCTTATTTTTACATATATTTATATTCTCTCTCTTGAATACATTTCACCCTTCATCTACCTATATACTATTTCCTCATTATCACGAACATTATCATACATAATTACCAAGACTTCACTCTCCATTCTTGCTTTAAGCTTCCTCATTCTCATGTAAATTCAAAGTCCTAAAAGCCTAATTCATGGTTTCATGGTTCTTAAATACTAAAATAGGACTCATGTTGCCATTTACCTACCTATTTTAACTCATATACACATCCAATCATACTACTCAATCTCTAAGCTAGAACTCTCCAACAAACGATTCCTCTTCCTTAAGGCAAAGTCTCTAGTAGCTCTCTTTTGAAACAAATCTAGCAAGTTTGGAAAATAAACAAGGATTAAAAACAAACAAAATTAATTTGTATATACCCTTTATCCCCTTTATCTCCACACAAATTTTCAAGACATAACTCTTAAGAGAAGTCCTTGTCTCATAGCCTCTTGTCAATTAGGTTTCTTTAAGCCTAGTTCAAGCACACAATCCTAGATATCATAATGTATAATATAATACCAACTAAAAACATCATGAATATTATATATAATTACAAATAACATCATATCATTAATTTTCTACAATTTTATCAATTAGAAACATAAATTATTCAAAATGTAAGTTTCAAACCCTAGACTAGGTTTTGACAGGCCTTTACAAGGCCAAGGGCCTAAAAAATGGGATAAATTTAGTTTTAACCCACTTAAAACACTATTAATACCTGTAAAATTTCTATCCAAACTCTCTTCACCTTCCCTAATAGTTATTTGTCCTTGAATAATCACCAAACATCTTCAATATGCAAGTTTACATAATTTTGAGTGTTTGTGTATGATTATGTTAGCTTGAATGAAGACTTAAGATCAATATTCTCACATGAAAGAGTATAAAAGGTTTATTTAAATAATTTAATATCTTACAATCTTTTATATAACCTATACAAACTCAAATAAAGCTTAATAACCTTTTAAAAACACTGCTAGTCCTATTTTTTGACTGTGTAAACACATAATTCTTGTATGACTGAAACATACTATATCTTATATTGGTTTTTGAAATAAGAATAAATAAATATGATAAAAATAATGTATAATAATAAATATTTCACTTACTCACATGTTCCAAGATTCATCATATTATAAAAGAGATTTAATATGGAGTCTTTTCATTCATTTCTTGAATTGATAATACACAGACTTTTCTCCTACAATAGAACAAAGTTGTGATCCTCTACTTATCAATATTTTCTTATCTCTTATTCCTCTCCAACTCTATATAATTAAATTTATCCTATCATATTATCCTTATACCACACTCCCTCTCTCACTTACATGCATTTTTATACTCTTATAATGTTAATCATGCAATAAAAACTCCTCACAAAGCCAATTTCACATAGGGTGGCAGTTAATTTTGCTTATTTATTGGATTATATTTTTAGTTTCCATGATTTACACATTGAATCACACTTTAACACAATATTAATACCCATTATGACCCTTTTCAAACATTCAACAAAATTTGGATTTCACATAATCCCCAAAACACAAGTCAAAGCCTAATTACAAATTCAAATTTTCAAAATCCCTTTTTTGGTAGGAAAACTCTAAAAGGATAAGAAAACACAATCTCAAATAATATCAAGGACTTAAACACACCCTATGGGGCCCTAAAATACCCCTCACACTCAATAAAATAAAAAATTGCTAATATAAAACTCTTAAATACATTAATATTGTATGTTACGTTGTGATGCTCTATATCAAGCATTAACTAATTTTACATCATTGCAAGATTTCCCATGGAACACATTACATGATAAAAGCTTTATCACAAAGGTAAAGTGTGTTATACACACTCATGCATCTTTCCTTTTACTCTAATACTTTCATTTCTATACTAAGTGGGGGGCAAATGCAATCACTCAAATTTAGTTATGAATACTTGATAATGTCAGTTTTGGTCCACCTTCACTTTAATTGACTTGAACACTTAATCTAGACCTATTTCACCACCTCACTCTATCCTAGACATCTCTATGGACCTATCCATTTCTAATTTGGTATCTCACTCCTACATAAATGTTCTAAATTGCTAAAACCCCTCTATACATCTGTATGAACATCACAATCCAAAAATTTATGTCTCCCTTCAAAATAAGATTGACTAATAGGGGATAATAGTGGCATTTAGTTGTATCCCTTATGGGTCAATCCTATCTTTCACCCTAGTATTGTACTCTTTACAAATTTATACCTTCCCTTATTGTTTGGTTTATATTTTTAGGATATATAGAGTTAGATTTTCCCATTTTGGATTGTTAAAAAGGAACATCCAAGTCACCTATTATACCACTTGTAAATTTTAATATCAAGGCAAAATTGTATTATTTCACACTGAGTAAAGGTTCCATTTCTTCCCAAATCCAATTTTAATCATTTGAAGTAGTCCTTAACCAAGTCAAGAGCTTGTTTTATCCAATTCAAAGTAAAATATTATCAAGTATTCAATCCATATTTAGATGCATGCATGTATCCAAAGAAATAAAATTACACAAATCACTCTAATTGGGAGAACTACATGGGATTGATTTTTCTCTTCAAATTATTGGATATGTAGCCAGTGATCAATCATTATGGGGGTGATTGGGGTTCACTTATCCCATTACACTCCCCCATTTTTCTATTTACATGTTTTCTATTATTGCAAGCCCTATTAGGGTTTTGACTTTGAAGAGGTTATTTGTAGGTCATTCACACACATTGAAACATCATTTTTCTACATAATTATGTTTTAATCAACCATAGATGATAATGCCCTAATTTTATTATTTTCCATAAAAATACATAATCAACCAATAAATGGAAATAGTGTCAGTTGATCTTGTTCCCTCTTAGATGTTCTTATCCTTCAATAGTTATACTTCCAATTTTAGTTTGCACGATCATAGTTAGATTGTTGATCAGTCCCAACCATTATTCTATTTCACATAGTCTGATCATGTACAATAAACAATTATCTTTTATTTTATTCATAAAAAATCTTCTTTCATTCAATTTTACTTTGTCAATTTTTATGTTTTAATTCCATTATGCTTGTCACAAGTTAATTTACATCATCTACACTTATTCTAGTCAATTTATCTTAATTGGGGTTAATGCACCTATTAATTCAAAAATTTGATAAAACATAACACATGACCCAAAATACCACTTACATTCCTTATACTACTTTTGCAAAGAGACAAGGATGTGGGTGAACATCAACAAAACCAAAATTATGATATTTTCACTAAAAAGTAATAAGAATCATTTTAACTTTCACTTTGAAGGAGAGTTTTTTGAAATGGTATTATAATACAAGTATCTTTATCTAGACTATCACAACAAATTCAATTAGGCGACATGTACAATGAAAATAATAGTAAGTGGATGGATATTTCTTTATGCGTTTCAAAATAGATATATGAATGCTCAATTCTAGGATTAGAAGACCACGAGATCTTATTTGGGTTACTTGTCAACTTGATGGTGTTGTATGGGTGTTGACTATAAGATAATGGCATGTTTAGTTTTAAATGGATACAAATAGAAAGGACCCAAAAGTGTTTAATCACAAATAACTTTAGAATTAAGGCTTCACTTCTCCATGAAATGAGCCTTGTAAAAAATTTCCCATTAGAGACAACTACTATGACTAGGTTGTAATGTTACTTAAAAAACTAAAAACATGGAGATCGACAAGTGACCTATGGCTGCAAGAGAAGAGTTGCACAAAAAGAACAACACATGATGAAATAAAATCACAAATGGATGAGTATATGGGATATCAATGAATGCCCAAAACTTAACAAATAAATAAAGTTCTATGTGATGCAAAGGTTTATAATAATCATGTGAAGGAAAAAAACAAGTAGGAAATGACAACATTATATTATAGAGTTTAATTTGACTTATAAGCATTAGAAAAATTCATACATAGGGGCTGCAATCAAATGGAGGGATAACACACTCATAACTCAAATAAGGACTAGTTCTCATAGGCTCATATGTGATACAGGTAGATAAACAACTCCTAAGGAAGAGTGGGAGGAGAAAAAAAGTGGAATTTACACCATAAGGGCATTAGAAATAGAGAAACATTTCATCATCAAATTCCAAAATTACATGGACATTTAAGTTAAATATATAAAATCATTACGAGTTGGCCACATGTTCGAGATATTTGAAGAAACTAGAATAAAAAGCTCAGGGGCATTGATAACCCAAATCATTAAGAAAGGGAACGATCTTATTAAAAAAATAACTTGACCCACAAATATTTGAGCATCTAAGGTAATTAGAACCATGGCCCAAATCTGATTGTCATATGGTCATGTTTACATTTTTAAGCCATAAAATACAATCAATTTTTTAATGAGACTATATTAGAAAAAAAAGGTAAAATATTAGGTGGATCATCAAAAACTAAAAAGGATTATAATAAATAGATATATATTATATAATGTTCTTTTTTATACTATGAATTATATTATCATTTGAAGGGTAGTGTTGAATATATAATTGTCATAGAAAAAAGTCATGATATGCAGGATTGACTGTCAAATTTAAGCCCTGACTAGAATAATTTGTGATCATATAAACCCTTAAGTATGATGGACATAACTAAAATCATTTCATTTTATTTACTTTTAAATGTATTTAATATATCTATAATACCACATGACCAATGATCAAATTTGAGGGGCTAGTCTTAATTCAAGTTGAAGGGTATTTATTCATCCAACCCTTCCATGATGAAAAGTTGTAAAAAATAGTTACATTTTGATTGACAAGAGTAAACTAAGTACATATCACTAAAAAGTATGTTATATAAAATATCAAAGCTATCAAAATTACATAGTTACATCAAAACAACCACAAATTTCTAACCTACCATTTCATCAAGTGTTTCCACCCATCCAAGACACCTGATTTGTACACCATAAATTATCCTATCTCCACATACTTTCTAATCATTGTTGAAGAGGTAAAAAAAAAAATCTATGGAGATGACCACTATAAATTAGATAAAATAGAATTGTGATTGAACTCAAGGCTTTGTGTGATATCTAGCTCTTTCTAAGTCCTCTTTACATCTACAAATTTTATGTCCAAGATACAACTCCAGGCGAAGCAGTGATAAGAGGAGAAAATGAATTAAATCTAAGGATAAAAAACACTTAGACTTGATATTAATCCAAAAAATGAATACATTGAGGAACTTTATATTAATAAGATAATTTTTTTAATCCTTTCCATATAATACCTTTACAAATATATTTGAAAGTAATAAAACTTTAATCAAAATAAACAAACTAAATGCATATTCAAATGTGTGTAGAATACTTCCATGTTCAACATTACCATGAACAAATATCATACGTTGATTTCCATATTAGCAATATAATGGATGTACACAAAATATTTAATGTTATTATCCAGAAAGGCATGTTTTCCTTTCATTAAATTTTAAGAAGAGATGAATCTTCTTGCATCATGTTTCAAATGAGATTAAAATAGACTGAAACTACATAAATCATATTCAATATACAAGCTGAAATTGTTACATTGTAGTTATGGTTGTGGCTATTTTTAGGACTGAAAGTTAATTTCCAGTCTTGAATTATATAGCTTACATGAAAATTAGTCAATAGATATGCAATTTATAAAGAACTATTTAAAAAATAAATAAAAAATCTCAATGTTAATTTTTGTCACATGTAGAGTTGTCATTGCTACAAATTTTGCATAATATTAAAGTGATGAATAATATATTAGTTTTGTTACTTTCTAGTTCAACAAAATGGGATAATTTTAGAGATTCTAACCTTGAAAACCTATAGTTTGTTATTGATTTTTTTTATGGCTGAAGAATCCATTGAGGAAATGCCAAATCTAGTAAAATAATAGATTCCCATGTAGCCATGTGATTATTACAAAATAGGTTGTACCTATCTAAGTATATAATTCTCAAAATATGAAAGGTGGTACAATTTAATATATGTGTGATACATACACAATCAACTAAGCACTAAACCAAAATGTGTAAAATAAAGTCCTAAGGTAACAAAAATAAGCTTTAATAATCCATTTAGTGGCATGATAATGTCTTGGCACATTATGTGTCTAAATAAAAACAAACACAAATAAACTTCATAAAAATGAGAAAATTTACTACTTGAATCCATTATAACAACATTAATAACCTAAATAAAAGACATATTCCTGGAAAAGGAAATTAAATAAGTTAATGTGAGCATATTTCTATTTAAAAAGGCCATCATGTATGCAGGGAACATATGGATCTATTGGTCTAGTGGAAGAGGCTTTCAATATTTTATATGCTTCCATGCTTCATAAATAGCATTCCAATCTACCTCATTTAGAGTATGAGGTGCACAAAGGGAGAGAAACATTGACATATCCAATGTGTTCAAATAAAGTGTATATTTATCATCATCTTTATCATGTTTAACTTTGAAAAACCTCTTTCACATACGATTGTGCTCACTGTAATAAAAATAATAACTTGCCATAGCTGCATCAAACATGAAAACCCATCAAACCATTAAGGTTCACCCCTACATAGATCTTACGCTCTAAACATATGTTTTTTAGGGTATGATTTATAAGCAATACAAACAAATTCATCTATCTCACCTAAACATTTGATAGTATCCTTAATAAGTGAGTTCCCAACACTAAATTATTCACATAA
This sequence comes from Torreya grandis, assembly GCA_037957365.1. Lineage (NCBI taxonomy): Eukaryota > Viridiplantae > Streptophyta > Pinopsida > Cupressales > Taxaceae > Torreya > Torreya grandis. The sequence goes on from JARHVA010001643.1 coordinate 1,857,024, forward strand.
ACATGATGACCACATTTTTATTTCATGGTCTCTATCATCCATCTCCTTGTAATAAGTATGAGGACTGAAAAACTAAGCAACATTAAATGTATGTAAATTTGTGAATCTTGTATCTAAATAATAAAAAACCTTCACTATAAAACTTTTCCCAATACAATGTAATCATCTAGTGTTCATGATATTTATTAGTTAGGAAAACTTTCAAATCTCAACTCATGTACATGTATCGTATGTGTTCCTATAGAAACTAAAATTAACATAGAATTTTAAACCAATGCACTTGTGACCACCCCTTATGCACACTTAACCTATGTTATTCCAGGATTCTAATTCTATAAAGATGACCCTCTATCTCAAGGTAAATTTGATATCAAATGTTCATATTCCTCATTCCAAGTAGCCTAGACTCATTACTTGATTGATTCATACTTCTACTTTGATTATCTGTATTCCTTAGATGAGGCTACTCCTTCAGGATAATCTCATAGGCTCATCATGTTTGAATCCATCATTTTCATCTTCTCACCAATTAACATCTAATTTCTCAAATTCAAATTCATCTCAATGTGTCATTCCATGCGTTTTGTAAGCCTAATTTAAGGAAATCCTAAAATTCCCACTACATAAGCATATTTTCTACTCATTTGTTAACTAGATATGATAATATGATTCTATCATAGCAATCACTAGATTATATACTTGTACATTGAGAGGAAAGTATCTATTTTTCCCAATTCTAAGTCGTTAAAGCTCAAGAAGCCCTAAACTAGGTTTGAATACAAAAACAAGGTCATAAGTTATTTTTTCAAGCACATAATCACACTAGGATTGACCAACATATTAAATTTCACCAATATTGGACACACACCACCATATCATGGGATAACTACATGGAGTTTGATACCTCTTCAAAGTATTAGTATGTAGGCAATGCTCAACACACAAAGTGTTAAGGTCAAGCATAACCCCTACCCCTTTCTTATTTCCCCCATTTTATAGTATTTTTTCCCTCTTATCATTGAGCTAGGGTTTTAGTGAAAAATAAGGCACATAGTGGCTCTTGAAATGAAGCAAAGGCATATGAATAGAGACATAAGACCTACATGTAAAGTGCATCTCTTAAAATTTACACAGTGATAAAAAACCCTAAGATATGAAACCACTCCATAGAGCCATTAATGTAGGCTAACAAAGTCTAAACTATGTGGCATTATTTCAAGATAATGTGGAGCCATGTTTCTAATTCACAGCAACCTTACACTATCTCACAGTTAGTTTGTAGTCATTATTATAATATTGAAAACATGAGTTCTAGATAGTTTTTTATCTCTTAGTGCTTTCCCCTATTAGCATGTTTTTAAAATTAGTAAATTATAATCAATTTATGTGTGATTATTGTATATCTTGTGTATTTTGAATTACTCATCATATTGTCTTAATTAGATTAACACCCTAATCCAAATTTTGATAATTTTTTTGGTGAACTAGTTTATTGTTGAACATGAAAAACCTTAACTATACATGTTGATAGGGTTTATTTCATTTTTTTATTATTTCCAATTATTTTATTAGGGTTCTCATATTTATTAACTTATTTTCTAACAACCTTTAAAATTTCTATTTTACATATCTTGCAATCTAAGAAAGTTATTTATATCTTTCTCAGGTAAAGTGTTAGACTAAGTGCTCTTGAAGTTGAAAATTCTTAGATTTCAGTTGACAAACACGATGGCTAAAGCAATTAATAAAGTTGATGATACTAACAAGAAATACTTAACAATGTATCTTTCAAATAATCCAAATATGCAAGATGTGTTTTTAAACATTGTTAGAGATGAAATAAAGGAAGCATCTAAAATCCAATCCTCTAAGGCATATATTATTATGGGTTCCTTTCATTTCTCTACATCACTAGATATAAGTTTTATACCAACATCTACTATAGGGTCAACCCAAGGCTTTTAGCATATTATTATGCCAATCCCTACTCAATCACCTTTTATACTACCTTTGGTCAACACACATTATATTCCTGATAAACAATCCCTTATGCAAGTTATGTTCACTCTGTACACTAAGGTATTGTAACTAGAATAAGGTGCTTTAAGACATAATTAGACACTAGAGTCATAGACTTTATAGCATACTCCATTGGCTCAACATACTTCAACCTACCCTTTACCAACTAGTTTTGTGGCACCTAAGCTTACATTTTATGATAGAAAAGGTGAACTTCAAAGATGTTTGAGAGTTTTTCACATAGCATGTTTGGACTATGAATCCAATAATAGGTTGCTGACCAAGAATTTTAAAAGAGTGTGTTCTAACACAGTTTTATGATTTACCATATCAATCAGTTCATGCATTCAATCATTTGGCTTATTTGCTTCTTGCACATTTTTATATTAACATAAGTAAAAATATTTCATATGCTCAAATTGATAACCTCAAACAAGATTCCAATGAGCCTACTGTGGATTATATATTATGGTATAAATGTAATATGATGAATCCTATGGTAGATAAGCAATTACAAGACATGTTCAAATAGATTTTGCTTCCACCTCTATGTGAATATGTTATCTTTCAAAAATTTCTATCATTTGATGATTTATGTCACACAATTAAGGAAAGAGAGTTTTTAAGTTGTTGGCAATGAATAATTTCAAATATGTGACCAACCCATTTTTTATTCCCAAATACAAAGAATCATAATAATCTACCATACAAGGTGGAGCCAAGTGAAAATAATAGTGATCCAAGGATAATGGTGAATACATTTCAAAACCTACTCATTGTATTATTTTATCAGCTCCTTTAAGGAGATAGTTTACCAACTTGCCAAAATCTCCGTATAGGGTGTTACAAAATTTATTGGAATGTCACCTCATATCGCTCACTCCCATTAAAGAGGTTGATGTGAATAAACTTCTTTTAAATGGATTTAATCAAAATGTTTTTAATGATTTTTATAGATTATGAGGGCATACTAATAATAGATGCATTAGTTTAAGGCATAGGTTACATGATTTGATAGATGAGAACATCATTGATGTGGGTACATCTCATGAAAGTATAAAGGCACAACCAAGTGAGAGTACATAAATGAATATATTCACTGATCATTTCCCTAAGCATACAAGTTAATAAATATAATATAAATTGGAATTACACTCCACATATAATGGACATCCACCACCAACTTCTTATCATCCTCAAAAAGAGGCACGACATCCTTTGAATGGCATTATTGATACATATCATATTTTAGGTCCATCTAAACCACTTATTACATTCATATAACATGAGATAGTAGATGACAATTTTTGTTGGGTTATTTTCCTTTAGTTTAGCATTAATTTTCTTCGTCACGTGCCTAAAGAGAATAAGAAGTCCAACTAGCTAGCGCACTAGCATATCATGAAATAAATGGCCTCGTATTCTCATCTGAAGTGCACAACTTAAGACCAATTTTCATCAATTATGTGATGCAATGGTGTATATATTGGGCTCTCTCTACTAGGGTTCTTGAGTGGGAACATAGTTATAAACAAAGACATCATAGTAAAGATAATTGTAACAATATACTCATTCCATACTTAAGTTATTTATCATAAGAAAAGATATATGCACAAATTGAGAAAAAGAGTAGTAGTACCATTGGTTATATAACAAGTTTACAGGAGGTATTTTAGTACCATAAGTATTTAAACTTATTACATATCAATAATCACTATACATAAGTCACAATGCACATCAGGATCATGACTAAGCTTAAGGTTACAATTCTAAGATCACAATTATCAATCCCTTTTCTAAGTAAAACTAGGGGGTATTTATACATGGTTTTACCTAGATCATTTCATTACATCATTAATATATAAGTGATGACTTGCCAATGACCATTGATAATAATTAGTCATAGGAAGCCATTATAATGAATTCTTGTTGATTTATGTTGAACTACCCCTATATATCTTCTCTATGTTAGATATTTGATGTCATGCTCCTATTTTCTCATAGGCCAGTGGTAGATCTGTGTTTGACTATTCTCCTTTTATGCTTGCATGAATTATTTCCTAACTATTTCTTCTTTACATTCCCTTGTCCAAGTCATATGCTAATTTTCCAAGTCTTTCATCCCTAGTTCCTCCATTTTTTATACATCTTTGTTCCTCATGACTTACTTCTCACATGCCTAGGTTTACTTCCATGCTCAGGTTTACTTTTGCACCCATCTCTCCCATGTTGAATTCAAAAAATTAAGATTAAATCAATATAAAATCTATGGTCCCACATCACCCCACACTAATCCAATAGTTCATCCCAAACTATAAACCATCCTTAGGTCCCTTAAATACCAAAAATTTAGGTTCCATTTTCTCATCATGGTGCTTGACTTCCTCCCAATGGTTTAGGGTAATTTGTAGCTTGGAAGTAATTTATTCAACCTCACCCTTTAGTTGATTTATCTCCTTAGGTTGTTCTAAAAATTCACTCATTTAAGTTTTTTAAATTTCAAGTGAAGTAGTGTCATCCTTGTGGACATCCTCAAATGACCTAACTTTTATCAAAACCTATCCTCAGAGTGCTACAAAATTGGTATTGAGCTCTTATCGATGAGTTCTAATCTTATTTTTTAGTGCATCCACATCTTGGAATCCTTTGGCATGTTATGCTCTATCCTTTATTATTAATGCATTCTCAACCACTTACTAGCACTGGTCTTCCTTGACTAAATCTTGGTTTCCAAAACTTTAGCACATTGAACCAACTTGACAAAAACCACATTAGATATGGGAACTGTGGCACCCATCAGGGCCAAAAATATCTTACATACTTCAATGAATTCTAAAAACTAATATATAGCCTAAGTCTTTTGATGTTGGTGATTCATATGGTCTTTACATTTTTATAACAAAAGAGTCACTAAGGTCTTCAGAGCATCAACAATTTTTCCTATAAGTGGGATCCTATCGATAAGTGCCGACTCATATTGAAAAATGGACTTACAAAGTTTTAGAGTCATAAATTGAGCCACCATTGATGGTTCCTACTAACACTTAAGCTCTTATAATTCATGTTTGACCCTTAATCTTTCATCACATTCATGTTGATATAGGGCAACTACCTCTTGGTGTTTTAAATATAGTTGGCCAACATCATAGTTATGTAGAGCATTTTTCCTAGTAATCATGAGTGATAATTTAATTAGTGTCAGGCCTTCTTAGGCTGGTGAACACCATTGGGGACCCACCCAAAATGCCTTAGGAAGATCCACCCCCTCCATTGCCAAATCCATGTTAGCTAATGGAAGCTTGAAGTAGAATTCCTAATTAAAAACATCCATGTAAAAAAAGAGTTTGTGTCAATTCTGATTGGAAGCGTCTCCCTCAAGAAAATACTCCCACATATACAATTCTTCTTCAAGAATGTTTTGTTGGTGATAAACACTTCTAAGATCTATAGGCATGGCTCCTAGTACCAACATGTCAGATTATAAACCAAAGCTCTAATACCACTTATTAGGAAACCAAAACATCTTACATGTGCAAATAATATAAATTTGAAAATTAAAATAAGCTACAATAATACACAAGATAGGAGAGAACTCATTACACAATATATATGTGGAAACCTTATTAAACCAGCTAGGAAAAATCCACGTGGCAAAGGCTATAGAATCCAAACTTCATATTTATTGGAAACTCTCTTCTACAACAACATCTCCTCTTAGAAACTCCTTTCTAGTCCTACTAACCAAGCACTCAAGTGGGAAAAGCTTACAACCAAGCCTTCCATGTTCTAACCTCCAAGATGCAACATGTAACTCCATCATGATGCTAAAAACTATAGCATCCAAAGTGAGCTATAAATCATCAACCTATATCTTCATGAGCTAAACTAACAATCCTCTAAGTTCTAATCAGGTGAGTCAAGCTAACATAGCCTTTCAGGTTTAAACCTTTAACCTCAAATATCTATATCATGCATCTAGGTGAGTCAAGCATAACAACCTTCTAGGCTCTAACCTCTAACAATTCTTCTTCAAGAATATTTTTTTTGGAGATAGCCACTATTAAGATATGTAGGCATGGATCATAGTACCAACATGTTAGCTTTTAAACCAAAGCTATGATACTAAATGTTAAGAATAAAAACTTTGATACTACATGTTAGGATCAATAAGTTATATCATATAGTGAAAGTAATTAATGCAGAATAAAACAAGATAAAAAAGAATAGAGATAAGAAGTAACACATTCCATAGAGATTATGTGTAAAACCCTTGTAAATAAATAAGGGAAAATACTAGGGCAAAATAGTAGCTTCATACTACATATTAATCAGCATCAACTCTCTTCTAAAGCAGCTCCTCCAAAAACTCCTTCAATGGTAACAACCAAGCACTCAATGCTTACACCTGAAGCATTTAAGTTATGAATCAAGCATAAAAATGCCTCCAGGATCCAACCTCTAACATGTAACAAAATATTTCATGGATACTCTAATAGGATAATAAATACAAGGAGAGCTCATGCATATTTATGCATTTACAACATAGAGAGAAGAAAGTGAGAAAGAACCAAGAGAGAGGATAAAATACACCATCCTTGAAGTCAGTGAACTATTCATCAATAAGGAACCATGTCTCCCCTATGTGATAAGTCAAGCCTTGAATATAATCTCATGATTCCCCTTTGACCACTCCATGTGCACTCCAAAGTGTTATGCCCCACTTTGCATGTGACCTCAATCTAGCATAGTGATCCTTATCCTCCACTTTCCCATGTGTATTCACATGAGTCAAAATATTCTTAAATTTTGACCTCATCTAATAGGATTTGATAGATAAACTATGCCCCATAATCAAATGCCTAAATGGAATCATGAGATCCACTATCATCATGTCCTCATGCATCCACAAAATCCAACCCATGTGACTAAGTGGATAAATACACCCCATTTCTTTCATCATCATTTCAACATGAAATATGCTTCATGGGATATAACACCCATCATGGACCATTCCACATCACCAACTAGCCACATCACCAGCATGTTATATCACCATGAATAGTGGCCATAAATAATGACTATGAATAATGATTTGTGAATAGTGATTTCACACCTAACAACCATGAATGGAGAGGTTATCACCCTTATTTCCTTATTTTTGATTATATTCCTCAACATGCCCCCTTTCCCTTATTTTTATTATGCTCAAGTATCTCAACATGCAGATTAATTCATTATAGATCACTTGGGCCAGTATCCTGGTCATTGATGCCTAGAATTGTGCCTCTATTTTCCCCTTGTTCACCAGTGGGCATCTCAATGTCCATTTGTGCATCATCAAGGGTAGGTTCTTATTATTTCTGTAAGGTTTTTTCCTTCATCTCAGGGGTGTATGCCTTAGGTTATTTCTCAAGTGATGCCTTAGGATTTATTTCCCTTTATTCAGATACCCTAACACTTGGTTCAGAATGTTCTTGTCCTATAGGAATAATTGTCTGTTTAGGTGGTATCAAGGCCCTCTTTATCCTATCCTCAAGGCATCCCTTGGTCTTTTTAAGGTTATGGGGTCATCCTCTTCCACTTAAGCTACTCCTCTTTAACACTTTTAGTGGCATCAGGCCTTGGCTTCTTCTCTTGGCTTTGTTACCTTCTTTGTGTTGTTACTTCTAATGAAAGGGGAAGGGTTTATCTATGGGCCTCATGGCCTTATTCTTAGTCTTTAACATGTAATACAACACATGAATGTGATCCCCTATGATAATCTAGTGTGTGTTGATATCAATTTTATCTCATTCATTCTTCTCCCTATATGCCTTCTTCATTAGGTAGACATATAATTATCAAAGAGTATGAGTCCCATCATCAATTTTATCAGAGTCAATGTGTACCTTGTGCACATTAGCAATGAAATTCATAGAATTCTTGAAATAATTGGTAGTGAAAGTTTTATGGTAACTTTAACCACCTTGAAATTTTATTTGTGGGCTCCATCCAAATGCGCACGAGTGAATAATGATATATAACAACAAATTGGTCTTAACTTCCCATCTATGTGGGGAAAATCCTTAAGGATGCACCATTCATTTTTGAATGCTTCCTTCATCCCTTTGAATCATCCTTTCATTTTTAGCTTGTGAGAAGGGGAGATGGCACTAGGACATGTGAACTATTGGAACTATTCCACAAGGGATTTTTTCTCTAGTGGGTAAACCCTCTTTAGTTCCTTATTAGCATATTATAGAACACTAATCTCATCAAACATTACAAAAATAAGAATAGTGCCCTAAGTAAATTTATGATTTGGTAGGCAATGGCCCTTCTCAGCATCCTCCATAATCTTTTTAGTGAAATACTGGGTGTATTTGTACTTTTTCACCTAAGGAAATGGCTTACCACATAGAGATGCACCATGTCAACCTCTTTCAATTTGTCCCTATCCCAAAGATTGGTTATTTACAAGCACCTAGATATATGATGGTGGGATCTTAAAGGCTATAAATATATATGGCATGACCCTCTTTTTTATACTTCAATGGTATTGTTGCCTTCTCAATTACCTCATGGTCCTCAAGATCTACATTAAGGTCAAGGATCAAACATGATAACCATGTTACCTTGTTGATCTATTATGAAATTATCCATATACTACACCAATTTAAAGTATGAATAATCCTCGTGGATGCACAAGACTAGAAATCTTATCGCCTCCATTGGCATCCTAAAATAAGGTAGGTTAAAAATTTGGAACACTCTAACATCATTCAGTAGATTAAATAATATGAGGTCATAAATGACCTTATTCTTGGTATTTTAGTGCTCAACCTTGTATTTGCACTATAACTCTCTTTCATTTCCAAGTTTTTGATGATTATAGTCAAGCACTTGTTAGGAAGACACCCAATTTTCACCGTGTAAGACTAACTCTAGGTATTGAATTTATTTAATTAAAATAGAAGGTGGAGATGGTGTTGTAAACTTCTTTTTCCCCTCCTGTGACATCATTGGTTCCTTCTTAATATGTGTCTTTGCCACTTACTATGTCACATTTTCTTCTTACATGCTAGACTAACTAGGGCTTTCCTCTTAAATCAAAATAGGATGTCATCTTGTCCCCTCATACACTTAGTCTTCATGGATTACTGGTAAAGGCTTACTCTTTATGGCCTTTTGTTTTAGATACATCACCCTATGAGGAGCCTAAAGGTCAACGCACAATAGTTTGACTCTCCTAAATGACTACATGTTTCCTACCTTGAACTTCCTCGACCTTCCTAGTTCATCTTCCTCTAATGGTAGACATCGATACTTACAACTTTCAACTCTCTCCACAACGTTTCTACAATCACAATTCCACTCTTTTCTCCATTCACTATCATCACCTTGCTTCTTAACTTCAAATTTGTTACTATAATTTATTGAATGCTCCCTTTGATGGCTTAAAAACACTTCGCTTGAGCTCTAAAAATTCAAAAAAAATCAATAGTAAAGTGTCAAAATGAGGACCTTCTAACCTTATATAGCCTTAAGGACTTGCATACATTTACTCTCTTATGCCTTCATCTATCACTTTGCTCATTAATGTTTTAAATGGTATGCCACAATATCCATTTGGCATGGTTGCAATTATGCTTTAAAAATTTTCAATTTAATCTACCCATCCCATCCCTATGCTTTTTTTGTATTACATGCCAACTATTAAAAAAAATCTATTTTCAAAGGTGGGAACTACTTTTTCCCTCCTAGCCCATTTTTAGTGGCTTTTCCTTTGTTTTTGTTTTTCCACACTTCTAGTCATGCACTGCCTCTTACATGCCTTCTTAACCTTATGCATTTTCACTTGAGCACCCATCATGTGCATATTTACCTCATTATTTCACTTGTGCACCTAGTATGTGTACAATTCCCCCAATTCTAGCCTCAGTTTATTCATCTTGAAACTTACCTCACACTAAAAGATTACCATGGTCCTCCACAAGCATGAATAAAATGAAAACAAAAGAAAACCATGTGCTGAAATAAACTTAAACAAAAGGCACGTAAAAAATGTGATGCTTTATTAGAGAATAAAACAAAAGCCTAAACTAATCTAGTGGCACATACCTTATTGATAAAAATTTAAATATTACACGGAATGATAGGGTTGAAGTCGACTACCATTAAAATGTCTTAGAATAAATTAACCATCTAACTATCTTGACTTGTATGAACCTATGGGATGGATTTTATGAATGATGAATGGACCATCTCAATGTACGTGAAGTTTACCAAAGTGGCCTGTGAACTTAGAATCATAGACCAAGACATGTATACCAGCATAAAAAGTTTTTTTTTGAGATGTCTATTAAGCCAGGCTTTATGCATTTGCTTTTCAACGCCTTAGCTCTAATGTTTAATAAAGTGTGTTTCATCTAGATATAATAAAGCGTTAAGATGTATCTTTAGAGATTCTTTGTCATCTAGTCAACCAATGCACGTAATACATAAATAAGGAATAAGGAACTCCACTAGTAGAATTGTTTCAATGCCAAAGATAAGATGAAAATGAGTATTCTTGTTCAATCATTTGTATGTTGTTTGATATACCCATAATACTATAGATACTCGATCGTCCTAATTAGTGTGACTGATATTTCAAATCTTTATCAATGTATGGCCCAGGATTTTTTTTAAAGTTTCAGCAGTGTCATTATCTTAAGGGTGGTATGGAGTTATCTTATGGTTTAAAATCATGAACTTAAATAAGAGGATGCATATCATCTCATTGAGGTAGTAAGTGTCATGATCACTTGTTAAAATTAAAGGACATACATACCTAGTGATGATATTTTACCAAAAGATCCTAGTGGTGGTTACATCAATACAATCATGTGTAAGTACTACTTCAACCCAATATGTGAGATAGTTGGTGGATATAATGACATAGCACGTGTTAGTTCATCTTGTAACAAGGTTGATGGACCCAAAAAAATTAATAGCCTATTTTTCAAAAGGTTTGTGAGCAAGGATTAGATGAAGAGGTATAACATCCCTGCAGTTTGGTTTGCCTATGTGTTGATAGATATCACTTGGCATGTATAAGCTTTGGCATCTTTTAGTAAGGTGGGCCACCACAAGCCAACTATGATAAACTTTCATGCCATTGCATCACCAGCATAATGTCTTCTAATGACTCTTTTATGAGCCTCCTAAAGGACTTCAGTGCACTCATGTTGCATGACACATCTTTGTAACACTTTATCCCTTCCAAATTTGTATAGGTCTCTGCTAATAAGCCAGAAAGGTGTAGCACATATAGCTAATTGATTTTTCTCTTAGGCACTAAGATGGTCTGGTGTGAAACTTATTATAAGAAAAGAAACTATTTCCTCTAATTCTTTGAGCATGTGCATAACTTAAAAAAATCATACATCAGGTAAATCATCCTCTATGGCACATGTTGGTTCATTAGACTGAATATGTGAGAGGTGTTTGGGACCCAAATTCACTGTGTTAGGTTTTACAACCACAGAGAATTGAAAGTACTAGAAGATTAAAATCCATTGATAGATTATTCCATGCAAAACTAGTTTATTTACAAGGTATTTGAGTGCCTCATGATCTATAAATAAGGTGAATGGAGTGGCTAAAAATAACTGGTGGAACTTTTGGAGTGCATGCACCATAGATAAGGCCTCATATTGTGTAGTAGAGTAATTATTATGTGTCAATGTTATGTTGCGACTAGAAAAATATATAGGATGGTCCAAATTCCCTTCACTAGGTTGTTAAGGGATAGTGCCCACTGCCATGCTAAAAGCATCGAGGTGTAAATGAAATGGTATCATCCAGTCTAGGAAGTGGAGGATGGGTACAATTACCAATTTTCCCTTAAAAGTCTTGAATGCCTATTGATGTCTTTTGATCCAAAGAAAGAGGCCATTTTATTTGATAAATTATTTTAATGGAGATTCTATGTTATTATAACTATGAATAAACTTATAATAATAGCTTGAGTGACTAAGAAAGGCATGAACCTCACATTGAGTGGTCGGGGCTGAGAGTTAAACAATAATCACAATCTTGGCCAGATCCACAAGTAGTTCATCCCAATAAATTATATGCCCTAAAAAAATATAAAAATGTGTGGAAAAGATGCACTTTTTTAAGTTCAAGGAAATATGAAGCTACCAAAAATCCTCAAGCATGAGGCACAAATTGGCACAGTGGTCATGCATTAAGTCATACATGGTCTTATCATCTAGATATACTTGAAAGTACTGATGGATGAAATCTTTAAAGGCTTATACCATAATGTGAAAGAATATTGTAGATGTGTTATTTAAGCTAAATAACATAACATTGTATGCAAATGATCCCAATTTAGGGGCAAAAATGGTTTTTGCCTTATCTTTCTCAATAATTTTTACTAGATGATAGCCTAATAATCCATCAATGAAGGTATAGATTTCACATCTAGTGACACCTACCAAAATATCCTCTTTGAAATCTGTTAGGAATGGGTCCATGTCACATAACATTTTGTATGCACCCCATTCTATACCCATCTATGTCTAAATCAAACTTCAAATTGATTTCTACTAAACTATGTAAGTTAAGCTTAAAAATCACTGAAATTCTCAAATTCATCTATGTATGGGATATAACTACCCACATGATGAGGCTTCCTTATTTAGGTTATTACCATGTATACAACAATAACCTATTTTTGATCCAACCCCAATCAAATTATGACCTAGCAAATTGATAAATTGGCCTTTTAATCTATTGATGCAAAAAACTAAAACAATTCCTAAATGCCAAAAACCCTAAGCATGATTAATTAAAAAATAACTTAAATTAGTTGCTTAATTAAAAATTCCAAGTTCAATTAGGGAATTAAATTTTATAAAAAATGCATTTTTCAATAAAGATGAGGTCAAAGTCAAAGGAATTAATAGTATATTTTCCAAATGCCTAAAATTCAAATAAAATGTGAGTTACACCTCATAAATATCTTATATGAGTTGTCAATCCTTTATAATTGCTTTGACCCAACCCAGGGTTGATCTAAACTTGACCAAGGTTAATTTAAACAAAACCAAGGTTAAAAAAAAACCTAACTGCACTTGAGTTAGAGTTAGTTTTAGAACCTATAAATAAAAATGTCATTGCCCATATCTAAACAAGCTCTCAAGCCAATGTTGTAATGTCAGATCAATTAATAAGAAACTTTAGCAAGCCAATCCAAGCTAAGACAAGCCTTAAGTGGTCTTAAAGAAGTGTTGACCAAATATAAATTTCATTGATGAAGGTCTTTATTTCCCACAAGCTGAGCATGAACATCCTTTATGCCAATGAATGAGCACTAGTTTGACAAGGGAGTTGACATAGTTTTGTGTTTTATCTTCTATTTGTAATTTTACTCAATATATTAAGCTCACCCAAGTACTTAGGCAAGACTAATTTAGTTTATATTATATTGTTTGATTTGAATTCTCTTTTAATTTCACTAATAAAAAACTAATGAAATTTGACTTTTTGGATTCCTAATGATACATAATGGCATGCCTGGTGGAACCACACACCCCACATGGACCAAAAGAGTGACATGAAACCTTTAAAAACCTTGAAAAGATCACTCACAACTTCAAGTTTTCAATTTTATGAGTTAAATTTCCATCATTCTATTTAGTTATTAATCAGTGACTTCACACCTACTAAAGGATGACTTCACTTGTTTTATCCTCTATTTTGTGATTAGTATTCAAGAAATGGTGATTTTACACCTACTTTTTGATGACTTCATAAAACATGATGACTTTGATATATTGAGTGAAATCAGTGACATTGACCTGATGAATCATCCTCTATGAAATTGGTAACTTCAACAAAAGAAAATTATGACTTTGTTCTTGTATTTTGGTGACTTCACCAAGTAACTTTTATCATGAATTTGGTGACTTCACTCTATTTTTAGACACATATGGAAACTTTGACTAACCTAATCAGTGACTTCATGCCTGATAAATAATGAATTTTCTAGAAACTATTTTTTGTCTATTTTAATTCCACATGAAAATAATGACTTCACTTTGTTCTAAAATCGACAATTTCACTTTGTGTAAAAAATCTAAGAGCTTGGAAGTGAAATTTTCTTGTTGGCAAACTCTTTTGCATAAACACAAGTGAACCCCCTAAAAAAAATTTACAAGAAACCAAGTCAAGAAAAGGAGGTTTAAACACTTCAAAATTTCATTCACACTTATGTTATGGTGCTTAAAAATCAACTAACAACTTTGTTTTTTATTTCAAGGCTAAAAGTGCAGACAACAAAGCCAAGGGGTCAAATTTCACTTCACATATTGTTTAGTGCTCCAAAAATAACAACCTTATATTAGTGATCCTAAGATATTTTACTTTTTTTTGTTCATTATTACAAATGTAATTAGTTTTTATTTCTTAGATTAATTTATTTTTGGCAAAATGAACTTTGTGTGTATGCTCTCCACCATCCCCTTTAGGGAACTTGGGTGATAAAAAGTGTCTTATTTCTTGCTTTTTTTGGTTGAGTATAGAAAGGAAAAAAAATTTGTATGCTCTCCCCAAGCTCTGAGTGACTTGGGTGACCCATTATCAACCCTAAATTTATCCCATTTTTTCATTTATTTCTTTTTCCACATTGTCTTGTGGGTGGAAATTCATATCCTCCTCACAATTTCTTTAGGGAAGCATTGACATGGGGTTTCATCTCTCAACATCATTAAAAACCCACTCAATAATGGGGTATATAAATTAATAATGAGATACTATAATTGAACAGTGATTGAATAGTTATCTTGACAATTCTAACAAAATCTTGGATCAGTTCAGGCTAGACATTGGACTTCACTAAATAGTATATGGCTAAAGTCATTGTGCAATGGACTATAACTTTTCATAATAATCTAACAATTTTGAATCTAATTGACTTGATGCACCCTTATGTTAGCCATACTTAGGACCATTTAGATCATTTCAAAAATTATATATTTTAGTAAATCCCATTTTAATGAGAAATATCCTGCCATATACCAAGTGTTTTATCACTCCAAGTTCTTTATCATGTACAAGTTATTGGGAGAAAGAGGGGGGTTTAAAAAACCCTACCTACATGTGTTCTTTACTTTTTGGATTAAAATATAATTCTTTTCAATATTGGTATATCAATGGAAACTTTGGCAGAAGTTATGCACACCTTGTTAGTTTCAGGGTAGGATATGCACTTAAGCGCTTTTTTAATTTATTTTTCTAGCATGCGTTTTTAGGTATACAATTATTTGTGTACCAAAGTCAAAGTTATTCAAAACCTTCTAGAAAAAATACATGTTTCACACATTGATTTGATTTAAGAAGTGTTATGCTATCAAAATCATTCTAAACATTTGCCTTAGAGATTTTCAAAACCACCTTTTTTACTCTTGTTCAAAGAAGTATGTTACGTTGCCAAATTTGTTCCAAGACATTTACCTTTATTTGAAACCAAGTCAAAATTCATTTGTGTGCATTTTTATTCCAAATAACATCATTATATTGCTCATTTGAGTCTAAGTCTTTATCTATTTGAAAATCCATGTCTTTAAAAATCTCATTCAAAATCTATCTTTCGAACTTCACATCTAAAACAATTGGTTTGCACTTGAGTCTTATTTACAACTTGGGCTTGAGTGATTCACCTTGTTTTATTTATATTTTTCAACTTGGATGGATTTTTAGTTTTTTTTAAATACCTTTTCCTAGAGACCAAGTTTCTTTTTACCACATCTTGCCTTGATTCTAAGTTTTAATGCCTAGCCCAAGTTTGTTTGTGTCAAGATCTATTTCACATGCTTCAATTGATTTTATTTTCAAATGCCTATCCAATGTTTGTTTTCAAGGCTAATTTCACTTTTATTAGACCAATGCAAAGTTACATGTTCATATTGACCATGTGTAAAGTTAGACCTTTTCTAAACAACAACTATATCAACCAACTTATACCATTATTCCAAATCAGGGTTTGTTTTTGAACCCATATTTCAATCTAATTAGGGTCATTTTTTACCCCTTTTAGACAATGCCAATCAAGTGAAATATGACCTAGACCTCTACCAAGTTCATTTCATAACCAAGACAAAGTTCGACACCATTTTTATACACTAAGACTTCCCTCTTTGGGATAATTTTAAAACCCATCCATGCTAATTATCATATGTTAAGACCACCCTTATTTTGGCTAATTAAATTACTAAGTTCACCCTTTAAGGGCTAATTTCTTTGATAATGGTACCCAATCCCCTACTTATGTTCATAATCTTGCTTTGGCCTGTATTAGCATCCAAGCTCTATAGCACCTAAAGATTACCATTCCAAACCCTCCTCTTTTGGCCTATGTTAGCAACCAAGCTCTGTAGAATCCATAAATTACCATTTTAGGCCCTCCTCTTTGGCCTATGTTAGCAACCAAACTATATAGCACCCAAAGATTACCATTTTAGGCCCTCCTCCTTTAGACTGCATTAACAACCAAGCTCCATGGTGGCTAAAGATTACCTTTCCATGCCCTCCTCCTTTAACTTGAATTAGTAACCAAGCTCTACAATTCCCAAGGATTACCATTTCAGGCCCTTCCCCCTTTTCTTCCAAATCTGGTATCTCATTATCTCAACAAGGTTGTGCAATCACAACTAGGCATATTATGGTTACCATTATAGACCAACAACTAGTCTTTGTTGAGCCCATATTTGAAGAACTTATTTATAAAGAGCCCATTATCGAATCATAGGTCATTACTCATCCATTTCCAAACTTCCCCCACTTTAGAAAATCTAAACTAGTCTTTGAACCATAACAAATCTAATCATTGCCTTTATAAAATCCATTACTTAAAGACCAAAGTGTGTCCAAATCTAAGATTTTACAATTGAGTGTAAGCCAAGACTGAGACAACCAACAAATCTATGATGTTTTTGTTGAAACACCTATTCATGATGGGTTAACCTATGATAAATCACCCTTTAAACCTTTCCCTTTGTTTGAAGGCCCTCACCTTGACAAGAAAGTCTTTATGGAATTTCCCTTCGACCATTGCCTTATCTTTGAGGAGCCTCACTTTGAAAAACCAGTCTCTATGGAGTTGCATATTGACCATTTCCCTTTTATTAAGAAGCCTCACTTTAATAAGCCAATATTTGTGGAGTCCTTCTTAACTAAGATTATTTATGAAGAGCCCATTGTTCAACCACAATCCATTACTCATCTAATACCAAGCATTCAACATAACATCTTTGGTGCCACACCAAAAGAAGAATCAACATTTAAGTCAGGTTTTATTTTTGAACTAATATTAGATTTAGCATCAAAAGCAGAATCAATGTCAATCTCAACATCAGATTCAAAGTCCTTTAAGTTAGAATTAGCTTTAGAATTAGAATACATTGGTGGATATTATAACATTGATTATATATACTTTATAGATCATCTTGAATATATTTATGATCCTTCCATAGTTTTTGAGGATGATTACATCAACATCCACACAAGTTTTCCTAGTATCTTCTAGGAGGATCATGTTGCCTCTTACCATTCCATTTTCAATTGATACTAACCAACCAAGCCATTATATTGACATTTCACCTCTCACAAGTGTTGATTAGGACTGATAGAATCTCGCATTATTGAATTGCATCCATGGTGACATCAATTATAGAATATTAGGTAGACCAAAATCACATTCATGAAAAAAAAGAACAATCTAGTGAAACCTTTGTGGAGACATTGGGGGACAATAAAAATTCAAATTCAACATCTTCTAGTGAAATATTATTTAAGGCACTAGAAGACAATCAAATTCAAAAGTCAACCTTACTTAGTGAAACCTTCTTAAATATGCTATGGGACAATCGAAACAAATTTATTGGTGAAAACATCTTCGAGGTGCCAATAGTTGAGCAAAATATTTCTTCATTGATTAATTAAAACACATTGAAGATAACATCAATACAACTTCTAATATATATCATACTCATATGGCAACATCTCTTAGGCCTAAACAATAAAAAAATATGGTGGTCCTATTGAGAGCATATTCATAATTCTTCAGCCCTACCATAACTAAAATTATGTCAAATCCAAAAACAACAAAATTGTGTGTGACTAAAAATATTGATCTTAATTTGTTACCCAACCATTATACATTCCATTATGAGTTATTTACTCATTCTAGACCTATATTACATTTCCAAATCAAACCTTTTCTCCAACGCTTATTTTTATTTACTATTCCTAGACACACTTTCCTTTATAGAGGCTATGAAGACATATTCTCTAGAAGTTTGGAGGAAACATAATCAATGACCAAAAAAGATCACAGTAACATTATTGGAGTCCAAATTAGTAGCAAGTTCTTGAAAAAGTAGTTATTCAGAAGGGGTGTGGGCTAGCAATTTAAATAACTAACTATTCTCATTGTATCATATGATGATTAGGATGTGCATCTCCACATTAGTAGGAATAATAGAATAATTTACCTTTCCTTACCATTTACCTCACCTTGTCATTTACCTTGCCTTGTCAGTTATCTCACCTTATCATTTACCTTACCATTATTTCATTTGGCTTGTCTAGTCATTTACTTTGCCTTGACCTTTACCTCACCTTACTATCCTTTCATACCTTGTCATATTTTGAGCGTCATTGACTTGAAGTCCTTTGGGACTATGTAGGTAGCACTTCATTTACATTGAGGTCAACTCAATCACCTCTTTTTCCATGTTCTCACCATTTTGTGAGCAACCTAAGCCAACATTATTATCATTTTGTGAGTCACTTTTATATGCATTATGCATTTGAAATTGATTCATTACTACACCCTTGGTTTATCCCATGCTCTTGTCATTTTGTGAGTTAGACTATTTTGCATCTCATAATCCTCCATTGAGTTGAGATACCAAAAAAACCCAAACATTATAAACATTTCCAAACATTCTCCTATTGTAAGGTAGAACTACATTAAATTGAGGTCCTTTGGAACTATGTAGGCAGTGTTTAATTTATATTGAGGTCAGATCAATCACCCCTTTTGCCACACTCTTGCCATTTTATGAGCAACCTAAGCCAATGTTCTCATCATTTTTCAAGTCACTTTTGTGGCCATTATGTATTTTAAATTGATGCACTACTATACCCTTTCTTTGTCCCACACTCTCGCCATTTTTTGAGTGACATCTTGTCAATATGTAATGAGTAGAGATACCAAAAACATTCAAAATATTTCAAAAAAAAACCTAGATAATTGGAAATGACTTACAATCTCTTAGAGAGATATAAAGCCTCAAAATCCAAAAACATTTATCCTATTTTGAACTTAGTCAGCAATCCTCAATCTACCCTATTGGAGAAATTCATGGTTGGTTCTAATTCTCACATTTAGGCCAAAATCATAGCTTTCACCATGCTGGGGCAAAATCAAAGCATTCATCTTCCATGAGGATATCTTATCCTCACATATCATTCCCTTACATATAGCCTTGCCTAGGAGAACCATCAATTTGTCATTCCATTAAGCCTTCACATGTAGATATTGACTTGGTAAACAACAAGATGTTTTTTTGTTTATTTTCAAGTTTTGTGCATTTTTATTTAATTATTTGTTTGTTTATTTACCAATTTGTTTGCTTTCATGGTTGTGCCTTGACTCAGTGTATATGCATTCATTAGGTGATACCTTGTGCATTATACTTGAGTCCATCCATATTCATACGTCAACATTATCATCATGTTTTTTATCATTGGTGCATTATTTTCAATTATTTATTGGATCAAGAGGCATGTTTCATTAAATTTTGGAATTTTAAGTCTAAACAAAAATAGAAAGAAGGATGGGGATAAGTGATTAGAATGAATCCAAATTTGGTTTGCATACAATATCTAGACATTGTGAGCACTCCTCTTTGGCTGGGGAGGACTACCTGTAGATAAGAAAACACTACCATAAGATGTTTATTAGCAGATCAATGAGTGGGTTGCCATTCTACGTGCTTGTTCTAGGAAGTGTGAAACTTCCCTAGAGATGATAGTCCACTTTTACCGAGAAAATACATAACAGAGGTTTACCGAGGTGCTATGGAATGCACACTTGCAAGCAACTTACTCTGTTCTGTCCTTCTCAAATATTGCTCTTCTCCTTTCAGCTGCAGAACTAGTGCCTTGTAGATAGCTGGTCTATTGGTATTACCTGTGAAAGTATGGAAGATAATAACTATACACAAATAATACTCATGGCATCCACAGCAGATCAATCCAAGATGGAGGCAAAAACTGTATTTTTATTGATTCAGGTGGAGAATTTTGAGAGCAGTGCTCTTTACAAAAGTCAGAAAAATCATGATAAATGAACAAGTCTGTGCATTTATACCAGAAGAGCCAAGAGAAGTCAATTGAGAAGAGTGAAAAAACATTGTAGCTAATGTCACAATTTTGCCAAAGCCATGCTTGTTGCCTCGTTTTGCGTGTTGGTCTTCTCCTCCGGTGGCTGGGTGGGTTTTTTCTTGTGCACTGCAAGTGATTTTTGTCGCCATCTATTGTGGGTGGCAAATTTGCCGCCTGTTGCATGTATTGCATGTAGGATTTCTGCCGACGTCGGCCGACGGTGGCAGTTTTGTCGATGACAACCTATGTAAGCTGCCGACGGTGGCAGTTCTGCCGACGTCGGCCGATGTTAGTAGCCTTTTCTCTATCGGCATTGTGGGCGGTGATTTTTCCGCCCTCTGCATCGCATGTAGGGGGTCTATGTTTACCCGCCCATGTTTTGGGCAGTGATTTTGCCACCCTTTGCATTTTGTCTGCCCTCTTTTTTGCCTAAGTGTTAAACGCTCCATTTTTTCCCTCTCTTCTCCTGTGGACGTTTGAAGACTCTGCCTTTTGCTACTGTGAACGTCAACAAATGAGGCCGATGAACCAATGCTCTAAAATGGAGCTGTCAAAACCTGACGATGGACCTCGCAACCTAAAATGACTGGCCATGCAAAGCAAGTGTAGGAGGTGACTGAGATTTTGCTTGAGGGGCAAAATTGGGTCAACAAATTGGTGACTCACGGGGGAAGCGTGCCTGCTATGCTTAGAACCCAGTTGCCTTGCATATCTATTGGGTGCGGAGTCAGATGGTAATTTTGAAGATAGTTCACAACAGCTCAAAAGATTTTGGAATCAAAATATATCGAATTTACCCCCACACGCAAAGGGAAACACACAAGACTAAAAACAACTAACTGTGCAAACTGCACTTAGGGAAAACAGGAAAGAAAACAAGGGAAATTATGTACAGTCGAACCAAAATTTAGTGGCAATGCTTCAGATGTATCCCATTGACTGGGATACATAATTCTTCGCCATCCAACCTGGAGAGCTGGAACGCGTTATGCTCTTTGCACTGAGTAATCATGTAAGGACCGCTCCAGAGGGCATCAAATTTTGCATGTTTTCTGGGCTTAGCTCTATCTTCGTCCCATTTTAGGACAATGTCTCCTTCGGTGAAACTTTTTGATGAAGACTTCTTGTCAAAATGTCTTTTCACCTGATGTTGGCAACTGATCATAGAGACCATGGCCCGATTTCTTACCTCCTGGAGCTCCATTAGTTCACACAATCTGACCTCCATGCTGCTTCCTTCTTCTAGCTGTAGCTGATGAGTGAGGTCTAATGCCGGCAACTCGAGTGAGATAGGAAGCCTTGCTTCCCTTCCATACACAAGCGTATATGGAGAATTTTTGATTGATCTTTTTGGAGTGATTCGATCGGCCCATAGAGCTGTTTTCAACTTGGCATGCCAAGTTTTTTGATTTTCTTTCATGGTCCTCTTTATAATCCTGATCAAGTTTTTGTTAGTGGACTCAGCCAGCCCATTTCCCTGCGGGTAGTAATTTGATGAAGTGCTGAGGTATATACCATACCTTAGCGCCCATTCACTAGTTTTGGTTCCCAGAAAAGCCAAGGCATTGTCTAAAATTATAGTGGCTGGAACCCCAAAACGTGTCACTAAATCCTCATAGAAATCCAGAACTGTGCTTTTGTTTGCTTCCTTCAAAGCAATGGCTTCCACCCACCTGGTGAAATAATCTGTAGCAGTCAAGACCCATTTGTGTCTGGCACTGGAGGGAGGATTGATCATCCCTATAAAATCCAGGCCCCACTGCATGAATGGTTTCTCAACCTGAATGGGCTGTAGGGGCATGGCAGCCAATCGCTGCTTTCCGTCAAAGAGTGCACACTTCTGACACTTTCTTACCCAGGCATGGGTATCCTTGAAGAGAGTGGGCCAAAAATAGCCAGCTCTCATTATTTTTGCTGTTGTAGTCTTAGGGGCGAAATGGCCACCTACTGGCCCATCGTGAAACTCAGCTAATACCTTGTCAGCCTGACTGGAGTCAATGCATCTCAAGAGAACCCCAGAGAGATCCTTCCTAAATAATATTCCATCAATCAAAACATAGGGAAGGGACTAAAGTTTAAAATACCTTCTTCCGGCCCTACTGAGACCCTATGGACATTCGCCCATAAGAAGGAAACGCCTCATGTTTTGGGTCCAATCTCTTACGACAGCTGGTTCTTTTGCAGTGGTTGCGTCATGGATCAGCAAACTATCTTCATCCTTTTGTCTCAAATCTGTGGCTAGCTGTTCACACAGGCCCCTTCCTCTCATCAACTTGGTGATGTCTATGTCATATTCCATTACCTTGGTGATCCATCCCACTCTTTTCTCGTTTAAGTCTCGATTGGTCAAGAAATCTTTGACGCCAGGATGTGGAACCATGAGATGGATCTTGCTATTCGACAACATATATCTGAATTTCTTCAGGCTGCGCACTACTGCCAAGACTTGCTTCTCTATGTAGGTGTATTTAATTTCGAAGTCCTCTAACCCTTGGCTGAAGAAGGCGAGTGGTTGCTCGAGGTCATCACTGTTTGCTTGGGTGAGCATAGCAGATATTACTTCTCCATTGTTGAAGGTATAGAGATTGAGGTCTTTGTTGAAGATGGGGCTGATTAGAGTGGGAGCCTAGGTCAAAGCCTGTTTGACAGCTTCAAAGCTGTCCTTTCTTGGTGTTGTCCATTTGAATTCTTCACCCTTCCTCAGTAAGGAGGTTAGGGGTTTAACTATTTCAGCAAAATTCATAATGAACCTCTGAATGAAATTTATCCGGCCAAAGAAACTCTGCAGACCTTTCTTGTGCTTTGGTAGGGACATCTCCAAGATAGAGCGGACTCTTTCGGGGTCAATAGACAAACCTTCCTTGGACACAATGTGGCCAAGAAGTTTCCCCTCATGAACTGCAAATACACATTTCTTTGGATTTAGGGAGATGCCAAATTCCCTGCACCTCTCAAAAATCTATCTGAAGTGCTTCATATGTTGTCTCGCCTCCTTGGAGAAAACCTTTATATCATCGAGGTACACCAACAGGATCTTATTTATTAAACCACTGAAAGCCATGTCCATGGCTCGCTAGAAAGTAGAACCAGCATTGGATAGCTTGAAAGGCATCTTCTGATAGGTGAACGTTCCCCATTTACTAGTGAAAGCTATTTTGTATTGGTCGGAGTCTCACACCAGAATCTGATTATATCCTGAATAACCATCCAGGAGGGAGAAGCGTTCAGACCTAGTTACCTTTTGGAGGATCTGCTCCATGTTTGGAAGGGGATAATGATCCTTTAAAGAGACTTTATTAAGGTCTCTGAAGTTGATGCACAGCCTGATCTCCCCATTTTTCTTTCTAACTGGAACCAGATTAGCCAACCATGAAGAATGTTTGATCGGAAATATAATGCCGGACTCAATCAACTTGACCAATTCTTTTTGCATAAGGAGCACAATCATCGAATTAACAGGCCTCTGCTTTTGTGTGACTGGTTTTGCGCCTTCATCTAATTCAATAGTGTGCTGGGCGAGTCTTGGATCGAAGCCTTTCAAGTCACTATAGTTCTAGGCGAAGACGTCAGCGAACTCCTGACACAACAGAATGAAAGCTTGCCTTTCTTGAAACGTGCAGACCTTACCAAGCGCTAGCAACTTGTCCTTGAAGATTTCAACTTTTTCATAATTCCCCTCTTTGGTAGTGATGCCTGCTTTGTCATCTTTTAGTTGGTCCTCTCCATTGAAAATACTTTCAAGTGTGACCAGACCCTTAGGGAGTTTATTGTTCTTTAATTGAACAATTTGATTTCCATATTGCTGCTACAATTTCACTTGATTGTGGACTGCAAACTCAGCTTCTTCCTGTAGGAAAAGAGCTATCTGTTGGTCACTTTCAAAGACCTGCCAATTTGTAACATTGTCTGGAATTGAAGGCCGAACCACCACTTTTAAATGGTGCAAACCACAACCCCTGCTTATCTCTTTTGAAACATCAAATTGGGCACCAACAGCTGCCAGCTTGTCAGCCTGCTTATTTTGTTCTCTGAGAATTGAGGTAATGTTAAGTGCAAAGAAATCTTCCATCAAGTCCCAGACTCTATGTTTGTAATACTTTAGCAATGAGTTCTTGGTTAGGTTTAGGCCTCTTATTTGGTTCACAATTAATTCACTGTCCCCCAAGATTCGCAATTTCCTGATCCCTCTCTTTCTTGCCCACTCAAGTCCATGAATCAAAGACTCATATTCTGCAACATTACATGTGCAAGAGAACTGGAAACGAAAAGCTGAAAAGTACCTTTCTTTAGAAGGGGAGATTAACATTGCCCCACCACCAGCACCCAGTTTGCTTCTGGAACTGTTGAAGTATAACTGCCACAGGCCAAGGTCTTCTTTGTTCTCCCTCATTATATTGGGCATGACGGCACTTTCTTCATGCAAGCAATAGACGCCAAGGTCTACCTCCTCAATAAACTTGTAAGGATCGTGCTCAAAGTTATCGCTTCCCCACTCATCCAAGAGTAGATCTTCAACTCCTTCAAGAGCGGAAGATGAAGATTTGTCCATCTGAGAGTCTTCTGGATCAATGATAGTGTAACTAAGATTCGCTGCCTTGGGTGAATAGGGCTCTAGGTGGTCCTTGTAGAGTGGTTCAGATTCAATTTTCACTTTAGTTCCGTACTTGGTTCTAAAAACCAGGTATGACTAATTTACTGCTAGATATCCCCCTATCTTGGACGTAAAGTCCCTTGACAAATAGATTGCAAAATATGGAGGAACGTCCGCTACGACTATATCTTGGGGGATTGAGAATTTCGGGCAGGCATGAAATGTTAAACTCAATCCTTTCAGGACTCCGACTATCTTTGCAAGTGTCCCATCTAGTTGCAAGACTCCTTTGTTCATTGCTTCGTACTTTAACCCCATCTTATCAGCAATGCATTTAGGCATTACTGAAGTGTTGGCCCTGCTATCAATTATGCAATTGTGTACTAAGAAATCCCATATGATCAAAGATACATAAAAAGGGGGAGTCTTTTCTTCTTTCTTTACCTAACTTGAAGCAGAAGGCTGCCCATTCGTCATTAGGACGTTATTGGTGTCTATTGGGATGGCCTGGCGATCTAGCTCATGCAATTCTTTCTTCAATACCTCCTTTTGTCTCAGAAGAGACAATGAATCCCATAGAGAAATGCTCACATGCAATTTCTTCATTTGATCAACTATATTAGCTTGGGGACTGACTCCTCTCGTGCTTTCCTTTGGGTTGATCCTGACTGGAGCTGTAGACTGAGGAGCTGGAGGTACAAATAGTTGTCTAACAATTGGGGCCTTTTGAAATGGGTGTGGTGGAGGATTCATTGCTGCCTGAGGGGAAGCTTGCACTTCTCCAACTACTCTTCTTTTAAATCTCATGTTGGCTGCAACGCAATTACCTTGATTGTCTGTAGCACCCCCATGATTAATTGCACAGAGCTCGCCCTCTTCATGATTTATCAGAGTAGAATTGGCTGAGTTTGATTGTTACTCGTGCTGGGCTGAGCTGGAAAGTCAAAAAACTGGGAAAAATCAGCAGCCTGATTTTTTGAATTCTAAAAAAAATTCAACATATCGTTCATGTGGACAGCTTGCTCTTGACCTTGTCCCATGTTTGAACAACCTGGCTGCTCCTGCACTAGATTATTCTGAGTAGGCACCATAGCTTTAGATGACGAAGAGGGGCCTGAGTTATAATTTTGATAAGGCCTGGTTGTAGTGAGCTACCCCTGACCTTGGTTATAATTTTGAAAGGGGGGTCTAGGGGCATGGCCATAATTCTGATAACCTTGGTTTGGCTTGTTATTTTGAGCTTGCTGCCTTTTAAGGGCAACAAGTTCGTTCGACATGCTTTGCAACAGGCCCTTAAATTCATTTAATTCATTGGATGGAATAGTAGTTGGCCTCTCAATGATAGGTAGGGGAGCAATTATGGGAGCGACAACTTGAATTGGGGGCAGCGGTTCTGGGAAAAGTGGAATATGAGGCCTAGGGGCAATTTTTCTGGCTTGAACCAAGAAATTTTCGGCCGCAATGGCTATATCATATGCATCTGGCAGTATGTGTCCCCCATAGATTGGATCATCACAGCAATATCACTGTTCAATGCTTTTAAATAGTATAAGAAAGCGTAGCTGGGGGTCGGCCTTACCAGGATGGGAATTCTATCCCAAGTCTTTTGAAACCACGTGTTGAAGTCCTGCATATACTAGTGCAGAACTCTTTTTATAGTTGTCAGCTGCTCAGCAAGAGAGAGGCCATCACTTTTTTCCCCAAAATGATCAGTTAAATGGGTGCCCAATTCGTTCCAAGAATGTATGGAATTCACAGGCAAGGTGCCGTACCAGTCGAGAGCTTTCCCTTTCAGAGACAAGGATAACAGTCTGATGGCAATATTTTCTTCTGTTATATTGTGAATATTGCAAAGGTTGGCAATATTCTTGATATGCTCAACGACTGTAACAGGTCCCACTCCATCAAAAGAGGGCACATTTTTTAAAGTTGTTCCTAGAATCGGATCATAGCATGGGGGTTTAAAGGGCTCTCACCACGAAAAGCTACAAAAGGCAATGCCATGGCTGGAACAGGTTGTATTTGTGGCTGAGCTGGGTTGGTGTTCCTAGCAACAAGTCTAGGAGGATTTACTAGTGGATAAGGGTGAGTTCTTCCAAACCTGAGCCTTTTAGTAGAGTTTAAAGGTAGTTCAATGAACTCAAAGGGGACCCTTCTTGAAGCTGACCTTGTGGTAACCTTTGGCATAGAAGAAAAGTGACTGGTCTTAAAATAAAGAACTAAGCTCTTACTAGTGGAGTCGCCAGATGCTGGAAATCTTTGAAAATCACTGTAGCAGGACTAGCATTAATCCTGAAATACTACTGTGTTGGAAACTGATAAAATTATAGTCCCACCGGGCGTACCAAAACTGTTGACGCTGGAAAGTGCACCCTGTGGCAGGAAAATAGATTCTTGCCCTCTCCCCGCAACATGGAAACTCCTCTCGCGCCTGTGGGACGGCAAAGCAGGAGAGGAGAGTCTCTAGGTATGGGTTAGTTCCCTCTGATGTATCTTGTTTGTTTTAGGTACCATAAAAATATAGGTATACAGCTATATACTGGGGGGATGAAAAGAGAGAGAGAAAAAGCATGAACAAACAGCCTACTCTAAAAGAGGTGATACACCAAAATAAAGTGGTGACCTTCCAGATCCACTCTCAGAATCAGGGAAAATGCAAGTATACTCTACACATCTGGTAGAGGAACCAGGCTGCTAAGACAAAGGGGGAGGCTATAATGGAAAATACATAATAGAGGTTTATCGAGGTGTTGTGGAATGCACACTTATAAGCAACTTACTCTGTTCTATCCTTCTCAAATATTGCTCTTCTCCTTTCAGCTGCAGAACCGGCACCTTGTAGATAGCTGGTCTGTTGGTATTACCTGTGAAAGCATGGAAGATAATAACTAAACACAAATAATACTCATGGCATCCACAGTAGATCAATCCAAGATGGAGGCAAAAACTGTATTTTTATTGATTCAGGTGGAGAATTTTGAGAGCAGTGCTCTTTACAAAAGTCAGGAAGATCATGATAAATGAACAAGTCTGTGCATTTATAACAGAAGAGCCAAGAGAAGTCAATTGAGAAGAGTGAAAAAACACTGTAGCTGATGTCACAATTTTTCCAAGGCCATGCTTGTTGCCTCATTTTGCATGCTGGTCTTCTCCTCCGGCGGCTGGGTAGGTTTTTTCTTTTGCACTGCAAGTGATTTTTGCCACCATCTATTGTGGGTGGCAAATTTGCCGCCTACTGCATGTACTGCATGTAGGATTTCTGCCGATGACGGCAGTTTTGCCAATGTCGGCCTATGTAAGCTGCCGACGGTGGCAGTTCTGCTGACGTCGGCCAACGTTAGTGGCCTTTTCTCAGTCGGCATTGTGGGCGGTGATTTTGCTGCGCTCTGCATCGCATGTAGGGGGTCTCTGTTTACCCGCCCATGTTTTGGGCAGCCATTTTGCTGCCCTCTGCATTTTGTTTGCCCTCTTTTTTGTCTAAGTGTTAAACACTCCATTTTTTCCCTCTCTTCTCCTGTGGACATTTAAAGACTCTGCCTTTTGCTACCGTGAACGTCAACGAACGAGGCCGATGAACCAATGCTCTGAAACGGAGCTGTCGAAACCTGACGGTGGACCTCGCAACCTGAAATGACTGGCCGTGCAAAGCAAGTGTAGGAGGTGATCGAGATTTTGCCTGAGGGGCAAAATTGGGTCAACAGATGTATGCAAGGATAGAGCTTACACTACGAGATCATCTACCAAGGTTATTGACATGCATGAAGAGAGATGTTACTCCAGATAAGTGGGAGCATATGATATCCATGGGTTTAGGAAGAGTGTGATGATACTATCATGTTATAATGGATGTATCACTGATGATAGCATTGATTGAGAGGTGGGATCATACCAAGAATGCCTTCCATCTACTGATCAGGGAGTTAACAGTGACACAAGAGGATGTCTATAAGATTTTATGACTACCACTCTAGGGTGAGGAGCTCTTTTCATGCTCAACAGAGGAGCATGATATACACATGGTTAGTTTATATGGGGAGCATGTTAGTGAGGTGACCTACCACTCTGTGAGTTTTGTAAATAAGCCACTCTACATAGTTGATGAGGAGTAGCATCATCTAAGCATCTTGATGATGATCAAGATCATGGTGTATGTATTACTTGATGCAGATGGAGGGAGATTATGATTGCTTTAAATGGTGTACTTATGTAGATGATTGAGTAACAGGCCATATTTACCTAGGGTCTAGTATTTTTAGCATACTTATATATGTAGCTATGTGATTTGAGTTATGACAGTGATATAGTCTATGTGTCAAACATATTCTACACTTTTGGGCATATGGGCACACTATGGTGACATGACCATTGGTGCTACCTACCACCATCCTAGCCAGCTTCAGAGTCGGATTTAGATAGTAAAGATATGGGATAGCATAGACCTGAGTGGATGGCATCATGAAAGACATTGCCTACTATAGGTGTATGATCAAGGGCTTGATCCCTATATATATCATGTGGAGGCTATATCTAACATATCCTATTTTTAGAGGTCAGGTAGAGTAGCTTTTTGGGTTGTAAAGTTCATTATGGGTCAAGGGGAGATGGGTCAGTGAGTTGGAGATGGTACCCATGGCACAGGTCAGGAGAAAGTTTGTTCTACTACAGGATATACCACCTACTTTCCCTCAATATAGGAGGGATGATATAGAGGTACCCTTACCCTTACCCTAGGATACTGATGGGCCAGATTTTGAGGAGCTACTAGAAGGGCCAGGTGTTGGGGACCCAGGGTATATAGAGGACTATATAGCTTGGTGGGTAGGGCTACATCTGGTGGTGAAGGTCAAGAGGCCACCATCAAACTTACATGTGTTAGTTAGGGAGAGAAATGTAGCACTACAAGCTCAAGATATAATAGTACAGGCCCAAGATGTAGTAATATAGGCTTGAGAGATAGCCCAAGCACAAATGTTGGTCTTACAGGGGTAGGTGGTGATGTTATAAGGTCAAATTGGGGCTTTGTAGGGTCAAGTTGTATCACTACAGGGCTAGGTGACTATTTTATAGGGTTAGGTGACTGTAGTGACAACCGAGAGAGATAGTCTAAGAGTCATAGCAAGTCAGGCCACTCCTCCTCCACCACTACCACAAGGACCTTTATAGGCTAGGCCATCTTCTAGTGCTATGGGTCCTCCACATAGTGTATTTATGGTGAGGTATTTGACTACTCTTGATGAGATTGATTACTATGAAAAGGCAATCAAAAATTTCTCACAAATATTGAGATATTTAGAGTTTAGAGAGTAGGCGAGGTTGATGTCACATGTGACAACTTATAGCTCACATCAACACAGACAGATGGAGAGTGGTGATGATACTGCATCCTCACGACCTCAAAGAGAGCCTTGAGGACCCTGAATATCAACATTTTCTAGTTTTGTTTATATATTTTACATGTATACTGGCTACGATCTGTAGATATGACATGTATATTTTGTGAGAGATTTATGATGATGTAGATGATAAACATGTATTCTGATCACATATTATATATAAGATATTCATTCATTGCCATGTGTTTATTTGAGATGTGTTGTTTATGATTATGATCTTGATATGGTTTATGTTTTTTTATGCTATGTTAAATTAGATGTTAATGTTGAGCATGTTATTTGAGTTAGACTAGCCTTTCCCATATATATGTGATGGTATATGCATAGCTGATTGGTTAGTTTCATCTTAGCATTTTTCCATATTTGTGATGGTGTATACTTAAAATGAAAAGATTAAGTAGGTTAATTTATTTCAACATTTTTCCATATTAGTGATGGTGTATGTGTAAAATAAATAGGTTGGTTATATTAGTTTAATTCAGCATTTTTTCATTTATGTGATGGTGCATGCATAAAATAAATAGGTTGATTATGTTAGTGTTGGTATGATAGTATTTCTGCATCTCAAATATAGATATCGACATGTGATGTGGATAGAAAAATAAAAAGGTAGAATGCTCATGTATTGGCAAAGACCATAATTTAGAACATAAATAGGCTCAAGAAAATGAGCCTCTTTGATGCCTTATATCTCTGAACCATTGTGTTTGTTAGAGAAGCATCATGTTTACCTCATGTTAAGTGAGCTTCATAGTCCCTTGAAAGAGCATGAGGGGAAAAAGGGTAGAATGAGGGAAAATGTTTAGATAGCATAACCTACCAAGTAGAAATGATATGTCCCTTTTGTAGGTGACCCGAGAGCTAATATAAGCAAGTCCATGACTTAAAGTTTTTTTTTTTTTTTTTGTTGTGTAAGATGATCAATACCAGAAGCCAACAATGGAATTTTGTATAGGTTAAGGTCATGCAAAGAGGTGAGGAGCCCTTTACATTTTTTTTCCATTTGAGAACAAATATTGGTTTAGACATCCTTCAAGGGAGTGGTCTAAGCATATTTTTTTAATTTTAAATAGTTATCTTTCAAGGGAGCAGTTTATTGATAGTAGTAGAGGGAAGTTACGTAGTTGTCCTTCAAGGGAGAAGTCTACGTTGAAAACCATGACCTAAGATTTTACAACCTTTTCAAATATCCCTTTTTTTTTTTTTTTTTTTGTTTTGTTTACTTTTAGTCATGGACAAGACTATAAAGGCTTAGGAATTTTCCACTATGAGGATAAAACCATACCGTTATGTAAGTTATCTAAGTGTATAGGAGTAAGGATGAAGAGGAAGGGAAATGAATGTAATAGGGATGCTTAAGGGATGAGCTCAAGTTACACACAAAATAAAGTGATGTTGGTTTAACAAAAGAATGGTCATAGGTGTAAGGCATTTAAAGGCTTTGTTTTTATCCTTCCTTAAAGAGAAGAGAAGAGATAAGTTCTTGAACCATATTTATGAGTTATGATATAAGGTCCAAGCCAATTAGAAGAAAATTTACCTTGTTTGCTTTTCTCCATGTTTGTCACGTGTTAATTTTCTTTTGAGACAAGATCTCTTATATTAAAATCTTGTTCTTTGAGGTTTCTTTTATAAGCACATTTGATACACTGTTGATAGATTTGGAGGTGGTTGAGGGCTATAAGATGGTGCTCATCAAGAAATTCAAGTTGGGTCAAATGTTATTGGAAAAAGTCATTGTTAGTAAGTATGTCATGTAGATAAATGTAAAGATAAGGAATCTAGACCTCAAGAGGCAATACAACATATGTCCCTATATACTAATTAAAAAGGTGTATCACATGTAGGAGTTTGAATGCTAGTGCGGTAAGCCCATAAAGCAAAAGGAATGTGTGTGTGTCAATCCTTGCCCATATCATTGACTACCTTTATGAGAATTTTGTTCAAAGTTTTATTAGAAGCTTTTGCTTGTCCATTAGCTTGGGGACAGTATGGTGAGGAGAAGCTTAACTTGATTCCAAATACATCACAAAGACCTTAAACAGTCTTGTTTTTTAAAAAATGTCATTATCGATTATAATCTTATGAGGTACACCAAAATGATAGATGATGTGATAGTTAATGAAGTCAAAAATTTTGTCAGCTTTAGTGGAATGAGAGGGATGACCTCGACCCACTTGGTGAAGTATTCAGTGGTCGTAATGATAGAACAATGATGGAGTGATGAATGAGGGTTAATCTCTCCGATTAGCTCTAAGCCCCATTAAGAGAAGGGACAAAAGCCTTTGGAAACTTTCAATGCATGACTGGGAATGTGAAGGAGGTTAGGGTGTTGTTGACACTTGACATAATGTTGAATGTAATCAACACAATCTTGATGAAGTGTGGGCCAATAATAGCCAAGTCAAAGAATATGTTTAGCAATTGTGTGACCATTGAAATGCCCACCATAAATCCCATCATGGACTTCCTTAATAGTAAAGGGAGTCTTAGTATTAGTTAGGCATCTAAGGAGAAGACCATCAAAATGTCGCTTGTAGAGAAGTCCCCGTAGTATAGTGTAACGAGTGGCACATTTTATGAACCCCCATTTCCTATTATTAGAAAGATCAGGAGGGGTAATAGAGAAGGAAAGATAATATGTGAGTTGTTTGTACCATAAGTTTTGTGGGTTGGTTATTACATTTCTGACAAAGAGGATGTTAGCTGAAACATAGGAGGGTAATGTTATGTGATGCACGGTGACATAGATTCTTGAAGGGGAAGATGAAGAGGGTATGTATGAAGCAAGTCAATCCATCGTGTCAGCAAACTTATTTGTAGATTGAGGAATAGTTTACAAGAGATAAGAGTCAAATGATCCCAAGAGTGTATCTGCACGATGATTATACCATTACATAATTTCATTTTTTCATAGGTAGGAACCATTAACTTGGTTAACTACTAGCTGAGAATCACCAAAAATGGTTATGGATTTGATGCACAAAAAGAGAGTTGTTTGAAGTCCTAGAATCAAAGCCTCGTATTCAGCCATATTTTTAGTGCATTTAAAATCTAGTTTAAATGATAAAGGCATAAGCTCACCATCTAGAGGAATAATAATGACCCCTATACCCCCACCATGTTGACATTTAGATCTGTCAAATAACATCATCATTTGATGGGAGATGTCATCAATGGAGAGTGTTACAATAGATTCAATTAGAAAATTCAAGGTTTGAAGGTTGATTGTCAGGTAAAGGGATAACATCTAACTGGTCAGTGATTATTTGCCCTTGAATGGATTTTTGTTGAATAAACTCTAAGTCAAATTTAGTAAGAAGCATGAGCTACCAAGCTACACATTGGTTGTGATAAGGTTTAGAATGCATGTATTTGAGAGGATCAGTATGGATGACCACATAAGTTTTATGATTTAGGAGATAATGGTGAAGCTTAGAGGCAAAAAAGACCAACACAAGGCAAAGTTTTTTAGTATGGGTATATTAAGTCTCATAATCAATAAGTGTGTAGCTTATGTAATAAACTATTTACTCTCGATGTTGGTCATCTCGATGTGCAAACATAGCACCTAGAGAATGGTTAGTTATAGAGATATATAGGTAAAATGTTAATTTTCCTTAGGTAGAATAAGAACCAATGGGTAAATGAGGTATTGTTTAAGTGCATTAAAGGCTTCCTGATAATCTATACTCTATTAGAAAGAGACATCCTTTTTGAGGAGATGGTGATAGGGTTGGCAGTGATCTAACAATTGGGAAATAAAGCATTGAATTGACTAAATTTTGCCTTATAGACTACAGATTTGTTTGATATTAGTAAGTCGAGGCATCTCTAGGATTGCTCTAACCTTAGTAGGATCGACCTCGATACCATGAAGAGAAATGATAAAACCTAAGAGTTTACTGGAAAGAACACCAAAGACACATTTCTTTGGGTTTAGTCAAACATTATATTTGAGGAGATGAGTGAATATGGTTTTGAGAATTTTTAAGTGTTATTTTTTAAGTTTAGACTTATCAAGTAAGTCATCCACATAATCTTCCATAATTTTGTGAAGGAGATCATGGAAAATGTAGGTCATGGTACGTTGGTAAGTTGCACCAGTTTTTTACAAGCCAAAAGGCATGACCCGATAATAAAAAGTCCCCCATGGGGTAATTAGGTAGTCTTGTGTTGATCCGAAAGAGCAACCAAGATTTGATTATATCCAAAGAATCTATCCATGAGTGATAGCATCTCAAGTTCAGCCATTAGATCAACAAGTTGGTCAATACTAGAAAATGGGAAATCATCTTTTAGATAGGCAAGATTTAAATCATGATAGTCAATGAAAATATGGATTCCTTCAGTCACTTTTGTGATAGGAAAAATATTGGAAATCCATTATGGGTAGTTGATAGGTTTGATAATGTTAACAAAAAGGAGGTGTTAGAGCTCTTCTTTGACAAAGAAAGTGATACAAGGATGCATTTTGTGAAGCTTCTACTTAATGGGTTTAGCATCTCGATTGGTGACAAAGTTATGGGTGATGATAGAGGGGTCAATACCATGCATGTCTTTGTAATACCAAGAAACGTGGTATAATCAGCTTTCTTAGAGGAATCTAAAGATTGGTCAATCTTGAGGATGTGAGGGTTATCATAGGAGGGTAGGTTGATGTTAATGGTTGATTAATTTAACATAGCTTACATTTTAGATGGGAGCAATCATTGGATATAGGAATCATCTGAACCCATGTACGTGAGAATTGTGTCATCATCTTGACATTAGACAATGTTAATAGTGGGAGAATTTTCATCAATTATTTCAGGATGAACGAGAGGAAGGGACCTTGTTTCCTTACCCTGATGATAGGTGAGAGACCCCAAATGGATAGCATTTATTGAAAAACAATAAGAGGTATAGATACCTTAGATTTGGTAGGTGATTATGGAGAATATGGTGGAGAAGGAGAGATTGGTTCTTCGACAATTGGTTCATGGAAGGTTTTAGTGACTTTACTTGGTTCATCATATCCCACCTCATGCCTCTTTTTGGCATTTTTAATGGTATTACTAGTAAGATATTCAATAGGCACGTGGACACCTTATTCATAACGACCCAAACTAAATCCTTTCCAGGCACACCTATAGAGATAGGTGTGAGTAAATCTAGGATTACTCAGGAAAGAGAAGTTATAGGTAAATGGTTGTGGTGAAGAAGATGGATTGTTGACAGTGAGATCTTGATCAATTCCCCCATATATGAAATTGGTTCAAAGGTTAGGGGGATCATAAGGGATGACCATCCCAATACGGGGATCATAATTTGGGTGCATTTGAAGCCTTCCATATTCTTTTGGAGTATAGAACATGTCAAGTGTCAAAAAATGATATTCACCAAGTGACAAATGTTAAAATGTCTCCTCCATGGGATCTTTGTCAATAATTTGTGTTGTTGGTATCTATGTAATCATGGGAGTAGATATTATGGAAGATTTAGAAGCATCATGTGAGGAGGAGGATATTTTCAATGGGATGAGAACATCATTAGGACTATAGGTCATATTACATGTTTTAAATGGAGGTGGGTCAGTAGGTATAATATGTACTTGTCCATCATGTTAAAACTTGACATAGCAGTGCAAAGTTGAGGGTACACATGCCATAGCATGTATCCAAGGTCATCCAAGCAGTATGTTATCTAGGAACTCTCCTTCCACAACATAGAAGAGCTCAAGAATTATGCAAGGACCTACACAAATATGTAAGACAATAATGCCCACTGTAGTAGCTGTAGTATCATTAAAGGAATGGAGTACCGTATCAATTTGAGACATGAAATTATCAATAAGGGCTAGCTATTTGTAGGCATGGGTGGAAATAATATTAATACTAGCTCCCCCATTGATCATAACTCTCTTGATATGAGTTTGATCAATATATGCAATAATGAAAAGGGCAAAATCTTGATCTTCAAGGTGTTGAAGTGAAATTTCTAAATTACTGAAAGAAATCAAGGAGACAAAATTAAGGGAGCCAACCAAAGCTACAAGAGGTCGGGGATCATCTAATTGTACCTTAATTGCTTGAAAATCACTAGTCAAAGCTTGACAGTGTTGGGATGAGCTTTAGATTAACTCATACAAAGACATTTTCACAGGAGTTTGGTGAAGTTATTTCACCATTGAGCTGTGAATAATGTCTGAAGATGTTGTTTTAGGAACACCCAAGATGGAAATCTTAGGGTTAGTAGGGGGAGTGTCTTTGGTGAAGGGATGGGTCCAAGGTGCAGTGACCTTTTCTTTAGCTTTATCCTTTTGGTTTTGTGACCGTGTAGCCACATTAATTGTGTTGATTTGAAAATTTGGTTAAGGAGGTGGTAAAGGGGCTATAATGACATATTTGGGTTTGAATTTTAGTGGAATAGTAGGAGGTAATATAGATGCCAAAGGTGGAATAATAATAAGGTTAACAGTAGTGTCATTAAAAAGGGTGTTAACATCAAAGTGTTACTAAATAACCATTGTGAGGGATTTATAATTCTTAGTATGGTGTCTAGGTGAACAATGATATAAACACACTTATGTATCATCAAATCAAGATGGCTTTGTTACAAGAGGAATATAGGGCTTAATGGGAGGAAGAGTTATTATCGAATATTGCAATAACTGACATAAGATAAATCTTTAAGATCATGCAAGTGGAATTGTGCTTGTTATATTAATAGGAGTGGACACCTTCTTTTGTTTTGGTGTTGGAAAGGTAATTTTATGTGGTGTCTTATATTGTGATGGTGGAGTTACGTGTTTTACTATCACTTTCTTAGTGTTGGATGTGAGAAGCCTACCAAATGGAAAAATTAGGAGTGGAGGTAGCTTAGCCAATTATTTAGCTTAGTTAGACAATAGTCCAACTAAAGTAGAAGGGTATAGCCCCAAAATGGATGGTAAAGTTGAGATTTGAAGAAGGGATCAGTGAGGTCTAGAAGTCTTAACATTCTTCTATATTTTAGGGTGAGAAACTCAAACTTGTGGTTGAGGGGTTAAATCTAATTTCACCTATGGATGAATTAAATTAGAAACAGGGCGTACACCTAAGGTCCTGATCTACTTTAATGTAATAGATTCCTATGAGGATGAGGGTTCTAACATAGATGGCTGAATTTCAATTATTTTTGTTGAAGAAGCTCTAGATTTATCAAAGACCTTAGGGTAAAGGGTATTAAGGGGTTTCATGATAAAGGTCGACGTTTGTTGTGTTGGATATGGAGTTTTAAGTTGGTCTCAAAATGTTGCATGGTCAAGCTTCGTGGAGTCAAGAAATTCTAAACTTTTCACCAAATATGAGAAGGGTTTTGACAAAGTTAACGTAGGACTTATGATTGTGTCTTTAGAAAGTTGTGGTGTTTGGGAAAGAGGGAAATTGTTGGTTTATCTTACTTTGGGCCAAAGAGGAGAAAGAACCACAATGGGGTCTTCTTCAACAAAGACGGGAGAAGAGACTTGATCTACCATGGGTGGAGGGGAGGTAGGTGAAGTAGGTTTCTCAAGAGGGTAAAGCATAGGTATTATGGCTCCCTCAACATGTTGGTGAGGCATGGGTAAAGTATGATCCTCCATAGGTAAAAAAATGGGTAAGAGTGGTGTAATTGGAGTAGGTATAATAGGTATCTCGTCTATTATGGGAGTAGATGATATGGACTTTTCTATGTATAAAGGTGAAGTGGGTGGGGTACCACTCTTTATAGGAGGAGGGGAGGTAGGGGAAGAAGGTTCCTCGAGAGGTTATAATGTATGAATGATGTTCCCTTCAACATGTAGTTGAGGGATAGGTAGGGTGTGGTCTTCAAGCGTTAAGAGGATAGGTAATATTGGTGCAAATGAAATTGGGATTATAGGCTCCTTAGGTGGCAAAAGAAGTGAAAAAGGAGGCTCTTCCTCTTGAGGGAGTGGAATGGGTGAAATAGGATCTTATCCTTGAGGAGGAAGAATGGGTGAAATAGATGTTACTACATGTGGGGGAGGAGTCAATGAAATAGGTGTATCCTATTGAGGGCAAGTTGGACTGAAGATAAAGGAAAGACCATACTAATCATATGGATATTATGATCCCCTGAGTTAGTTATGGACTGGACAATATTTTGATTTGGTGAATGGTTATGAAAAGGGTGTTTGAACACATCCATTATTTGATTGGGAGGTGTGTTTTTGGATTATCCAAGATAAGCTCACCTATATCAAGCATATCTTGAACAATGGTCTTGAGTGTCTTGCAATTATTAGTGTTATGACCTTTATCTCGACGGTAACTGCAAAACTCATCTTCCTTGTACCATATTGGGATAGGATGGGAAGGGTCAAACTATATAGAAGGTTTAATTTCAAGAAGGGTTAAGACATCTTGTTATAATAGTTTCTCCAAGATAGATGTCTATGATTCCCCAATGGGAGTGTATTATCTTTGTTCATATCATTGTTGGAATTATTTGGTCAAATTTTGAGAAGTCAAAGAATTTGATTAATTTTAGTTGTGGAAGAGGTTGACTTAACAATCACCACATTGGAAGATTCTTTAGCCTTTTGGTTAAAGGGAGAAGTTTTAGATGAGGAGGAGCCATTTGACTTGGCATTGGGATTCTTACTGCACAACTTGACTTTGCCTTCATCAATAGTGCAAAACTCAAGTTTTTGTGCCACTATAAAAGATTCATCAAATGTCTGAAAAGTTTGTACTCAAAGTGTGGACAATATGTGCTTAGAACATGCCCTTGAGAAAAGCTCAATAAGCTCAGGTTGGGGTAAGGAGAAGGATATTTGATTGATCAAGATTCTCCAATGAGCGATAAAATCAATAATAAACTCTTCATCAAATTATCTAATAGAATATAAGTCTGTTATAGAAACCTTCTTAGAAATGTTAATAGAGAAATGTTCTAGGAATATTTGTGCAAGTTGGGTAAATGAGAAAAGGGAATGATGAGGTATAGAGCTATACTAATCCAAGGTAGCACTTGAAAGAGACATAGGGAAAGTGTGAAGTAGTAATGCATCATCATGTCTTATTAAATAACAAGCATGTTTAAATGCTCGTAAGTGTTGTTTTGGGTCCTCTTTACTCTAGAAATGAGTAAATTTAGGGAGCTCCCATTGGCTTGGATAAGGGAAAATAGGTACAAAAGGATGGATTGGTTCATTGCATATTTGATCATAAGATAAGATGTTTTTTGAACCATAAATAGATGTCTCTAGATTAGACATCTTGTCCATTAACATCTTAATGAGGTCTAGAGGGGGATTAGTTTGGGGAATTCCTCCTAAGTTTTAGGGAAGCTAATAGGAAGTAGAGGGAGCATATGGCATAGCTTTTTGAGGTTATGTCAAGGCAACATAAGGATAATGATTCATAGGCTGAAGTACAGAAAGAAAAGGGACTTGTCCCATTAGGTTGGAGACTATGCCTTGGTTGGTTGTTGTTATCATAGGTTAAATTATTAGCATGGTTAAACTGGATGAAGGGTGAGTGGTAACTCAGGTAATTATAGGTGCAAGGGTGGATAGAATAGGTACCACTAAATTTTGGAATGGGGTGTGACTTAGCTAAATAGGTTGTGATTGTGAAAGTAGGGAAGTTACACCAGTGTTTAAGTGGGATTGGGTGGTTGGAGATGTCACATTTTTGATGTTGTTTATAGTTGGGTTACTTGTCGAAGTGGCAGTTTGGGTAACCATGGGGAAAATATTAGATGCAACTAAAACTGAGGTTATCTCCATTAAAGAGGCTGGCATACCATAGATTGGGTCACTCAAAGAATTATGGGTTCGGCTCATAGCAAGGTAATGCAAAAGGGCTACCACATTGTGATCAAGAAATTTAGCAAAATCTTGATCTCCCTCATGCACAATGGAAATTTGGTTAGGGTTGGGAGTATGCTTTATATCTAAATTATGATCCATGATAGAATCAAAAGTGAGAGGGGAAGGTGGAAGTGGTTTCCAGCTTACATAATCACCAAGAATTTTAGCCTGAGCCCATGTCAATACCATGTAAGAGGTGGTTTAAATAGTCTTACTATTGTGTATTTACAATAGAGTAAAGAAAACCTAGGTTTGAGTGTAGCTGAATGGGTTATTTTAGCTTGTTGTTTTGAGAAGATGAAATTACACAGTCACCAATGTTGGTAGGGATGACCGATATTGATAAGAATAATTCATTAACATCGATGGATTAATCGATGTCAATAGGTAAATTTTGTTGATATCGGTAGGGTTAACTAATGTCAATCACTGTAAAATCCTAAGAAATGGAAAATTTGATGTTCTAAGAAATTAGAGGCTGAAAATAGGTAAAATAATGGATGTAAAAGGTCTATGTGAGAAAGATTAACATTCAAAAAACCTAAGATAATAGGTTATACAAATTGAGTTTTAAATAGAGTATTAATTTTGTGAATCAATAGAAAAGCATCATTACCAACTCAAAAATATGGAAGACAATTGAAAATTCAAATAAGAACATTCATCCAGCAAATATTAAATCCTAGAGATTATTTTTTAGTCTCATGTTGGCTTATGCTTTAATCAGATAGTGAGAAGAGAATTTGGTTATCGAAGGTACTAGAAAGCAATCTAGAGCTAGTTTCATATTAGTTTTGGTGCTCAAGAGGAAATATGTGTTAGACCAAGACATGGCTTATTATAGGAGCTTGCTCTCTGCACTTCACAAATTTGTAACCGAGCTAGGCCGCTTAGCCAAAATATAGCTTCTGTCTAGAGATTATACTCCATCAGAGAATGGAGTGAGTTCTCCCCTTGGTGGTGAAATCCAAGTAGGATAGTTGGGTAGGGTAAGGTGATCCACCAAGTAATGAAATTCTGATGGGCCTTTCCTCAGGTGAGTTTGGATTATTTTTTATGTGAATGTGATTTGGTTTTGTAACATAGGTGTACTATGATTTATTCAGAATGCTTGTAATTAACTAGGTGAGTTAATATGTAACAAGAAAACTATGAAATATAGTAATTTTTAAACCCAAATCTGAAATGTTTAGATTCAAATGAAAACAGAGAGGAAATAGGAATAGAGTATGAATTTGACTATCCTAATGTTCATGCAAGAGGAAGTAAAGAAGGGATTCTCTTTTTTTAGTAAAATAAAATAACAAATTATTTTTAGAGGCAAGGAGAAATGAAAGAAAATTTCAGTTTTAATGCCTTTTAAACAAAAAATAAGATTTTGAATTTTTCATTTTTAAGATAAAAGAGAAGAAGGAAGTGCAAGAAATGAAATTTTCACTATAGTGCACCTATATGAATATTTAAAATAATAAATGAACCCAAAGAAAAATCCAAGTTCCCACCGAGTGTGCCAAAAATGTTTTACTAAATTTTGAAATTTTAAGTCTAAAGGAAAATAGAAAGAAGGATGGGGATAAGTGATTAGAATGAACCTAGATTTGGTTTGTGCACCATATCCAGACGTTGTGAGCACTCCTCTTTGGCTGGGGAGAACTACTTGTAGATAAGAAAATACTACCACTAGATGTTTGTTAGCAGATAAATGAGTGGGTTTCTAAGCTACGTGCTTGTTCTAAGAAATGTGAAACTTCCCTAGAGATGACAGTCCACTTTTGAGAGGTTATTGTTATTAACAACCTATATGTAGCAGAGAGTGACAGGGTGTAGGTGAGGTGTTTTGTTTATGTTTTAGAAGTTGTTTGGGTAGGTTTTGAAGAGGTTAGGGAATCCACAGTCACTAATGTCAGTAGGGAAGTGACTGATATCAGTTATACTATCGAGGTCGATAGTGAGGTGACTGATGTCGATTAGGCTATCGAAGTTGGTAGGGGCAATATTTGTCTGGGAGCTTGTAGAAGGCTTTCTTGAGTCTAGGAACTAGTCTGGATCAGGTCAGGGAGGTTGAGAGAGTTTGGTTAAGTCAGGTCAAAGGTTTGGTATGTTAGGTAAGGAGAAAAAATCAAATAAGCTTTGTAACTCCCTCACGAGGGTATGGTCAAAAGTGTATAAAGCAATTCAGGGTAGATATAAATAAATAGAAGAATAGATATTTAAAGAACCTATAGTATCAGTGATATACTTAGTTATGGTGATCATTGAGTGATAAGTACCAGGTTGATGGTCCCTATCAGGGAGTCCAAACTTGAGTGATTGAATAGAGAGAATAAGTAGGTGTTATTGGTCTTCAAAAGCTCAGTTGTTGATTGTGATTGACTTACATAGGGTGATTGTAAGCCTAGATGCCAAAATAGAATGTTGAGAGCCTGAATGAGAGTAAGAATCAATTTTCTTAATTTCTATTGACCTGAACTATAGGTTAGATTTTGGCTTATATTGTCGATGTTGATGAACCTATTGATGTCGACAGGGATTTCATTAATGTCAGCCATGGGTTGATTAATGTTGGTGGCTATAGAATACGTAAACCTTTCTATTTTTGGCCTATTTTTTGTTATTGTGTGTGCAAAGTCTGACACCATTATAAAAGAGTAAAAATAAGAGGTTAGGAAGGAAGTAATTATTTAGGAATTTAGTTTAGAAGTGGGAATAAGTCTTAGGTAGTTAGGATGAGGGGACCAGTTCTTGAGGTGACTCATCATGGAAGAATTAGTCATAGGGAGAGGTTGCCAGATAAGGTGACAATAGGGGTTTTTAATTAACTTAATTATTTATTTTAAATTAATTAAATGTGTGAGGGGTAAAATTATGGTTTAGGGAGATTAATTATTATTATTAAAAATGGGTTTAGGGGGGTTTCGACATAGGGAGTTATGCATGTGTGTGTGACGTAATTTTGGTGTCTACAAGTCAATATTTATGCACATTGTGGCTAGGTCATCATGGTGTTTTATATCATGATGCATACCATCACATGCTATAACAAAAATTAGTCTAGTGTATCTTACAAGTAATACAGTAGGCAATATTTCTCCTTATTAACTTTGGCAGTTATCTCCTACTTCCTGATCAAATTAACTCATTAACCTTCTTGGTTGTATCAATGCTAATAAGGACAAGCATCTCTACATTGGTAGGTAAAATTGAATCATTCACATTGATCAGTTCTTAATCTTCTATTCTATTCCTCATTTCATTTTCTCCCTCTTTTGGCATAACTATAGTGGCTTGAGGTCTATTTGGATTATGTAGGTAATGCTTGGATATATGACGTATCTCAAGTCAACTCAACCACCATTATTATTTCATCCCCATTATTGTCTTTTAATCATTTCTTTCACCACTTTGTGTATCCTCACATGCCTGGTTATATGTGTCTTCTTTAGTGTTTAAAAATTCATTAGATCATCGCACTTGTGTTTGCACCCACTTATCTTTAATCTATGTGATAGGTTATATCTTTGAGTTATGCTTATCAATCTACCTTACTGTGTAATAAGCAATTTATGAAATTTAATTCTTCCCTATTGGAGCAAAATCATTATTCAATCCATGTCATCCTAATGATTATAACCACCTTTGGTCAAATCGTTACTCTTACCCATCTTCCCTAATGGGGCACATACCTATGCCACTGATTATAACCACCTTTAGGCAAATTAGTGTCTCAACCTCTATTAATAATTATAACCACCTTTGGGTAAATCAATATTTTAATCACATTTGCAAGCATTATCTCAATTGGATTAATCTCATCCATGGGTTAATTCCATTTCTTCTTCTTACTTCTTTTTAAGGGACTATCTATCAATCGTACATTTTGGCCACTCTCTTGAGGGGGCATAATAGGCTTCCCAAACTTTGTTTGGTGGATCATTACTCAATCATTATCTTCTTCTTCTTCTTAACAACTCTTTCATTCTTTGAAAAGATGTTACTGTGTTTGTGTCTCACAATGCCTTTTCAAATAGGGGTGAAATGTAGACACCCCATTTTCACTGCATCTATGTCTAAACTAGACTTTAGATTGATTTTTATCAAACTATGCAAATTAAGCATAAAAACCACTTAAATGCTCAAATTCATTCATGCATGAGATATAATTGCCTAGAATAATGTTGAAGTTTATTTTTTTGGGGTACAACCTTGTATGCAATAATAACCTATCTTGGATTCAACCTCAGTCAAATTATGACCTAGAAATTTGACAAATTAGCCTTTCGATCTATTAATGTAAAACACTAAAATAATTCCTAAATGTCAAAAACCC
The DNA here is from genome assembly GCA_037957365.1 of Torreya grandis. NCBI lineage: Eukaryota > Viridiplantae > Streptophyta > Pinopsida > Cupressales > Taxaceae > Torreya > Torreya grandis. The sequence goes on from JARHVA010001643.1 coordinate 1,901,615, forward strand.
TAAGCATGATTAATTAAAAAAACTAGAATTAACTACTTAAGTAAAAATTCTCAGCTCGATTACGGAATTACATTTTTTTTAAATGAATTTTTCAATAAATATGAGGTCAAAGTCAAAGGAATTAATAACATCTTTTATAAATGGCTAAAATTCAAATAAAAGGTGAGTCACACCTCATAAATATATTATATGAGTTTTCAAGCCTCAAAAATATCTTATATGAGTTGTCAAGCCTCAAAAATATCTTATATGAGTTGTCAAGCCTCATAAATATCTTCTATGAGTTGTCAAGCCTTAATAATTACTTTGAGCCAACCCAAGGTTAATCTAAACTTGACCAAGGTTAATCTAGACACAACCAAGGTTAAAACTAAACCTATATGAACTTGAGTTAGAGTTACTTTTAGAACCCATAAATACAAGTGTTATTTCCCCTATCTAAACAATCTCTCAAACCAATGTTATAATGTAAAATTGATTAAGGAGAAGCTTCAACAAGCCAATCCAACTCAAACGGGGCAAAAAAAACTCTCAAACTAATGTTATAATCTAAGATTGATTAAGAAAAGCTTCGCCAAGCCTCAAGCCATCGTAGAGAAGTGTTGCCCAAATGGAAATTGCATTGATGAAGGTCTCTAATGCCCACAAGTTGAGCATGAACATCCTCTATGCCAATGAATCAGCACTAGTTTGACAAGGGAGGTAACATAGTTTGAGTTTTATCTTCTATTTGTAATTTTGCTCATTATGTTAAGTTCACCCAAGTACTTAGACATGAGTGGTTTATTTTATATTGTATTATTTGATTTGAATTCTCTTTTTATTTCACTAACAAGAAACTAATCAAATTTGGCTTTTCAGATTCTTAATGATTCACATTTAATTGTCTATGATTGACACAAATTTGAATTTGGCCATCCTTCTAGATGTTAATTACCATGGGGATTGTTGTCCCCCAAAAATATCTCTCATTTTTGGGACAACATATGAACTATTTTGGGCCCTGCAAGACCAAAATTGTCTCTTCCCTTTTCAAAATTTGTTCTGAGCATTCAAATTCCTCATTTTTCAAGCTTCTCATAAATATACAGACTCCGCAGGCTTGAATCTACAGACTCTACAGGCTTGAATCTATGGACTCTGCAGGAAGAAAATCTACGGACTCTGCAGGCCAAGTTCTATGAGCTTCTCATGTTGATTTCTACGGACTCTGTAGGAAAGAAGCAAGCTCTCAACACTTAAGCGAGTTCAACAGGTTCAACGACCAATTGGTTCAATGTGCTTGGTGTAAAAGATCAAAAAGACTTAGCCAAATAATGAAGAATGAACCGATTGAACCATTGAACTGTTGAACAAAAGTTAATTCAATCGGTTGGTTTAATCGATAAGTTCAAGGGGCTGCCCCAAAGCCAAAGAGGCAAGTGCTCTTGCGGAGGGCAGGAAACATTGGTTCAAAGGTCAAATAAAAGATAGAATTCCTTTAGATTTGTTCAAAGGCCCAAAAGGAACAATTCTTTCAGAATTTTTGTCCGATGGAAATGATTAAGTGAAGAAGGCCGAAGGAATTCACTCGTGAAGAAAGCCTGAAGAAATTGAAAGGAACAAACGGCTAAGGAAAAGAAGCTTTCTTTCAGACAAAAATTCTAAAGGAATTCCTTCAAACTTTTTATCCAAAGGAAAAGCCTGACAAAAAAATCTCGAGAGCCAAAATCCCACTGAAGAAGCAAGAACCGACTGGGAAAGTTGAAGCTTGAAGTTCGCACAAAAAAATCCTGAAGGGTAGGTACCCTTGCGGGGGGCACTTGAAGACGCAGAAGAGAGCCTTCCAAAAAACTTAGACAAATAAGGTTTTCAAAGAACAAGGATGGAACCGTTGAACCTTGAACCAAATGGTTTAATAGGTTCAACTGGTTCGAAGGTTCAATATTTCAGGGCCTCAGAGGGACTTAGAAAGATAAAGGAAGCAATGATTGAATGAGACACAGAATAAACTAATAAACTGATTGAACCTTGAACCGAAAGAGTTCAAATTTCAATGGTTCATAGGTTTAAATGTTTAAGGGTGGCCTCAGTCAAGGGAAAAAGTAGCAAATAGGTGGTTCAATGAATGGTTCAACCAAGGAACAGGAAAGCGATTGAACCAGGAAGCGATGGAACAAAAGAGATAGAATGAACCAATGAACCAATGAACTTTCATAGGTTCAAGGTTCAACATGGTTCAAGCAGCTGGCAACCATTGACAGTCTTGTGGACGTCAAATTTAAAGTAAATAAATATCCATGGAAATTCAAATAAAGCACGGAATTTAAAGGAATAACCAAGTGATTGACCAAAAAGATAGCCCAATAGCTCAAATTGTAGCAGGAAGAGATAAAGTTGGAAAATACAAAAGTAGAAAGAGGGAAAAGCCTAAAATATCTACACAAAAGTAATTTCAGTAGGTGGAATAGTCCACTAAGCAGGTATTTTGGCTTGCAAATTAAAGACGCGGCCTATTTTTCCTTCCATGAAGTAATGGCAAATTAGACAGTTGCACAAACATCAAGAAAAGGACCAAATATTCCATACTAAGAAGAGACATATTAGAGGAATGGACATGCCATAGTTATGGTAATGCACTATTCCCAGCATGGTCCCTCTAGACAAAACTAAAGGTGCATTGAAGACTTTGACTGTAGCATGGGCCATCCCATGGGAAAGAGCGCCAATCCTTGCGTAGTTGCTATAAGATTGTAATATCTCTCATTTGTAAAGTGAGACTTTTCATTTTTACAAGAGTGAAACTCTACCCATTTGAAAGAAGAAGACTGAGACTTTGAGCTCAGATTCTAATTTCATTTCATTTTTATTTGAATGAGGAAGCAAGTTATTTGCAGACTTTGTGTTGTTTTGGCTTGTGCTACTTTAGGAAATTGTTCTTATGTCTGTTTCCTAGAAGCATTCTTATTTATTTAATTTGACAAGCAGAATTAGCGAAGGTAAAAAGGGAGGTGTCCTGAAGCCAACTGTGAGAAGACTTTATGCTTTCACAATTGTTTTCAGCGTGTGTTTTTCCTTTTCTTTCTATGTTGAGGATTTTGGGATGACTTTGTGCCCCATTATCCTTTGTGTTATACTCTTTGGGTAGTTGAGGTGGAAACTTTGTGTTCTATTTTATCTTGCTACTTACTACACCCTTTTGTCATCAATTACTATTACTACCTGAAAGAAACTCTTGCTATTTCCTGCAAGAACACTTCTAAAAGAAGAAAAGTGCCTTCAGTGTTTCCACCAGGATTTTCTCCTTTGTTTGTCAACATCATCTCTGAAAAAAGAGAGATGGATGGCTTATCCTACCCCTGTGTCTTACTTTCTACTTATATATATAGTATATAGCCTCCGTATATTTAATAAGAAACCTTCCCTTGATGAGAGGAAAGATTTTTCCCCTGTTGATGTAGTAAAACTGCACACGTGGATGACCAATCTCCCTATACTGTGGTGATAGGAACTATTTTGCTCACCAGTTAACTAGTCGACAAAATATTCACCCAACAGGGACAACACATTCAAATTCATCAATGGGAGTGATAACCCTAATACGCAACATGCCATCAATTTCCTCTTTAACACATGTACACATATTAGGATTCATCTAATATGGTTGCTTTTTGACTGGGCGAGTTCCCTCAACTAATTTGATGTGTAATGTCAGATGTAATCCTTTTATCTCTATGTAGTTTCATGGGAAAATGATTGCATACTCCTATATAATGTTAAATATTTTAGATCATTCTACTTTAGACCAATAATTTCCTACAATGGTCGTCTTGGGTGTGTCTTATGTGCCAATATTGTATTGAACCATTTGGAGTGGCATAGAACACAGTTTCTGTTTGGATTATATATTATCTCTTACCTCACATGCATCTTATTATGTAGGTAAGCTTAAATGGTCAAATTATGGTTTTATTTGATTGGTCTTAGTACCCTCATCAACTTGGCATATAACCTTTTGCTTACCTTTCTATATTTGTTACCTATGGTCATATTCGAATTGTGAATCAATTCCAATCGAGTCTTGATAGGAATATCAAGGTCTTAGAAGATGGCCAAATTATCCATAATTTCACCATACATGTTCTCTATTTTATCTTAAACTGGTGCCTTATCACCTATTATTACTTGATATATCACTTGTAAGGATAAATTTAGATATGTTTGAGGTGAAAAAAATGCAAAGGTGGTGAGCAGACCATGTTTGATGCATTCCTAGGTAATCATATCTCTATACATTTCTTGATGAATATATCATGCTTTAACCCAAGTGTGTAAAGTGTTATAAATTACATATACCCAAAAATATTATGATAAAAATGTCTCATCGACATTCCAAATATCCTCACAAGTGGCTAGATAGTCATTTGGAGACTCAACACCATTATAACTGAGTGTGACTCAAACCCGATTATCATGGTGAAAGTGATGATGTATCAAAACACATACCTATTCCCATGTCAACAAATTGTATTGATGAGTATCCCACCAACAATTAGTTATGCCTTGAAGTACATTAGGGAGTGCATGCATACATTCATCCTCAAAAACATAGTAATCCTCTAATTGTTATAAGTACTCTTGAACCTTGATTTGACCATGAAACCTACGTGTTTCATCCAAATAGAAAGATGGTGAATTCATTAGTCATCCACCAATGAGTCAAATAGACTTATAATTCTTAGTCAACTTGTATGGATAATTTATTTATCGACCAATTATAGCACAACCTCATCTCATTAGGTCATATTTTCCATATGTCCAGTGTTTGCAAGAAATGTTGGTGGTATTGGAGATGGATTGAATGTCTCCCCATTAAAGCATGATGTTGGGAGTAGGATCTAGATGTTCATTTCCTTATGTCATGATGTAATAAATGTATTTAGGTCCTCATCATCATCAATTATTTCTATAAAAAGGGGACTTTCATCATTAGTGAGAGGAATGACTATGCACTAGGTGTCATTCTCAAATATGATGTAGCATTTCTTAAAATACAAGTCAACATTATTGGTATAATAACATGGTCAACCTAAAAAAGCTAGAAAATTATCAATTTTAACCAGTGAAATTACTTCAAAATCACATTTGAAAGGGACATCCACAATGTTAATTATGGCATCCTTGAGAACTCCTATAAGTACCATTTGAGTCTTATTGGCCATAAACAAAACATATGGTGAAGGTTGCAAAGTGGGGCTCCCCATCTTCCTCTAGGCATCCTTCATGAGAAAGTTAACTTTTTCATTAGTATTAACTAGTATATCTCATATCATCCACCCATCAATGGATGCATTCACAATAATCTCCTCATCATATTTGGCATTTGGTTGGACATAGGCCTCTTATCAACATGCATGGCTCAAATGACTACCTGTAGGAGTTTTGGTTGTCTATTGTTGTAACCAATTATTCAAGAGGGGAATGATGTTTTCACCAAGGAGTAGTTTGCATAGATCGTGAAATTTATCCTACCCAAAGTCTATTGAGATAGTTTCTATTTACATCTCACTACGCATAGTAGCATCCTTCTCCTTTAAAAACTTGATTTTGATTTGTATTTCATGTACCAAGGCCATCATGTCCTACAACACTTATTTTTGTTTTTGAGCATTGGGGTTGTGTTGATCACATGGTTATTCACACTAAACCTTCTTTGTAGGTGGAACTGAAATTAGTTAGGAATGAGCACCACTTCATGTCATAATATTTACTTTAGGTCTCATTGGTGGGGTGGTAGGGCATGGTCTCCATTGAGCACTTGGAGTTTTAACAACATAAATCATCCTAGTGCCATTCTCATTACACTCTTTGTTGATAGCCACATATAAGTCAGGGAATTCTTCTAGATGATGTTCATTCTTACAAAAGGCACAAGTTGGGTAAATTGGGCAATCACACTAATTATGGTCTAGATATCCACACTTTTAATATATTATAGGTGGAAAACAAGCACCCACTCATCCATTACCATGTCCTTAACCCTAAAAAGGTCAATCTCTACCAGACTCTTGATTTTTAGCAATGTAAGTTTGGCGAGTACCTCTTGTGCATGCTTCAAGGATCTCATTGATGACTCGATAGTCATTAGTATCATATATGTATGCATCACATATTTTATATTATAGTGAGACTTTAGCCTAGGTGGCATACAAGAACAAGGGATAACTCCTTATATCATGATCCTCTTGGCATATCTCACAAGACTATTTTTTCATAGTGAAAACATTCCTTCATGGCAGTTATTCCTGTTATGGCCCTCTACTTCATAGTCAACACACCATAAGTCATTGAGTGTGTCATGAGCATTATTGGACAATAGATTCTCTTGCTAAGCTACCATAGCAATAATATGAGCTTCTATAAAGGGGTTTATCGAGCAACTTCTAGTGCCTTGCATGGGTCTATAAAGGTCTTTTGAGATAGAGCTCGATGAAATAGAAGAAATAACCCTCCCACAAACCATTGAGCATGCTATGTTGGGTTAATCTCAAATGATAGTTTTCAAAGAATAATTTTGAAACATGCATCATATTTGTGCACACTCTTAGTGAGCTCTTATTTTATGTCCTTTAAGGCAGTGATGCTTTGTTACTCAAACTCAGGAATGTCAAACTCTTAAAGGAATGCAATTTTCAATATTTCATAGCTCACAACTACTTGCTAAGGGTCAAATTTTTGGTACCATTTATTTGTGTGATCTAATAAATTAGTGGAAAACTAAGCATCCTTTCATTTTAAATAAGTGATACCCCATACTTTCCAAATGAGTTCTCACTTATGAACGTGTTATGTTGCATTTTTGACACCTCTCACTTCCAGTCTCAGGCCAATGTATACCCCTCCATTTCCCCACTAGTCATGTTACTCATGCACGAGAGAGTTTATCCATCCATATAAAATTTCTCAGTCCTAGAATCAACCATAAGCTTTTTAATCTCTAAATGGAACTATTTTATACACCTTCCACACATTTCTCTTAGGAAGTTAAATTATGCTTCTTCTAGGCAAGAATATGTAGAGACCACATATTCCAAAACATAATCTTTAAACATTCCTTTACACCAAACATATATTATGCATGCCTAAGTAGTTTCCAACTTGGCCAAGGTTTTCTGACATTCTATCAACCAAGAAGCCTTTCACCCATAATTTTTTAAATAGTTTTGTGCATAGGCAAAAGCCAAGCATGTAAGTGCATGGATAATTCTACATAGAATGCTTCATAAAGAGAATCATATAGATGTTTCTCTACCCATGTACATGCAAAAATTCCTAGTTCAAGATATTGGAATATATATTTTTATTATATTGTACCAATCCAACACTCAATATTCACCAAATAAAGTCGTTGGACCATTTTCTTACCATCGTCCTAACAACTGTAATGAGTCTCAATGATAAAACCAAAATGTTAGGTTTTTTTCCTTTAGTTTAGCATGACTTTTCTTGGTTGTGTACCTAAAGAGAATAAGAAGTCCAACTACCTAACACATTGGCATATTGCATGAGAAATGGCCTCACGTACTCACCCAAAGCATGTACCTTAAGACTGATTCTATCATGAGATGGTGTATACATTAGGCTCTCTATACTAGGGTGCTTGAGTGGACACTTAGTTTAAACTAAATAAATCATAGTAAATCTAATTTTAACAATCTGCTTGTTCCATACTTAAGTTATTTATCACAAGAAAAGAGATAAGTGCAAATTGAGAAAAATAGTATTAGTACCATTGAGCCATAATAAGTTTACAAGAGGTATTTTAATAGCACAAGTATTCCATGTTATTGCGTATCAATGATCACCATACACAAGTCACAATGCACATCAGGATCATGATTAAGCTCAAGGTTATAATTCTAAGATCACAATTATCAATCCCTTTTCTAATTAAAACTAGGGGGTATTTATACACATTTTTACCCTGATCATTCAGTTACAACATTAATATGTAAACGATCACTAGCCAATGACCATTAACAATAATGAGTCATGGAAAGTTGTTACAATGAATTCTTATTTATTTAGGCCTAACTACCCCTATATATCCTCTCTATTTTATATATTTGATGTCACATTCCTATCTTCTCATGGGCTAGTGCTAGATCTACAATTGACTATTATCCTTCAACGATCACATAAACCATTTCCTAATCATTTCTGCCTTTTTCACCCTTGTCCAAGTCATATGTTAATTATTTGATTCTTGTATCCTTGGTTCTTCCATGTTTTTTTCATCCTTATTCCTTGTGACTTGCTTCTCTCATACCAAGATCTCCTACACCTTATCTCTCCTGCCCCTAGGTTTACTTCTACACCCATCTCTCCTGTGCCATCTTCCAAAAAGTAAGAGTAAATCAATAAAAAATTTGGAGTCCAACATTTTTTACTAACACTCTTTTTCATTTAAACTTACATTTATTATCAACCTATTTAGAGTGTTATGGTTGATAATGGTTCAAGTGTGAATATGTGCACTATCCTTTCTAAAATAATAATAATTAAGGGATTCAATGGACATGTTCAAAGTTATATTGGTGAGATCACATTACCAATATACATTGGTTTGACATATGTGGCCACTAAGCTTATAGTAGTACCAAGTGCATGAGTCTTTCATATGTTATTGGGATGTCCTTGGATTCAACAACTTCATGTAGTGCCTTCTACAGTATATAGATGTTTGAAATACATTTTAGCTAATGAGGTTATCACAGTTCATGGTATTTTATATGAATACCCCTATAATTAGAGGTTATTATTCTTACACAACATATATCAGTTGAGCAACCTAAAAAGGTTCAACCTATTTATAAAATTCATAATAAAGTGGTAAAATTTACAAGGAGATTTATCCTTGAAAATCCAATTAATTAGTGATTTATAATAGATTCTAGAGAGCCACTTTCTGCTCTAGCACATCCTAGATTGGTATCACAGAAAATTAAGAGTGTTTCATAAATAATGACACATAATTCTTATACTAAATGATGGATTATAAAGATTCATAAAGTTCACAACACTAAACAACATACACAACATACTGCATATTATCATCATGACAACAATACTTATATTATAGAGCCAAATTAGTTTTCAGATTCTAAGTTGAGATCAAATACTTCATAATGGCATGGTACTTCCCATTCATGAGAGGTCATCCTTATTACGTTCAATACATGACCTATTGATTATGATACTCTTGTGGGAGTCACTGGTTAATATATTCCTATTTTAGTTATATATATTTAAATTTTTAAAAAATATATAATATTACAAAAAGTCTAAAAATTATGACTTATGCATGACATGTGTAGTTTGTTTGCATTAGTTGATTTGTGCTTCAATATATGTCATACTTCTATGTATCTAGTTTTATATCAAATATGCTTCACAAGTATAACTGAGTGAGTTGCATAACATATAGGTTATCACTTTTAGATGTAGCTGCATGTGGTGATACTATCGCAGGCCATACAATTTACACTAACAAAACCACACTATTTTTGAAAGTCATGTATTGTGCCTTTATCCCATTCCCGTGGACATGTCCCAGTGAACACATGATCTAATTTATTAGCTTCAAACTAGTCACAAGCCTTCTATAGCTTGTTTGCATCATAGCAAGCTCACTAGGGGCATCTTTTACTCAAGTTTTTATCACTATATGACTATCCTTATTTGTTCTTACTATAGTAAAATACATTGCATAAATCTATCAGTATTTACTTACTTTAATGTTTATATCTCAATGGATACCCAAGTTGTTGTTCATGGTGATGTCACAAATTGCTTATATATATATATATATATATATATATATATATATATATATATATATATATATATATATATATATATATATATACATATATATATATATATATATATATATATATATATATATATATATATATGTATATATATATATATATATATATATATGTATATATATATATATATATATATATATGTATATATATATATATATATATATATATTGGTTTCACTTAGTCATGTATGCTTACCAGTTTACTCATTTACTTCATACTTTATCTCTAATCAATTTACATAGATTATGGGAATTTAGACATGTCCTTGATTGTGGATCTAAGTCTTATTGTGTGTTTCTATGCATGTGAGTGACATTTGAACATGTCCATTATATGTGGCCCCTTATCCTTCTTGCATGATTTTTGCACTCTTACATGTATTCTTTATGTGTGTATCATTGTCATGACTCTTATTTGCTATGTTTTGCTCAGTTTTTCAATGCCATGATGGATATCATGTATTTTATTCGATTAGTTCTCTATCAATTTAGAGTATTAAATATATGATCATCATTCGTTGCATGCCTAATTGCTAACATCTATCTACACATGACACTATGTATGATTGGCTTTACATGTATCATACCATACTATATTGCTCAAATTATCACTGTGATACCATGGTTTCCAATGTTATCATTATTACTTCATATTTTAATATTTCTCAACATCATTTACATAACTTTTATTTTGAGCTAAATTATTGCACGGACTTCACAACTTACCTAAAAATAGGGGAATACGCTATGACTTGTCTTAGAGACTAAGCTGCAACACTCCACTATATAGACAAAAAATAATAGTATTTGGTCAGTTGACCATAATGCATACCCAATTTTTATCTACAAATTATATTCAAATAACATCACACACTAAGAATAATGGCACATATCAGTTTTATTTAAAGTAGTGTGCTTTCATCTTAGAAATTAGAAATAGTATTTTCTAGATTTTCTAGATTCATGTTCAATCTACAAAACCATTTTCAGTGGTTACCAAAAAATAATATTAGATTTATACACAAGATTATTACATATTTTTATGAGATTGGGGGCATCATGCATGACATGTGCTCCATAATTTACACATGTTTACTCAAAGATTCAATTGGTATTACTCAAGGATATATCAAAATAAATATACTCATATATTAGATTTGGGGGCATGGGCATGACACATTATCACTTTCTTACTTAGATTTGCACTGATTTCCATAAAAGAATGGAAATTTGTGTTATTCTCATTATTGTGTACACCATACTCAATTAATGTTGTATTTCACCAATTTTGCACCATAATGAATCTTAATCTATTTGTAGCAGTTAATTCAAATTTTTGCATTAGTTTTACATCAGAATGATCTATTGGGATTCATACAAGTATTACAAGCTATTTTATTACCTTAAGTCGTGCGACTAAGGAATTAAGTGCATCTTCAATTTGTAATCACATTCTCCTACTAATGAAGATTGGAGCATGCATAGTCTAATCCAAGTGTTTCAATCAAGAAATCTCCAAGGGTTATACCCTCTCTACTCACCAATTTTTTACTAGAAAACACAATAAATTACTTATATGAAAAGGTGTATTTGTTCCTTGGTGTTTGATCTATAATTTTCATGTATTTACTTTTAGTTTTTATCCTAATTTTTGTAGAGTCAATTTTCACCCTTGGAGAGGGTTTTTTAGGCTCTCTTCAATTGAGATACACTATGGGAACAACCTCGGGCTATGGGTCACCTATGGTGTAATTGACCCTCTAAATAAGGTTAGCTTCCTCTTGATGGATCACCTATACTAATGTTAGTATAGGGAAAAGGGTTAGAAAGGGGGAAAGGGATCCTAATAAAGCTACCAAGGTGATGCACCGAATTAAAATGGGAAACTCCCATAAGCTTGAACCCACACTAGATTAGCACAAGATAATGTTAGCTCACACAACCTCAAAATCAAGATAATTTCATAAGTATTTTATAGACTAGGTTCAAGAAGCAATGAATGCAAATAAATAAGGGTTCTAAGACTCACTAAGAGCTTACATCAATGGTAGAAGAATACTAATCTAGACCTACAACTAACTTGAAAACACCCTAAAGGAGTTCAGAAAGGAGGACAATGGACAAGGAATATTTTCCTTCACAAAGCCATCATGCACAACTCACCCAACATAAATCCAAGGCAAGAGATAGGTAAAGAAAGTCTTTTATTACATCAAGAGGTAGTTCTTTTAAATGCTTGACAGGGTTTACCCTAATCAAGATGAGCATATTTTGTAATATCTCAAAGAGTCTTGTGCTCTTCAAAATCAAAGAGTCCTTATGGGAATCCAAAATCTGAGAAAGAACTTACAAATAGAAAAGAATGAGTTGATATAGAGAAAAGGTGAAGAGAGAAGATGGAACAAATTAACCAAGAACAATCAATGAGTTGTCATCATGTTTTAATGAATATTCCACCATCTTTTAGTCTAATCAGGACTAGCCCTTCATCAACAAGTTAACCTACATTTGATCTAATTAGTCTTCAAGCTCTTATCATTGGCTAAAAAATGCACTAGAAGATAAGAATCTATTTTATATGATGGGTCATGACTAAGTCTATTGGAGCAAAGATCTTTACGATTCTAAACAACATTGAATACTCTAACTACTTCTCTAAACACCAAATCTCTTTGCCTTGATCTTCCACACCACCTTCCACTTACTTCCACTATTTATGAGGAAAGAATCCTCATATCTATAATTTTGACAAAGCCATCATCATGTCTAATTTGAGCAGCTATTTATTAGAACTATGACTGTGTCAAAAAAAGGCACTTCTTTCATTAATCACAAATCTACCCCATTTCAATATCTGAACATAGGTCTATTATAGATGAAAACCAATCTTGTTTATTGGTTTTCCTATAGTTATCCTATCAATGAAAAGCCTACAGGACACGTAGCTTCATTCTTGATCTCCATCAAGTCTAAATAGACCTATTCTACCTTTGAACCCTAATGAAGCTGAGGACTCATTATTTGCACATATCTTCTTTAAAGAGCAATGATCACAATCATGAAATAATTTTGTAACCCCAAAAGAAAGGCTCTACAAGTTCCAAATATTTGAACCAGAGGTTGAAACTATACTTTAATGGCAATGGGACTTGATTATAACCATCCTAACTATGACTGCATCTAATTTTGACATTCGACCAAGATCTAATGGTGATGGGATGATCCTTATAGGACTTGATTTTGTTTTGACCTAGGTCACAATTTTTCTCCATTTGAAGTCCCTAGATTTTGACTTTTGATATTGTTCATCGATCTTGATCTAAACCTTTGAGATTAAGACACTTGGTAATTATGTGTTTATCCTCAAGATACACTATCAATTTTATCTACTCTTATGCTTGCACCATGTGGTAGCCTCACATTCATCCCCAAGATATGCTAACTCTTTTAACTTTTGCTCACCATTGATTTCAATTTGTATGATTGAACACAGTCCATTAATTTGCTTAGGCCCACTACTTTTAACAATTACCACACACCATTAGATCTTTTCTCAAGTACTTGAGATATTAACACTTATCATCAATGTGTTCAATCTTGGGTCCGTTGACCTTTTGACTTGATGCTCACCATTGATCTTTGACGCATCATTAAATGTGTTCCATTGGATCTTCTAGACCCACTAACACTATCAGTCACCGTGCAGCATTAGATATGATATGAGCTTCCACAATCTTGACTCTTGTTAGTAATGCATTCATCCTTAGAACATTTGAATTTAAATAGTTATTTTATATAGCTTAAACTTGATGCCCCTACACATGTTTCACTCTAAAAGTGTAACTTTAAATGCTTATAACTTGAGATAGCAATCTCATCAAGATACCAAATTTACAAAGGATAATCTTGGCATGAATAAATTCACATCTATGCAAACCTTTGGCCTAAGAGGCTTTCTAAGTGAATCTATTAAATGCATAATCAAGCTGACATGTTCATTTCTACGTGATGTATCATGATATTCTGGTCTCTTCTAGGCTTGTTTTTGAACTATTGTTTGAATCTCCAAGGCTCAAATGAACTCTTAAGGCTTGTGCAAACCTGCTTCATGTTCCTAAACACTATGATCACCATGGAAACCTAATTTGTTAAATTTTTACAAACTACACTTTAAGTTTACTTAAAGTGTTTCAAAAGCTTTGCAAGCTACATGTGATATTTGGACCACTCATTCCATCCATGACTCTGTTAAGCTCATCCATTTGGGCAGAAGCTTGGTACGTGGGCCAAAATTAGTCAACATCTTTGGTGATTCATAGGGAAGCATGTTTTTTATGCTTGAGAACCCACACTATTTGCCTTGTCTAATCCATTAGGCATGGAGTCACAAGCTAATCTGAACTGAGTAAGGTTGTCCCTTTCTTGAAAATTCTCTATTAAAGCAACAAGGACCAAAAGAAACAATATAAAACAAAGTGCCCAAGGCACTTAGGAAAAGGAAACATAGAATAGAAATGGAAACTAACCTAAACAAAATAAGGGCAACTAACCTACTAAACAAATGTCCACACATTAACGTAGAGGAAATCATAAAATCTACCTACCCTAAACTAACCAATCAGAATGGAAATTATACAAAACCATTGACTAGTTGCATAAAATAGTTGCCCTTTCTCACTAATCTAAAATGCTTTACATGATCGAGGATATCCAACCAAAGATGGAGAAGGAGTGGATATTTAACATATTGGTGATATACTTCTCCAAGAATAAAAATAGAAATAAAATAACCTACCCAATTTGATTGATTGGACATACAAACATCATAGAGTGAATAGGCAAGTTGATCTATCTCTTTTTTATTCTCAACTTTGTGCTCTGAATTAAGCATAACAAGTGATGGCTCCTCCTTATCATCTTTAAACTCATATAGGTACCTAATAGGACATCCTATTATTAATACAAACATTGAAAAATCAGATTTTACCTCACTCCTACACTTTGTTGCTTTGTCATTATGCTCCTTAGGCATAATCAGATCATAGTCTCCTTGGAGAGGAACATAGGCTGCTCCCAATATCTCAAATAAGTCCTACAACTCCCTTTCACTTGATGGTGTATGCAAGTTGATCTTGAGTTGATTAGGATTTTATCCTTGAAGCACATGCTCGGATTGAAAGCTTTGTTTACCTTCAAAGTCCTCTTCCATCACACAAAATGGTAGCTCGTCAAAATGCATTACCAAATCACTTGAGATGTCTTCTTCATCAACCTTACTCAAGATTTCATCTTGTTTTTCAACTATAAATGAGGGTTGATTTGGCTAACCAAGGTCTAAAAAGACACATTTTTCTTGCTCAAGGTCTGATTTACCTTCCTCTATCTCTAATCCATCAGGGATATCTTCATTTGGCACCTCATCTTGAAGTGGATTTACCTTTGGTTCTTAGTTCTGATCTTCTTCTTCATCTATGTAGGATGGTCCTTCAGTAGTCCATTCAAGGTCTGCTCTATTTTCAACTTGAGGATTGTCCTCATTGGGATCCAGTTCATTAGTGACAAAGTCATACCAATAAGGTTGGTCTAAACCTAGTTCTTCCCCTTTTTAATGAATTGGGCTACCTATTATAATATCCTAATCATAGCTAATTGCATTGTCCTCTTCAAGTTCACCTATGACTATAAGCTTCTCCTCTATCCTTTGTAGAACATGTTCTTTCTCCAAGAGGGAGATGGTGGGAAGGTGAAGAATTTCACCTTGATTATAGATTATGAGAGTATCCTTCTACCTAGGGACTTTGAATGGTCTCTTTGGTGGCTCTTGAACTAGTGCTTGGGTTGCTTTAACTAGCACCTCTTCCTTCTGGAAACCTATTTGAATTAACTTCCATGAGGAAATGTGTAAGAAATAGCTGCCTCTTCCTAATTTTGACTCTCTTCCTCTTTCCTCATCTTTAGCTCTAAGTCTTTGATTTTCATATCTATATTCTCTTGGAATAGCTTCTCTTGAAGGTGGATAGGGGCTTCATGAAGATAAGGAGCACAAGAGGGATAGTATGAGCTACAAGAAGATTCTTGAGGAAGATAAGTGGAATCTTGGGTCTCAACAATAGGATGCTCCATAATATTCCCCTTCTTTCTTTAAATGCTCTCTTAGATTCAATTCCAAGAAGGGAAGATCTAAGGAACACATGAAAAACTTGGAACACTCGAAGGATCACTTGGAGTGGTCTTTTGGGGAAGAATGGGTGGCATATATGAGGGTTGAGTTGGTGTATATGAAGACACATGAGGTTGATGGAGTTGAATTTTTTATTATTCAAGGCTTCTTAGCTTATCCCCAATGCTTTGAATGTAACCACTTACATCCATCATCTCACTTGAGAGGTTTTTAGAATTTATTCCCTCAATAGGTGCCCATTCTTCCTTCATTAGTTGTAATGCATTTCTCATGTCATCAATGATATGATTAGGGATATATTGACCATTTCCCATTTGTGTATTAAGGTCTATCATGTACCTTTGATGTCCTAAGAGCATTTGCTTCCAGCTTGAAATGGATCAGTTTGGGGGATAAATAGGGACATCTTGAGCCTGAGGAGGTTGATGCACTAAATCTTAAAAACTACTTGGGGTGAATCCATAAACATTTATAATATGATATGAAGGATGTTGAGGTAGGGAATAAGCATATTGATCAAAAGAGTGATGATACATACCGAATAATGATGATTAATCACCTAGGTTACTTACAACTAGAAGCTTTGATTCGGAGTCACCATTGATGTTTGAACACTTGCCTCCAAAGGCTAATTGAATAAAGAAAAAACCAAAACTCTTCACCAGTTAACAACATATTAAGTCCCATAGGGCATGCTAAAAACTATTGTAGCATCAATTTGCACCCTTGGAGAGGGTTCGTTAGGCTCTCTGCAATTGAGTTACACTATGGGAATAACCCCAGGCTATGGGTCACCTATGGTGGGGTTGAACCTCTGTAGAAGGCTAGATCCTCTTGATAGATCACCTATATTAATGCTATTGTAGGGAAAAGGGTTGGAAAGGGGGAAAGGGCTCCTAAGAAAGTTACCAAGGTGATGCACTAAATTAAAATGGGAAACTCCCATAAACTTTAACCCACACTAGATCAACGCAAGATAATGCTAGCTCACACAACCTTAAAATGAAGCTAATTACATAAGTTTTTCATAGACTAGGTGATGTGGAGCATAATTGTAACTCTATTTAAACCACACTTTCATGCATTCACACACTCTATTCATCTTAATCTCACTTCTATATTCTTAACACCTCTTATTAAAGCCACAAACAAATATATGTGTAACACTAAAAGAACTTATAACTACCTATATAAATCTTCTTGGTACACAAAGACCCCACTATAAAATTTTAAAACTCATTTGCCTATATATTCTAATTTGTGTGTGAATTCCTTAAAATTATTTAACTTTGATAAATCACTTCCTGGTCACCTCTAACTCTACTACATGTTTCCACAAAACTTCTCTCTAAAACTCCCTTTTATCTTATTCTTGCAATTCATCACATTTGAAATCTTAGCTCCAGTTATGTCTTGCATGTAAAATTCTAATAATAAGGTGTTGACAGTTTGGATACGATTTTCCAAGTTTCTAACTGTTAGGTTATGGAGCTAAAAGCTTCACTGATGCAAATAGGGAAGGAGGTTGCTGAGAGGTTGCTGAGTGTCACAGTCACCAGCGTCGGTTAGGTCGACCGACATCGACCAGTGGTGGACAGGAATGCAACCGACGTCGGTAGGAGTCGGCCGACATCGGTCACCTCCAGGCAGACAAGGACCGACGTCGGTCGCCTGTGTGGTTTAGAACTACCAGTTCACAGACAGTTAGTTAACGAATCGAGTGATTGCATGTTAAGAGCCAATTATGAACTTAAAGCTGCAGATCTAATTATTGTAATTAGGTGTCTAATTATTGTTTGCATGAGATCTATATAATAGACTCATGGGCTATATTGTAATCCATGCTAGTTTGAGTTGAGCAAAGTTAGCTCCTTCTGTGTGTGAAGTGAGCAAGGGTGTTCCTCCTAGTTCCATAGCAGTGCCAAGTGTGGGTGCTGGTTTTGGAGAATCAGTAGGGTTCTTCAGGTGTGTAGGATCTTGGTCTACAAGTGTGTAAGGCCACATTTGGAGATCTACATGGTAAGTAAGATCATTGATCTGTAGGTGTATGTGTGTGCAGGATCCAGGTTTGCAGGTGTGCAAAACCATATTGATTTGTAAGTGTGCAAGATCAGGAGAGATCTACTTGGAGTATGGTGTGTACTCGGTTATTGAGCAAAGAGGAAGGCAAGGTAGATCCTTCCATAAGTAAGATCGTTTGAGTTGTAGGTTGTTGCAAGTTTAGGGGAGATCTACTTGGAGTACGTTGAGTACTTGGAGTGCATGGATCACTTGTGGAGTGCGTGGAGCACTTGTGTACTGGCAGTAGTAGATACTGACTGGTTGGAGGTGAACACCAACTCTATGTTTGAGTTATGTGTTGGGACCGTAAGAGAGAGAGCTTTGAGGAAAGAATTACTGTACACTTGAGGTGTGGGAAGCCTCTGAGAGGTGTGAAGAAGTGGCATCTTTTTTATTGTATTCTTTTCTGGATGAGTATTAATACAATTGGGTATTGTCTCTCATATTATGTGTTGTTTATGATTTCTAGTTACTTGTTACTTCTGGTTAATTCCGCATATTTAAGTTGCTTATGCATGGTAATCAATTGTGCTTCCGTATTTCCCAACACTAACCTCACCATATCTTCTCTAATCTCTGCCTTTACACCACAACAAATTCTTAGCATTTGTGACATCAATATTCAAGATAAGTTGTAAACTGCGCATTACTAATACATTATCTACATAGGTATCTTTCAATAGTATTCAATTCACATATTTTACAAAGTTTAACAAATACAGTCTACTATTATTTTCTTTTCTTTAATTTGTCTTAAGCTAAAGAGTATATATGCCATTACCTTTTGTAGACTTCTTTATTATCTCTGATATATATTTCCATTCTATTTATTTTTGACATTCTTAATAACTATTAAGAGACATCAAATGAACATCCACCAAATCCTTCATGAAATGTACCTTCTTTATGTATTATGGGCTCACTATATGATTACAGAACTATATTATGTATTCACCTATTCTGAACATGTACTCAAAGGAATAGATTTCAAATGTATTTCTATTCATATAGGAAACCCATGTATAACTATTATAAATCTAATTAGCTTTGTTCAGATCCATGTCCTCCATGTTGTTATCCATATTAGACTCTTTTACAAACAATTCTGCAGGATTTAAGACTTTGTTTCTCCTAATACTATTGACCTATATTTTGGAAATATCTCCCTTGATTTTCAACCAGTTAAGCTCTACTCAGACTCATTGGATTCATCTCTTCAAGGCACACATACTGTCCAAATCTTGGAATTTTTCATTGGTTCTTTAGTGAGACATGATCAATTTACCATTTGTGCCTTAGTTCTAATGTTTTGGACTTTTGAAGAGGTCAAGAGCTTTTTTTTTTTAATGATTATTTATAGAGCTTAGTTCATTTGTTATCAATTTAACACTAGTCTCAGGGAGCCTAATAATCTTCTTCAACTTCTATAAATGTAATTCCAAACTCATCCATCACAAACACATACAAATAATGACTTTATTGACTATCATAGGCTATAGTATGTATCAAACCCGAGAATGGAAACTTGGTCCTATTTCATACTTTGAGAACTTTTAAAGCCTTTATTTTGGGTTATTCAAGACCCAAACTAACCCCTTCAATAATGTACATCATTGTTGATATGTCATCTACTATAAATGCATCAAATTCCACCACTATTTAGACTGTACCATTCATTTAAAATCTGCAAACCTTTTAAAACTTTGATATTCATGAAAAAGAACACATACTCAAATAAGAACACATAAGAGAACTTGATTACTCATTCATGGAGCCTTACGTGAACATAAAAATTCTCTTTATTGGTCATTCTTCCATATTTACATACAGTTGTATAGGTTGTTACACACACAGATCTCCTGTTACATATACAAATATACATATGCATGGTCACAGGCCTAAAAGGCCTTATTCAGTCACTTTTACTCTCATCAATCCTCTAAGATTGCCTCCTTCATCCCTTTATGCTTTCTTATTTTAAAATAGACCTTTGATCTCTCTCTAATCTCCTTCTTCACAAATCCTAAACTAACTCTTTCTCTTAAAACCGCTTCTTTTTACATGCAAATCCTAGAGGTTACAATTGAAAAGCAACTCCCATTTAAATGTTATTAATCTTGTCTCCCACATAACAACATGTTTTTATTTGGTCTTTTTCTCAAAATAGCTTTTGATCTCTTGCTAGAATCTTGCAACCAATCAAAGAAAGGTGCAACTATAAGTCTAAAGGAAGACTTCTTCATCTACTTGATGATCTATACCAACTTTAGCTAATTATAAGCAATAATAGGATTATACACATCCTTTAAAAACTAATAAATCCATACAAAACATATTTAGGACTTATTTATCCTCCACATGACAAATGTTACTATTTGAATATTTGAAAATATAACTTGGAGGGAAACTTTTGTAATTTCTTAGGCTAATGCCTATTGAAGGCTTATTCAACTAGTCCTTGTAATATGCTCCTGCATCACTAGGCTCAAGAAGCAATGAATGAAAATAAATAGGAGTTCTAAGACTCACTAAGAGCTTACATCAGTGGTATAAAGAGAACTAATCCAGACCTACAACTAACTTGAAAAAACCCTAAAGGAGGTCAAAAAGGAGGACAATAGACAAGGAATATTCTCCTTCATAATTCCATCGTGCACAACTCAATCAACATATATCCAAGGCAAGAGATAGGTAAAGAAAGTATTTTATTACATCAAGACGTGGTTCTTATAAATTCTTAATAGGGCATAGCCTAATCAAGATGAGCATATTTTGCAATATCTCTGAGAGTCCCTTGCTCTTCAAAATCAAAGAGTCCTTGTGGGAATACAAAATTTGAGAGAGAGCTTACAAATGGGAAATAATGGGTTTATATAGAGAAAGGGAGAAGAGAGAAGAGGGAACATGTTAACCAAGAATAATTAATGAGCTACCACCATGTTTTAATGAATAATCCACCATCTTTTAGTCCAATTAGGACTAGCCCTTTATCAACAAGTTAACCTACATTTGCCCCAATTAGTCTTCAAGCTCTTTTCATTGGCTGAGAAATGTATTACAAGACAAGAATTTATTTTGCATGATGAGTCATGACTAAGTTTGTCAGAGCAAACATATTTACAATTCTAAATTGCATTAAATGTTCCAACTACTTCTTTAAACACCAGACCTCTTTGCCTTGATCTTCCACACCACCTTCCACTTACTTCCATTGTTTAAGAGGAGAGAATCCTCATTAATTTTGATAGAGCCATCACCATGTCTACCTTGAGCGGCTATTTGTCAGAGCAATGACTGTGTCAAAAGATCAGGCACTCCTTTCATTAATCACAAATTTACCCCATTTCAATATCTAAACATAGGTCTACTATAGATGAAAACCAATCTTGTTTATTGGTTTTTCTATAGTTATCTTGTCAATGAAAAGCCTACAAGCCATGTAGCTTTATTCTTGATCTCCATTAGGTCTAACTAGACTTATTCTACCTTTGAACCCTAAGGAAGTTGAGGACCATTATTTGCATAGATCTTCTTTAAAGAGCAATGATTACAGTCATGAAATAATTTTGTAACCACAAAATATGTGCTCGACAAGTTCCAAATCTTTAAACTAGAGATTAAGACTATACTTTAATGGCAATGAGACTTCATCATAACCATCCTAACTATGACTACATCTGCTTGTGACATTTGACCAAGATCTAATGGCGATGGTATGGTCCTTAAGAGACTTGCTTCTATTTTGACCTAGGTTATAATTGTTCTCCATTTGAAATCCTTGGCTTTCAATTTTTGATAACAACCATTGATCTTGATATGGACCTTCGAGATTAAGACACTTGAAAATTACACATTTATCCTCAAGATACGTTATCAGTGTCATCTACTATTGCACTTACACTATGTGGTAGTCTCATATTCATCCCCAAGATATGCTGACTCTTTGACCTTTCACTTGCTATTAATCTCAATTTGTATAATTGAATGTGTTCCATTGATTTACTCAGGCCCACTAGCTTTGTCAATCACAACACATCATTAGATCTTTGTTCAAGTACTTGAGATATTGGCACATATCATCAATGCATTTAATCTTGGTTCTGCTGACCTTTTGACTTGATGCTCGTCATTGATCTTTGATGCATGATTAAATTCACCCCATTGGATCTTCTAGACCCAATAACACTGTCAATCATTGTACACCATTAGATATGATCTGAGCTTTCATGATCTTGACACTTGTCAGTTGTGTATTCATCCTTGGAATATTTAAATTTAAATGGCTATTTTCCATAGCTTAAACTTGATGCCCTCATGCACATTTTATTCTACAATTCTAACTTTGAATGCTTATAACTCTAGATAGGAAGCTCATCAAGATACCAAATAATAACTTCATGTCTATGTAATCCTTTGGCCCGGAATGATTTCTAAGTGAACCTATTAAATGCACAATCAATCTAACCCACTCATTTCTACATGATGTGTCATGATGGTTTGGTCTATTTTAGTCTTGTTTTTAAATTATTGCTTGAATATCCAAGGCTTGAATTAACTTCTGAGGCTTTTAAAAACTTGATTCATGTTCCCAAATGCTATGATCACCATGGAAACATGCTTTCTCAAATTTTGACAAACAACCACTTTAAGTTTACTTAAAGTGTTTCAAAAGCATTGTAAGCAACATGTGATCTTTGCACCACTCATTCCATCTAGAAATTTGTTTAGCTCATCCATTTAGGCATAAGCTTGGTATGTGGGCCAAAATTGGCTAACACTAAGTAAGGACTAATTTATACATGGGTCATTATGGGTTTTAATAAAGTATGGTTCACTATGTGATCTACATTCAATACTATTCATCATAGGTTAACTCATGTATAACACTCTTCCTTATACTATAGTAATTTCACTTTGTTGCATTACTAGAACAAAATGGGGGTAGATGTAGACACTAAAATTAACATATAATACTAAAACAATGCACTTGTGACCACCCCTCATGCACACTTAACCTATGCTTAATTCCATAATTTTTCATCATTATTCCTCAAGTTGTATATAGACAACCCTCTATCTCAAGGTAAATATGATACTAAATGTTTCTATTCCTCATTTTAAGTAGCCTAAACTCATTACTTGACTAATTCATAGTTCTAGTTTGACTATCTCTAGTCCTTAGATGAGGTCTCTCCTTTAGGGCAATCTCATGATTTGATCATGTATGAAGTCACCAATTCTACCCTCTCACCAATTAATGGCTAATTACCCAAATTCAAAGTGATCTAAACATGTCAATATACATGTTTCACAACTATAATTTGAGTAAATCCAATATTTTCTACCTATATATTCACTAGAGATGATAAGAGGCTTTTATCATTGCAATCACTAGGATATCTAACTGCACATTAAGATAAAAGCACCCATTCTTCCAAATTTTTAGCCCTTATGGCCCAAGAATACTTGATCTAGGTTTGAATGTAATAATAAGGTCACATGTCATTTTTTCAAGCACATAAGCATGCCAGGATTACACCAACATATAATATTTCACCATTATTTGAAACACACCATTATAACATGAGATAACCACATGGAGTTTGATCCCTCTTCAAAGTATTGGTATGTAGGTAGCGCTCAACACTCAGAATGTTTAGGTTAAGTATAACCCCAATCCCTTGCTTGTTGCCTCTATTTTACAATATTTTTTCTATCTTGTTATTGAGTTAGAGTTGGAGTGAAGAATAAGATGCACATCAACTCCCATAGTGAAGTACAGGTATCTAAATAGACACACATGATCTACAAATAAAGGTGTTGATGCACTTAATGTATTCCCTATGTTACTAGGGAATGGAGGGGAAAGTAATGAACTCAACTTTAAGTCTTGGAAGACTCAGGGCTTGAGTTGTCTATGCAAATACTACTAGAAATAACAAAATAGCAGAGATATGGTCAATACTTGTAAGTCTGTAAGCAGACTCTACTCTAGGGATAACAGCTTATACACAGTGACACTATTTATAGCTAATCTTTGTGAAATTGTCTTAAATTTTGCCAATTATTTCCCAAAATATAAGAAAACAATGGATATTCACAAAATGAGTTAATCTAAAGTGAGTCATGGGTAGATCCAAGGTTAGGCAAGGTAAGGTAAAAAAGAAGGTTTGCTTCAAATGATCAAAGGTACCAGTTCTTCTAGCTTCTATGATAACAACATATAAAACTAGCATTCACCAACTCTAGTGTATTACTCAAAGCTAAATAAACGTACTTGAAGCTTAAAGGGAAAGGAAATGAATGTATCTAAGAGCATACATTACATAAATATTACTCACTCATAGTAAATTTCATAAGCACATTTAGTTACAAATAAGATGAAAATAGAGCACATATACTAGCATATTTGTTAACCTAGGGTTAAAGTCAAACTAATAGATGCATATATTGAATGTCATTGCCAAATAAATCAGCAAAAAATAAACCATTAGTTATCTAAAAGCATGAGAAATAAAAACCATAAAATGCATAAAAAATCATATACACAATCTTTCGAATTCTTGGCTCTCTTGTATTAATTCTTATGACAAATGTTTCTCCTTACAATGAGGGGAAATATCCCTATAAATAGACTTTATAATTTCCTATACAAGTTCAAGTGGGTCCATAAAAGATGCCCAAATACCACCAAGATGCCAAAATTCCACATGTACAATGGGAATATTTTAAATTTAAATTTACAAAACAATGTTGAATATTCCATCAGGGTCTTGAAGGAGGTTGTTGAGATGTTTGTTGTTGTTGCCTCTATTTCTTCTCTGCATCTTCTTTCATCCAAAATTCTATGCAGGGAAAGTAGTCTTGGTCAATTTTCTCAAAGTCTAAGATCATAAGCCAAAATAAATCAGGTGTTTACTAAATTACCATGTCATGTTCAGCGAGCACAGGCCTCAATGCTTCTTCAATAGCCTCAGTTCTTTATAACCTTTAATTTGCAAATGCCACAATGTTCACTACCTAAATAGTTGTCTTAGCCTTGGAAAATATCCTATTAGAACTTGGCAACAAATATCTTCATCTAAGCCCTAAATTCTTGTTCATCCATGAAGGTGCCATCGGGTTTGGTCACCCTAATGACCATGGCATCCTTCAGTAAGAGGGCAATCTTAAAATTAATCTCTTATAAAGATGTAGTTGAATCCTTGCCAGATCCAACCACCTTTTTAGTATCCTTCTCCTATTTATCAAGATGGTTTGTGCAGGGATGATATCCTCAAGTGGAAAAACCTTAAGGTCTCAAAACTTATTACTCCTTGCAACTCTAGCCAAGTTTTCCAACTTGGCATCGTAGAGTGCAAGCTTCTGGTCAAATTTGATGACCACATTGAATTGTAGGGTCCCATCTTCATGTCTTCTCTTCATGACTTTGTATAGGTTGAAGACATTGATCACTACATTGATGATTTGGATCATGGTGTTATCTGAAATTGTAGGCAATGCCTATTCTTTCAACCTCTTCAACTCCTGCTACATGCCTCTCATCAAGGAAATTATGGATATTGTTTGGGCTTGGACTATGGATATAAGGTCCTCTGCATATTCCTCCACCTCACCAAGGCTAGCCTTCCTATTTATTGTCAAAGTGAAGAGGGACTTTTGACTTTCATGGGCCACCATCGAGCTTGATTGTGGCTGCTCAACGTGCCTCCTTACTACCCTCTTCATAGTGCCTATGGTAGCATTAAATCAATCATAATTAGAGGTGTAGAGAGGACCACTTGAGAACTCTCTTATCTTACTACTTGTATAATATCTTTTACCTAATTTGGGGCAGTAGTAAGTATTTGTTTTATTAGATGTGGTTGTAATGGAGCTTCATAGGTAGAAGTAGAGGCTAGGGCTGTAACAGGGATGTGAAAGCTCATTGGGTCTATTTGCCCAAGTGTGCCAAATAGAGACTTCACAGGGCCCATGTTAAGAACAAATGAAGGCAACTTTGAAGGCACACTAACCTTTGTAGCTGTAGTAATATTGAGTAGCTTTTGAAGGGGGAATAATTTTGAGATATGGCCTTATAGATGCAGGGGAGCCAATGGCCAATGATTCACTAATAGTGGTTGCTTGGAAAGGAGTGAAACCTATGGTTTGTCTAGCATTAGTACTTTGGGAACCTGACAAAGATGAAATATTGGTAGTATCATAGAAAATGAAGTGGGGAATGGTGAATCTGAAGGAAGTACTAGCTTGGCTCATGCTATTATCAGATGAAGGCTAAGCATTGGTATTTTTTAGGGCTAATGGTATTGGAGATAATGGGGAAATAATGGTAGGGGGAATAAATTTAGAAGAAAAAGTAGAAATAGTTGTACTAGCAATTAGAAAATATTAAAGTGGGAGAGTACTTATTGTATACACATAATATTTGTAAGCTTTTATTGATTACTAACACTTTGTATCTTGTAAGACCCTATTGAGTCTCAATCTCTCTAAGTGTATGCCTTCAGGGGAACACCGGGAAAGGGGTTGGTAGACCATTAGTGATTCGTAAGATTGTTGTCCTTTTTTCCAATTGTCATATACAAACTCATTTCCTAAAACCATTTACCCTAAACTTATTCTTCTTAGTCTTACCCATTCTAGTTATTTGACATGCCTTATCCTCCTTATTCTTGCCTTGATCCCCTTTTGCTACTTGACTATACTAGGTTGACCCTATATAATTTTCAGTGTCTGATTATTGTACAAGGTTAACTAGGTTGACCATGTACTATTTAAGGTTATTTTTTCATTAGGAGTTTTGTTAGCCCTTCAGCTGACTTAGCTTGGGACCTAGTGATTTATATCCCAAAAACATACAGGGCTAACTAGGTCAACCCTGTACAACCAACATATTCAAAAGGATTTAGGGCAAGATCCACCCTTATATACAAGTTCATTTCTAACCATTTGTAAGAAGAGAAGTGAAGAAGAATAGGTGTGAATGAGCATATGCTTATTGACCATTCTACTTGAGGAATAAAGCTTAGGGTTCCATAATTTCTTAGGAGATATAGATCTTGTCTTGTGGATAAGTCTTTTGGATGCATAGATAGGTTGTGTAGTCTAGAGTTGATTTACATTTGATATCCTTACATGCCAAAACAATCTCTTATGAAGCACCTTGGCCAAGGGAAAGATTGAGGCTCAACGAGTTCATCTTCAAAGCTAAGTATTCCTAACTTTATTTATCCTTTATAAGAGTAGATAGATAATGTAGTTGTGCTTTTCTTCCATGCATTAGGATTATGTATACATTGACATGAGTATATGTCTTATATTCATGTTTAGTTTAGTTTAGTTTATTTTTAACCCCCACTTTGTGCCACAAGTTTTGGTGTGTACTAGATTATATTTACTTTCTTGTTTATTAGAATAGAGTGAACATTAAACGTATGACTCTTTTAAGGTTGTTGTGTGATTGTGTTATATTGTAGGCTTTGGAACCCTTCTTAGCATGGTGTATTATGACAAGTGATCCCCAAATCAAGTCTATAAAATCCACATATTAGACATTTTCCCACTTAACAAATGTATTCCCAATCAAAAGTGTGTCAGGATTAGGAGCACAATTGATTACCTTGTATAAGCAACTAAACACGAAATTTAACCAGAAGTAACAAGTAACTAGAAATCAGAAACAACACTGAATTTGAGAGATAATACAAACTTGTATTCACCTCATCCAGAAAGAAATTACAATAAATAAGTCACACTCTTCTTCCCACATCTCTAGGGCTCCCACACCTCTAGGGCATACAATAATTCTCCTTCAAGAGTTCTCTCTCTCAATTACAGTCACAACAAACAACTCAAACATAGAGTTGTTGTTCACCTCCACCAATCAGTAACAATACTGCCAGTACACAAGTACTCAAAGTACTCCAAGTAGATCTCCCTTGAATTTATAACAACCTGCAAATCAAATGATCTTACCATGTAGATCTTCTACCTGATCTTGCACAACCTGCAGATCAACCTGATCTTACAATCGAAAGCATCTCTTCCTTATCCTTGATTACAATACAGCCCCATGAGTCTATTATATAGATCCCATGCAAACAATAATTAGACTTCTAATTACAATAATTAGACACATAGACTCAAGACTAAAATTAGTCTTTTACATGTAAACAACTGGTTCGTTAAACAAACTATTCACGAAACTAACAGTTCTAGAACTGCACGGGGTGATTGACATCGGTCGCTGTCTGTCTAGAGATGACCGACGTCGGCCAATCCCTGACCGATGTCGGCAGCTTCCTGTCCACTCCTAACCGATGTCAGTTGGCCTGATCAACACCGATTATTGTGACACTCAGCAACCTCCTCCATGTTTGCATATAGTGAAGCTTTTAGCTCCACAACCTAACAACCTCCCACTTGGAGATAAATAGCTGCTTTTGTACCTGTACCTATACATCATCTAATTTTGTTTTCTGGCTTGTATCCCTCTTCAAGTTCAATCTTGAAGACCAACCACCACAAATCCTGTGGTGCAACCCCTGTCATCCAAGTCCCCTGCCACATCCGATTCTACATACTCATGTAGAGAAGTGCTTGACCCTGCATCGCATGTATACCTACTGCTGGTCCCTCTTAAATACTTGAGAATCCACTGAACTACTTTCCAGTGCTTCTTTCCTAGATTGACCCCAAACTCACTGACAACACCCACTGCTTAGGCAACATCAGGTTTAGTACACATGTACTTAACCTCATCATGTGAATTGGGACACTGTTCTATGAACTGTCCATCCATAGGTGTGCAAACTGGTTCTGCATCCCCCATCTTGAACCTTACCACTACCTTATTCACACAATCATCATGAGATAACATCAACCTGTGATCTTCCCTGTCTCTAGGAATACTCATGCCAAAGAATCTTGCTGCTACCAGATCCTTCATGACACACCTCTGAACTAACTTTACCTTTAGCTCAGCAACTCCCTGCATGTGTAACCTTACAACAAGCATACACACAACATAAAGTAATAGAATAATGTAGCTAATATTATCCAACCTGGTAAAGGAAACACAATAGTTACATTGAGCCATGCTTTGTCATACACCTGTCAAACCTCCATTGTCCTGCAGCCTGCTCAAGACCATATACCCTGGCCTTCCATATCATGTATCCATTCTCTCTCTTTTTTACCCTGGGAATCCATTCATCTTTTAGTGCTTTCTTTTTAGCTGGCAACTCTACCAAATATCTCATTTGGTTCTCTTCCAAGGAATCAAATTCCTCATTCATGCCATGCTCCCACTGTTTCCTGGATTCTACCTACTCTACTTCTTTAAAACTTCTTGGTTCTTGACCATCAGTGAGCAACAAGTAGTGTAAAGAAGGTGAACAATGAATTTGAGGCTTACTTACCCTTTCAGTCCTCCATATGGGTGTTTGAGACTCGTTGACAGCTTGTTGTTTGCCCAAAATCCATTTTGACAGTGACCGTCATCGGTCACCTCTCAGTCTGCATCCGACTGACGTTGGTTCCATACGACTGACCTGACTGTCGACGTCGATTCCCTAACCAACATCAGTCACCACCTGCCCGACACCACTGACTCTACTCTGCACATGATCGACGTCGGTACTTGCTTGATCGACATTGGTAACTATGTTTTCTTGTGAGTGATGACTTTTTACCTGGGAGCTTACTTTGGATCATACCCTTGTCCAAACTACCCTACTCAGAATTATTCAACCCCTGTGACTGATCTCTGTCCATCATCTTCTCCTTGAAAACTAAGGCTTTCCTGTTCTTGTCAAAAACATCAAATTTCCTCTTTATGCAATAAACCCGATCCTTTCTTGTAGCATGTGTTTCAAGAAACTTCACTTTCTTCTGTTGCTTATAGAAATCTCGATCTATGCTCTCTAAATCTGAACTCTTACCTTTTGACTCAAGAACATGCATCCCCTTATTATTTATGTGACCAAGCCTACGGAGCCACATCTTCGAATCTACAGTTGAAGTAGATAAACCAAAAAGAGAATCAGTAATACAAGTAGATAGATAAAGAGTACCTACTTTCTTACCTCTTGCTAAAACAAGTGCACCCTTGGAAACTTTTCAAGAGTCCATTGTGAGAGTTATTGTGCATCCCTCATCACCCAACTTTCCTATAGAAATCAAGTTCTGCTTCAGGACTGAGACATGCATGACCTCCTTCAACACCCATGTGTTTCCCGTCTGCAATTTCAACTGCACTTTCCCTTTGCCAACCATTTGACAAGGCTTACCATCCCCTAAATAAATCTCTCCAAAGTCTCCCTAGACATATTCATGAAAAAATTCTCTATTTGGGGTTGCATGGAAAGAGGCATCAGAATCTAACACCCAAGATTCCACTTTATCCAAGGAACATACAACAGCATCTTGTGCAACAACATCTGCTTCTTCATTTCCTTCATGTTGATCTTCAACCAACCAACAATTTTTCTTTATGTGCCCTGCCTTTCCACAATTCCAGCAGATTTTCCTACTGGGGCTGGATCTAGATCTCCTGCCTATCTTTGACCTTGATTTCCCTTGCTCGATCTTCTCTCTTTGCCTTCCCCTGCTTTCAACACTTAAAGCATTCCCTGATGATTCCCTTGTGCTTTTCCTACAATTTTTTTCATTCAAGATTACACTAACAACATCATCAACTTTCAAGATATTTGAAGCAGACGTAGTATTACTAACTGCCATTACCAAACTATCCCAACTTTTAGGTAATGAGCATAAGATTAAGAGATCCTTAATTTCATCATCAAATGCAATATTGACTGAAACTAACTGATTAACTAATCCATGGAAATCACTAAGATGACTATGTACCGATCCACCTTCCAACATTTGCAAATTAAATAATTGCTTCATAAGAA
The DNA here is from genome assembly GCA_037957365.1 of Torreya grandis. Classification (NCBI taxonomy): domain Eukaryota; kingdom Viridiplantae; phylum Streptophyta; class Pinopsida; order Cupressales; family Taxaceae; genus Torreya; species Torreya grandis. The sequence goes on from JARHVA010001643.1 coordinate 1,932,645, forward strand.
ATACCTTATTCGAAGCTGAGGGTTTTTCATATAAATTTGCCAAAGATTCCATTAACTCTATCATTGTCTTAGCCTGTGATAAGTTGGAAATCACAGACGATGCCAGGCTCAACCTTATAGATCCCAGAGCCTTCCGATCAAGAACCTTCCATTCTTCATCTTTCATATCTATGGGCTTGCATGCAACCCCACCCAACAGTAAGTACAGATCTTTTTGATACAGATAATCTTCTATCTACATCCTCCATAATTGATAATTCTTGCCATTGAATTTCTCCATTCTTAGCTTGCTTTCTTCTGCCATTGCTATACTCCCACTCAATCAGAAACCCCTGAGAGTGACCTGTAATCAAACACAAACCTGCTCTGAACCAGGCTCTGTGAACTTGCAACCTCACTCTGATACCACTTTGTCAGGATTAGGAGCACAATTGATTACCTTGTATAAGCAACTAAACACGAAATTTAACCAGAAGTAACAAGTAACTAGAAATTAGAGACAACACAGAATTTGAGAGACAATACAAACTTGTATTCAACTCATCCAGAAAGAAATTATAATAAAGAAGTCACACTCTTCTTCCCACACCTCTAGGGCATACAATAATTCTCCTTCAAGAGTTCTCTCTCTCAATTACGGTCACAACAAACAACTCAAACACAGAGTTGTTGTTCACCAACACCAGTCAGTAATAATACTGCCAGTACACAAGTACTCAAAGTAATCAAAGTAGATCTCCCTTGAATTTGCAACAACCTGCAAATCAAATGATCTTACTTACCATGTAGATCTTCTACCTAATCTTGCAATCGGAAGGTTCTCTTCCTTGTACTTGATTACAATACAGCCCCATGAGTCTATTATATAGATCCCATACAAACAATAATTAGACACACAAACTCAAGACTAAAATTAGTCTTTTACATGCAAACAACTAGTTCGTTAAACAAACTGTTCGTAAAACTAACAGTTCTGGAACCACACAGTCGACCAACATCAGTCGTTTTCTGTCTAGAGATGACTGACATCGGCCGATCCTTGACCAATGTCGGTAGCTTCCTATCCACTCTTAATCAATGTCGATTGGCCTGACCGATGCCAGTTACTGTGACACTCAGCAACCTCCTCCATATTTGCATACAGTGAAGCTTTTAGCTCCACAACCTAACAAAGTGTAGGTATGCTCTATCTTCTTCGAGCCAGGATTGATTTATAGACATGATGCATTTTTGATTTCATACATTCTGATGAACCCAATGTGAACTAACCCTTATAGGATTTTTTTTCCTTATTTAATTTCTTTCATCATATATTTATCATATGGGATCGACTTTGTCGACCGGATATCTAACTTCTATGTGCAAGATTTTAGGTACAAGCTACTAGATTGATCATGTCAACCCAGTATAGGTTTTCAGCTTTACAAACTCCAGTCCAGACTACTAGGTCGACCCTATACATTTCAAGCAATCAATAGTAAGTTTTTGTAAAGCTTGATCAACCCTATCAACCTAATTAGTAGAATTTGTAAGCATATATCAATGTTCTTGAATAATAATGTTCATTCTCTGCATCTCTATTCCACCAAAGTTATTTTATATCTCTCTATCTCTTTCTTTACAGTCTTTCCTTTTGTAGTTTGTAGTCTTCAAAACTACCCTTGCATAGTCAATTGGATCGACCCTACTAACCTAGTTCTATGTTTTGTGTGTTGTCTAGATAATTGGGTTAATTCTATCAACCTTGCTCACTTTTAGACCTTGCTTCTGTAGTACAAGTTTGACCTTGTCGACCCTATTCTATATTTTATGCATACATTATTAACTATATCAACATTGTACCCTGTTTCAAAGTTGGAAGTAACCCTATATGCTAGTAATTAGTTCACACTTTATTTTCTTGTTGTTTGCATGCTTAGAATAGATCACATAGCTTAATCAGGTGGTTTTCAATTAATCATTTAGTTTTATTATTTTTTATTTTATGCACACATAGCCAAATCACAAAATCTAAATAAGAATTTTAACAATTATATACCCAAGGCCAACCTGCTTGGATTTCATCGCCAAGGGGAAAGTTGACTTGATACTCTAGTCAAGTATTAAGCATGGTTAATGGTATATTTTGGCTAATCACCCGACACCCTTATCATTTTGGTGTGTGAAGTGATGGGGTAGGCCCCAATACCAAGTCTGTATCATTACCACTACAGTCCATTTCAACCCAAACTACTTGAAACCATCTTTAGATTGCCATTCTAGTTCCTTGCTTACACCCAACTTCTCATCACATTTAAAATCATTTCTTAATAATCTAATTAACATTCAAGTTGACCAATTAGTTAGCTCTTTACTTTCCAAGTTGATTACTTGCTCTTTGCTCAATTATATATTGTATTATAAAAACTTGCATAAGCCAATGTTAGTGCAAGGTTTTGTGTTGTGTACTTCAATTGCATTGGCCAACGTTAATCTAATTGATTATTTGTTTTCTTTCATCTATTTATTTTCTAAATTACTTACAAAAGTCATCTTGTTTTAGTTCACAATCTGGTATAGGTTTCTTATTTTTCCCTCTCTATTATACAAGTTCGACCCAATCGACCCTGTACCTTTATCTAGCCTTTGTTCACTATACTTGATCAACCCAATCAACCCTATAGAATTTTTAGACCCTGTTTCCTCTTTTTCCAAACTCTCTTCACTGTACTGGATCAATCCAATCCACCCTATATAGTTTGTAGACAATATTTTTATGCTAGGTCAACCCAGTCAACCTTGTACTATTTTTGTCATTTATTGTTTCCTTGCTTTCTCATCTCTCTTTCTTGCCCTTCATCTTGGACTTTTTGCTTGATGACAATATTGAGTTGCATTCAATAGACTTGGTGAATTTTACCAACCCGTGTAGGGTCTCCCATAGACAAAGTAGTGCTCCTCTCTTGGATGCTAGTAATGTTCATATTGTCACTCATATAATAAAGTATGGGTCCCTTCCTAATACCTCTTCATAGCGTAATCCTCTCTTCTCATTAGAAGACCAACCTTAAATAGAGTATACCCCCAAAATTCTCATATTTATCTTTGAATTTCCTCAACATCAAGGAAAATATCCTTCTATCATTTACAATCTTATGTTTAGTGGTCAAGTTGAAGAGCCTCATTTACCTACTCCTACATTCTCAACTGGATTTGGGGGTACCACTTTCTTTAATTCTTAACCTCTTACTTCTATTTTGATCCCTTCTCATACAATGACCTCTTCTTACCTATCTTATTCCATCTCCATGCCTAGTATACACTAACATGGCAGTAACTACATCTAGTGGACCTATCATAAGATCCACTATCCTTAATCCTTCCACTAGTGCATTGTTTGCTACCCAAGGTAATCATGTTGCTAGTGCTTCTTCTTCTCAACCATTCACTAGTCTATCTTTTACTACATAAGCAAATTTTTCCACTAGTGCTTCACATTATAATAGTTCCTCTTAAGCTCCTATCAACACCAATAGTGGTACCCAAGCCACTAATACCAAGTCTAATGCTTCTAATAATGCTAATCAAATACATCAACTATTATTACAAACACTCAATCAAATGAATACCTTGCAAGCTCATAACACAAATCAAATGATGATAATGCAAAATCACCTTCTTCATCTTCAATCTCATCCTCAACCAATAGCTTGGTGCACACATAACCAGAATGTTCCCTTTCCTCCTCTTTGACATTATCAAGGCAATCCCATTCCTCAACCTCCTTTGGTCAACAAAACCATTAATCATCTCTAAAATGAACCTCTCACTACTCAGATTGCTAACATTTATATATGAGGTATCACACCTATAATTTCTTATAATGGATCAACTGATCCAACCCTTCATCTTAAAACATTTGGAAATATTTATAAGGATTGGGTCAAATTAAACACCTTTGCTACTACCAAAATCTTAGCCAAAACTCTCACAAATGATGCCTTGGATTGGTACAACCAACTTAGAACTCATTCCATTACTAGTTTGGAATATTTAGTGAATGCTTTAGTTCAAGAATTCCAAACTAACAATCTTCTTGAAAATACTTTGGCCCACTTCATAAACTGCAAACAACTTAAAAATAAAACTTCTTAAGCCTATGTTAAAAGGTGGAAAACTTCATCAAACAATTGTGAACATAACATGGATAATGTTAATCTTTTCCATCTCTTAACCAATGCCCTTTTTCCTAAACTTTAATATCGAGTTTGTAATCTCTCTCCATAGACATTGGAGGAGGCTATTAACCAAGCTAAATGATAAAATTTACTTATGCATCAATTTAAGCCACCCCAACCTTTTGCGGGTCCTCCTCTCTTACTTGAAAAAAAAAATCATAATGTTACCAATGATGGTGTTATAGATTCCTATGATATCATTCACAATATTCAAGTTGTTGTTCCTACCCCTTCATTGGAACCAGCTCACCCTTCTCAACAATATACCAATCCTCATTTATCTTAACCAAACAATATTAATGTCCATAAACCTCTATCCTCGGTTGAATTACTTAAGCATCTACATATGCCCCTTCCACAAGATCTTTACCCTACTTGTCCTATGAAATCCTGGTATGATCCTAATAAGTTTTGTTGGTTTCATGGTAGTTGGGGTCATTCTCATGAGACCTGTAGACAACTTCATAATTTAGCCATGGATTTTCTTATTGACCCTAATTTTGATCATGATTCTATCATTTGAGAGAATCAAGAATCGTATGCAATTGCTTTTAAGGACTATAAATCACATGATAAAACTCAAGCCTTGAACCAAGCCAATGCTCATTTGGCTATCTACAAAGACACTCTTCCTAATCATCAACCTATTCAATATAATCAAGAAAAAGCAACCCCTTCCACCAATAAAGTAGAAAGTCTTATTGAACCAACTTCTAAAGAGAATGTGGTTAGAATGACTAATATACAAAGGGTGGTTGCTTTTATTGATTCCCAACCTATCTACATTCCTTCATCTAGAACATATCATGTTATCCAGGATTCTTCTCCGACTCATTTAAATGAGATGGGGCAAGATGACCTTATTACTTTTGATGATTCAATTTCTGATTCTCCCTTGGATAACACTTCCTTTTCTATTTCTACCTCTCTTTTTTCATCTTCTAACACTAATAATACTCAAATTTATACTAACACTTCTTCTACTAATTCTCCAAATCAACCTGAATCAACTACTTCCTCATCACAACATAATTTTCAACCTTGTTCTAATCTTTCTTCTTCTTATCAAAATAAATTTCAATGCACTTCGACCTCTCCTTCTGAGGACCTCCTTAATCATTATGCACTTATATCTAACAACCTTCTTATGGGTTATTATGAGTGGGATCCCATCATAGAAATCACTAATCTCCATTCCCAAATTTCATTCTTTGAGCTTATGAAGACTTCTCCACATCATAGAAATCATCTTATGCAATTATTATTTGAGATGAATGTTCCTCATCCTCCCCTAGAAAGATGGGAGGTATCCTTATCTGAATCTAAGGATAGTATAGTATAACAATGTGAAGAGATGTCTATCAACATTGATAAAACTATAGACATTTCTCTTTTTTTTTTTTTTTTTAAATTTTTTAGCTTCTATGAATCCTGATGAGATTTTGCTTCGTGTAGATCCTCCCTTATTCATTAGTGTTCAAATAGGCAATATACAAGTTAAACATGCATTGATTGATGAGTGTTCTGTCAACTACGTTGCCTTTCTCAACTTCATTAAGACCCTTGGATATTCATAATACAATCTCAAGTCTACATGCAACACCTGCCAAGGATATGATAGAAGGCAAATACCTCCTCTAGGTTGTGTGTGGCTTCCCATTACCATCCCACCTATCACCATTTGCATGAAGGTGATGATATTTAACTTTCCCCTTTCTTATAACATCTTGTTTGGTAGGCCATGGACTTATCATATAAGAGCCATTACTTCTTCTACTTGCCAATGCATTAAATTCCCTCATAATGGAGCCATTTATAGGATTCAGGGTGACACTGACCCTTAAAATTTTGAATAATTCCAAGACCATAGTGTCTTAAATATTCCTAATCTTGAACCTTTGCCTAGCATTCCATTCTGTGAGTCACAACATCTTAACTTTCCCATTAATTCAACCTGAGGTTGCAACGGACATCCCAAACTCATTAGGAACATTCTTCCTAACCTCTTAGATTTTGATGATGATGAGCCTGATGAGATTAACCTAAAGATCAAAAAAATTGATCTATCACCTCACCTCATCTCATAGCTTCTTTCTTCCTTGCAACTTCATTCCCACAAGCCTCCTTGTGATGATATTCTTGTAGTCTTGACCAAGACTTGACATTCTATTCACCACACTTCCTCAGATGACAAGGTCATCCCTACTTATCTCATTGATGTTCATACCCTGGATTATGATGATGGTTATTACCTTGATGATCCATTCTAAGGTGGTCTTGTAAATACCTGTGATACTAATATTATCCATTATCATTCATCTTTACTTGAGTCTTTTCATGTATCTTCCCATTTTCCTTCATTTACAATTCCTAATTTTAGTATTTTTTCTCTTTATCACAAGGTAGTGATGGCACCAACTCCTTTAGTTTTTGAGGAGCCTCATAGGAGTATGATCATGGATCATGTTATGACCAGGCCTTACCATTTTACTAGGTAGCCTAATTATCGTAGTTGGTTTACTCCTAAGATTAGTGTGACCCTCCTTAGACCATCTGTAGATCCTACTCCTCTTTTAGTAGATCCCTTATCAGAGACCATTCTTGGTCTTGCTATAGTTGAACCCATTCTTACTCCTACTATATTTGAGCCCATTCTTGTTCCTGTTATAGTTGAGCCTATTCCCACCCCTGCTCTTGTTGAGCCTACTCCTACTTATCATCCCATTGCTCCTTCTGTTGAGCCTAGTTTCATTCCTCCTCCATCACCACTTTCCCTTGGTGATGGTTTGCTTCTTTTGCTTAAGATGGCTTTGTTGCCCACCAAATGGGTTGATGAGTTCTCTTAGGCTTCTTCCACTTATATTATACCTCCTTCTATGAGTGATTTTCCTAAGACCACTCACAATCATATATGTTGCTTCCATAAAAAAAAAATTGTTCTTCTACCCATTGTCATAAGTTATGATACTATATTGATACTTTGCATTCTTATTCTCCTGACTCAAATAAATCCATTCCTCCCCTAAAGGTTCTACCTAAACATATGCCAAATTATGGTGAGGTGTATTGTCTATGTCACCAATGTGGCATCCATCACACTGATCATTACCGCATCCTTCAATAACACCTTAAATATCACCTTGTAGTTATTCCTGAACCTTTTTCTATTCCTCCCATAGGTCATTCCCATAAGAAGGCTTCTCCTTCTTCTCCCATGACTCCACCTCTAGTGGTTTTACCCCATCCTATGGTCCCTTCATCACCTTATATGCCTCCACCCATGATTCCTTCCCCTGTAGACCTTCCCTCACCTATGGATCGCTCTCCACCTGTGATTCCCTCACCCACGGATTCTTCTCCATCGGTGATTCCTACATCTCCCATAGATCCCAATCCCATGCATTCTCCTAAGCATCCCTTGCCCAATTTTTCTCAACACAATCTATCGAGTATTCCTAATTTTTTAGTTGAGAAGATTAGAAGAAAAATCTTTTCCTAGTTTTCATTAAATATTGATGAGACATTAGCAACAATTCATATCTAGCTTTATAGAGATTTATCTGATGTCTTGGATAATGTGTGTGGGTAGATTTATCATTACTTATGAGCACATGAATGGAGCTTTTAAATTTACATTTTTATTTGGCATGCACTCAAATTTTATTTTTATCTATCTATCTATTATATCATTTGACACTATGTCAAATTCATATTTTTATTATATAGTGATTCTTTACTTTTTGTACTATATTTTGCTTATATTGTCATTTATCTTTGCATATGATTGTCTTTATTCATCATTATTTCCTCCTTATTTCTTGAGTTTCTCTCAAAACTCTCTTCTTGTGTTTTCATGATTGTTTGCTTTCTTATCTCTATTTTTCACAGATAATTGTCATTATGACTTGGTTACATAAACCATATTCCCTTTGGTCCATGTCTCCTCCTATCATGTGATCAGTTAGCAAACAATGCATCTCATTATACTTTCCTTCCACAGGTCCACTTTGGATCTCCTTTCTTCCTTCTTCCTTTTTCACAAACTAATCATATACATGATTGAGACTTCAGATCACATGATAGTTCATTGTTAAGCCTAAGTGTCTTCATCAGTCTTTATCTTTGGTTACTTAGCTTCCTTTAACCTTAGCCTAAAGCTCATTTGTGTGTATCTCTACATCTCTCATTTTTGGTCATTCCAAATCCATACGGAGGAGGAATCTTAAAAAGCCATAAAAAGTTAAAAGCCAAATCATTTTTACAAAAGATAATGATATAAAAGGAAAAACTATTCTTAAAATTCAAATCACACTAAAAGATGTGATTCAAAGCACGCATCTTTCTTCTAGTCAAATATCAAACTCCATAGTTGGCCTCATGATAGAGTTGAGGTCCTTTGGTGTATGGTAAATCATGAGATTAGAAAAGGAGAATAAAAAATTCTTTTAGTGCTACCTACTTCCTCATGCAAGTACCCAATATTCACCATCGACTAACGACTCTATAAAGGGTCCTGAGGAATAGGGAACACATCGTGGGAAGGTAGGTCAATTTTACCTTTTATTATACCAATATACCTTCATGAGTTAATATTAGTAACACACTTATATGCCTACAAAGCTTTGTGTCTATAACGAACAAGTTTCCTTTGTACATTGATGTTCACTAGTCACTTAGTGTCTTTTCATGTCCTTAATATGCCTCTTGTCTCCTAATGTCTTCTCATAATATGCCTAAGTGTTTCTTTTTACACTCCCTTTTTCATTCCCTACATCCCTCATATTTCCTCTTGAGAAATATTGACCAATATTTTTTCAATTTTACCTTTTTTTTATACCAATATACCTTCATGAGTTGATATTAGTAGCACACTTATATGCCTACAAAGCTTTATGTCTATAATGAACAGGTTTCCTTTGTACATTGATGTTCACTAGTCACTTAGTTTCTTTTCATGTCCTTAATATGCCTCTTGTCTCCTAAGGTCTTCTCATAATATGCATAAGTGTTTCTTTTTACACTCCCTTTTTCATTCCCTACATCCCTCATATTTCCTCTTGAGAAATATTGTCTTCTCTACTAATCACTTCCCTTGGGATTTCATTTGTGAGTTGTATTATAAGACGGTGGATAGGACTCGATTTTCTTCATAAATGACCACCTTTTTCCTTCTTATTACCCACATCCTTTGTTACCCGTTTGTTCTGATTTTTTCACCCTAGTGGTGTTCTCTTTGTGAGTCGCAGTGTAAGACTGTGGATATGACCCAACATTCCTCACAAAATTTTCCAATACTACAAGTCACAAACAAAATTACATGTATCGAATAAGAGATAAGAATGATTGATTATGAAGTTACATGTCATTTACATGCTTCCCAACTTGATTTGGTATGTTTTATGCTTACCTCATCTCTCTTTTGTTTTTATCTTCTTATTTTTTGAGTGCAAGTAAGAATAACCATTTCTTGAATTTTTCATACTTGCCAGCTTGAATTAGTGTGATAAATTTAAGACCAATATTTTGCCAATTTTATTTTTTTCTTATACTTCCCAACATGATTTAGTATGATTTATTGACTTAATTTAATTTGTTTTTATACCATGTATACCCTTTTACATACCTTCCATTTTATTACATTATGTTCATACTTCCCAATGTAATTCAGTGTGATTTTACTTGTTTTAATTTGGTGTAAAAATATTTCACTTTGTTTAAACACAAATTCCTTTTTACCATATAGTTTTACCATCCTTTGCTTCTTTATATGTACATTTTCTTGTTATTGCACATTTCCCACCTTGAAATAGTGTGTAGTACATACATCTTTTATTGATTATATTTTACCAAGTCTTTTTTCCTGTTTCTTTTTAACCATGCATGTATTCTCTATAATGCTATTAAAAAAAATACATTTCATATATTTCCTATAACATATACAACAAACAACTAAATACATGTGCTAGAAAGAAATATATCCAAAGCATCCATAACCATAATAATAACAACATACACAATCAACATCAATATGCCAAAATGATACATCATATATATACATATCATGAGTTCTGATACAAATAAGTACAACCATATACAATTCTCCAGCTCTATGGTTGGTCCCCATCTTGTCTCTCTCGTGGCCTACACATGCTACCTATTGAGGCCTTGGTCTAAATCCTTTGAATAGTATGTTATAAGGAGGTCATATGAGATCTTAGTCCCTCTACTTATCCTTATAGGTGTGCTACCTACACCTGTGTATGTGCCAACACGGTTTGGGTCATTGTATGTGCTTATGTCATCTACATCATTATAGCTAGATGCATAACTCTCTCCTCTATCAGGGCCTACCATGCCCATATCTTACCTGTACCCATCTCTGTTGGTGGTTATATCCTCTCTCTATGCTTGTATATGCCTCGTTACCTCCCCTGCTGATCTGAACCAACTCGCTTGAGCTTAGGTAGATGGTACACTAGGGCCCTCTAATGCAGTAGGGTCATACGACTGTAGAGTCTCATCTAGGATGTCATGGAGTGTTCCCCTCATAAGGGACCACATCTTTCCTCTTCATCCTCAGCTATGCCTACAAAATCACACACATATAGATATTAGATCACTATTATATCTCACAATATCTATCTACCTCTAGTCTCTATTTCAAAATAAAAACTTAAGTAATAATCTAATCATCTTTATTACCTATATGTGTCTCAACCACTATGGTCTCACCATCTATGTGAATGCCTAGTATAGTCTCTCCATCCATGTGGCCATCTAGCACCTCTTCAACGCAAATATGGATATCATGGTTGGCATCCACCTTATCCTACACCTGAGTGGCCTCTCTATCATCCAACTCTCCTTTGGCTCACCTACTAGGTGATCAGGGATGGTGATAATCTCTACTCTCTCCTGCTCCTCTTGCCTCCATCGATGTCATGTCCTCATTGGTTACTACTCATCTCATTATGGAGTTGGTGGTGGTATCTTTGGTATCACTACCTTTACATCCTTATCTTCCTTCTCTGCTCCATATCATGCTTGTCAGTCTAGGTCACTCACAATGTGATTTAAGCATCGACCTCATCACTAGTGGCCCTAGTCCCCTCCTCCCCATGACTCTCTCACATGTTGAACCCATTGCTCAGGCATCAATATTGGTTTTGTTGAATGAGGCAAGCCCATCTATCTTGACATTCATACCATCAAATGTGGCTCTCTCTACTAGTTATAGTGTCCAACAACCTATGTCCTCATTGTAGCTAGTACAACTATGTATCCACTTAACCATATAGTCGTTATGTGCCCATATAGATGCTACACTATATATGTGCATCTCATCATTTACAATGCTAGCATGTGGGCCATGGCCCATGCTACCTAGTCATCTCTCCATATTTTCACTCGAGGTAACCTATCATCGATCGCATAGGGTAACCCAACTGGGTGATACATAAGAAACCTCTCATATATCTAAGCCATCAGTAATATGATCGATCATATCAAATTTTGCCCTCTAACCAACACCTCATAAATATCATGTATAAGTTGGACCCAGATGATAGAGCCAAGATCATATAATATGCCCTCTTCCAAAATCATCTTGCTCAAGGCTACTATGAACATATTTGAAATTAATGATGCATATACATCAAACATACTAACTCTCCTACCTACTAATATCATATTTGAACCTATAGCCCACATGGCTAAGGCTCTCCTTTCCTCCAAGCTATTTGTTATGCTTATAGTCACTAATGTTCCTAGTATCGATAACCTTAGGATGGCATGCACATCCTCCAGAGTGATAGCTACCTTTACCTTATCCCCATCCACCTCTCATCTAAAGGTGTTAGTCAATCATTCCAAGCATCCTAAAATCATGACTAATAGATCTGAGCTCAGAAGAATCTTGCACATGTCAGTTATCCCTCTTAGGCCTACAGCTACTAGCCTAGCTCTATCACATATGGTTAGATGCTCTAGTAGATTCGGTAGACAAAACACATCTACCAATCTCTAGAACTTGGGTCATCCCTACAATTAAGAGATAAAAAAAGATGTATTAGATCCTTCATGTCATATATAGTCAAAATACATTCTTTTTACAATTTTAATAAAAAAACAAGCCTAAATTGCTTTAATTCATTCATTTTTACCTATTTGGTCCTTTTTACCCTTCATCATTTAAGTCCATTCTAACTTTCTTTCGGCCTTTTGCACGCATTTTCCTACCATTCTGGTTCTTTGGTCAACCTAGTTTGACCAAAATTTCCCTATTTTTGACCTAGTTGACTTAAAAATCTAAGTCAACCCTCTTCTTTACCCCTCCCTAATACTGCATTATCATTATGAACATTTTAGATCAATTGGCAAACTATACTAGGTTGGCATTCTGTAAAATGTATAGGGTCGACACACACCTACTGGGTCGATAGTGTGGATTTTGCCTAGTTTTAGCCTACTAGGTTGACTCGATTCTTTTTAGGTGCTGACCACTTACATTTTCCTAAAAAATGCCTTTTTGTAGTTTTCTTCCTAATTCCTTCAAACCCATTTGCCTAATTGGTTTTTCCTACCTATAGAATCTAATTTTACTTTATTTTGACATCTAAAAATGCAAAAAAATACATTTTTCTAAAAATACACTTAATTCAACAAAATACTCAAAAACTAGATTACGATTCATAGTTGCATACCTGTGGTGCACCCACTACTACTCTTAGAGCCCCTCCTCATCTAGCCTGTCATCTCCTCACCATCCTAACTCATTTAGTCTCCAAAGATATTTTTTCTCTCTTTCACAAGTCAAAATAACCAAATGACTTGTCTTTCCCCCTATTTAAAAACACTTTTTAGTAATTCAAATTCTTCAATTATTTTCATGTAGATTCTTCTTTTGCCTATATCTTAGTTTCTACTCATCCATTTTTAAACCCATAAAATGCATTGGATTTGTGATGACGTAGAGAATCTTTTCCACTATTATATGCCTATTTTCCAAAAAAATTGATTTTTGGCTATTTTTTGCAATAACTTTTATAGGTTTGCTTTAACTTTTATAGGTTTGCTTAGTGTTCTTCACATTGGATGTCTTCATTTCTTTTGCAGTCTACTTCTTCATCTACAATACTAAGGTAAGTAAAGGTATGTGTTTTTTAATTTTATCCTTTCATTTATCTTATTTGTTTCTTACTTCACTTTACTTATCATTAGTGTTGTATGTTATTATGTTCTATTTCCTGAAGCACCATCCTATGTTACACTTATGTGACACGTGATAAGCTTTGATTGGGGCACATGTATACCCATAATATTTTCAAACTTTTATCAATTACTGAAACTCTATATCTTGTAGGAACCCATCGAGTCTCAATCTTTCTGAGTGCATTCCTTAAGGGGTGCACCAAGAAAGGGGTGAGCAGACCATTGATCCTTCATAAGATTGTTTTCCATTTCTCCACTTGCCATCTACACACTAATCTCTTAAAACCATTTACCCTAAGATTATTCTTCTATCTTACCCATTCTAATCATTTGTTATGTTTTATCTTCCTTGTTTATACCTTGATCCCCTTTTGCCAGTTAATTGTACTAGGTTGACTAGGTCAACCCTGTATAGTTTTCAGCCTCTGATTACTATACAAGGTCAACTAGGTCGACCCTATACTGTTTAGGGGTTTTTTTTTCATTAAGATTTTCATTATCCCTTCGGCCGACCTAGCTTGAAACCTAGTGATTTGTCTCTTGAAAACATAGAAGGTCGATTAGGTCAACCCTATACAACTGAGATATTCAAAAGGATTTAGTGTAAGATCCACCTATTTATACAAGTTCATTTCCAACCATTTGTAATAATAAAAGTGAAGAAAAATAAGTGTGAATGAACATCTACTTATTGACTATTCTAGTTGAGGAATAAAGCTTAGGGTTCCATACTTTCTTTAGAGATATGGATCTTGTCTTATGGATAAGTCTTTTGGATGCATAGATAGGTTGTGTAGCCTAGAGTTGATTTGTCTTTGTTATCCTTATATACCACAACAATCTCTTACAAAGTACCTTATCCAAGGGAGAGATTGAGGCTCAGTGGGTTTGTCTTTGAAGGTAAGCACTCTTAAATTTATTTCTCTTTTATAAGAGTAGATAGATAATGCAATTGTGTGACTCTCCCATACATAAGGATTCTATATACATTGACGTGAGTATATGTCTTCTATGCATGTTTAGTTTAGTTTTTTTTTATTCTAACCCCCACTTTGTGCCACAAGCTTTGGTAAGCACTACATTAGATTTACTTTCTTATTTATTAGAATATAGTGAACATTAAACCTATGAATATTTTAGGGTTGTTACGTGATTATGTTAGAGTGTAGGCTTTGGAACCCTTCATAGCATGGTGTATTATGACAAGTGATCCCCTAATCATGTCTAGTGGATCCCTATATTGTTCATGCTCCCACTTAAAAAATGTATTCCCAATTAGAAATGTAGGTATGCCCTATCTTCTTCGAGCTAGTATTGATTTATAGATATGATGTATTATTCATTGTATACACTTACAATAGGAGCCTGAGGTGTGGTTGTGGTCTCTACATCACTTGAGAAGCTAATGTAGGAGGTATTACTCCTCTTATGGTGGTTTTGGGCTTCTTCTTCCTTTTGTAAACCTTGTTAATGTTCCTACCATACAATGCCTATGGTTCCTCCATAGATAGCTCAATGCCTTATTGTAATCACCGAGGTCAATGGTAGTAGAAATAGGTTGATTCAGGCTTTGGATAATAGCCCTAATGGTAGATGTAGAGATAAATATGGGCCCTTAGGAGGGGTTGGGTTGGCTTCTAGATCCTCCTTGCTCGAAGCTTGGAGGTAGGTCCTGACTGCTTGAGGTGGCAAGTAGTGGAGGTCTACATGGCTTGTTCTTAATAAGAGGAACATTGTCTTCTTCTTCCTCTTCCTACCTTTCCTCATAATCAACATCAAAAATGCTCCCATGATTTGGTGGTGTCCGATACCTAACAATGTCTTCCTTCTTATTTTCTCTATCAAGCCTCATCTTCAGCTCGATGTTCTTCTTTGAAGCATTCTTGAGAATTAGCTCATCATTCATAGTATCCCTGTATATCCACTCATGGACTTATTCTTGATGATTATACTCTATTGTTATATCTTTCTAAAATTTCAATAGATGTTTGGAAGTGACATTGTTAGGGTCCCATAGTCTAAAGTCATCCTTAGGAAATAAGAAAGAATCCCTATGTTTAGCAGCCATAATGATATCATGCCACTTTGTGAATCTAGTCCTCCCTAACTTGTAAGGAACCTTGTGGGGGACTATTTTCTTCTTGTTTTTGAATATTCCATCAACTCCATGCAACAGTTGATAAGCCATCTCCTCCTTAGCCAACTTCATTGGTACATACCTTAGTAATTTGAGATGAGCTACCATCACTCCCTCTATTTTGATTACTGTGTAATTTGGGTACAACCAGTAGCTACCCATGTCCCTTAGAGTTTACCTGACTTCCTAGGGAACCCTCGACATCTCACACTTAGTGATTTATTTGCAGACAACTAGGTAGAATTATTTTTCAATCACTTGAATATTGCATCTGAAGTGGTGTATGTATATTATAGATAATAATTGGGGCACAACTTCATGTCACTCAAGAGACCATGAATTCTGGCCTAGTTTAGTAGTTGAACAGATTGCATCTAATAGTAACTCATCATGAAGAATGGTGCATCATTCTTGAAAATGTCATTCATTACATATATTAAATTAGTGTTGATGATTTCCCCAAATGGGGGAATATGCTAATCCTCTAGGATTATTTGTAGCAATAGAAGAGTCCTTATGTCCACATAGTTGATGTATGGGT
Source organism: Torreya grandis (assembly GCA_037957365.1). NCBI lineage: Eukaryota > Viridiplantae > Streptophyta > Pinopsida > Cupressales > Taxaceae > Torreya > Torreya grandis. The sequence goes on from JARHVA010001643.1 coordinate 1,948,750, forward strand.
TACCAAATATTTTATTTAATATTTATAGGCCAATCCTAAATCCTTTCCTAAATCAATGGATGGGCAAGTTTCCTTGGTCATCCATGAGGACAACTCCAGTTGGGTCAATCACCCATGTAGCCAAGACATTCTCTAGGGAGTGCACCTCATACCAGTTGTCAATGATGACCTAGTTGTATTCAATATATGTCAAGGAGAGGTCATAGTACTTCTAAAAGGTTGGTCCTATAATGAAGGCAATAAGGAGTCCTTGAAACATTGACTTGAGCAACCCGTCTTCACACTTAGACCTTTTAAAAATGTTGTAGACTAAGTCAATGTATGGCATGACTTCTGGTTTAGCTGGAGCCTTTTAGAGACTAGTTGCATTGATGGTGAGGATATCTGAAGCTAATTGGATTATGTGAGGCATGGTCTCATTATCATCAACTACCCTAATTTATTCTACATTGAAGTATATGTTGTTATAGTGCATGTCCCCAAATGCAATGGCTTCTAAAATGAATTCAATTTCTTTAAAGATCACAAAAGTACCATATTGGAATAAGAAGTCATCATTTATGAATGAAATGCTCTTACCTAGAGTGGAGGGACCTACTTTTTCATCTCTTCCAATACTCTAGGTATAAATGAACATCCTTCTGGTATCCTCCTATAACTTTCAAGATTGTATAATGGCAATCTGGAGTGCATTTTACAAATAGTTTGAGCTTTATAATATTGTGAGAGCAGAGACAACAAATAGAGTAAATGTGTATAACTTTGAAATACAAATAGCAATTTCTTAGTTAAGTATCCTTTTGAAAGATTGCCTTGATTAATGAAATGTTGATGGAGATCCTAGTTCGTGTCATATTAATGACAATATTGTCAACCTTCCTTATATTTGAAATAATTTTGAACTATTAATTTTGGCAATTAATTGCACTAGGATTAAAAGTTAGCTTTAATTCACCTTTGATTTACCATCAATTTTAGCTTTAAATATAGATATTGCCACCTTTTAACATGTGACTACCACCTCAAATCTAACTAGGTTCTTGCAGGGCCTGAATACAACTAAGCTGCTCAGTCAGCTCAAAGTCTAGATATGTGTCAATTTTTTATTACCTCACAAACTCTCAGAATGTAGCTTAGCATGATGACTCATCTTGTCTTTCCATATGGTATCTTCCAATTTATAACAAGCTCTTAGGTGGTGCCTTTTAGTTTTGATTGGTCACGAGAGTGCCATGCGTCATTCTCATAGATAATTAGAGATTTTATTTACCATGTGTCTCTCTTAAAAGGCAATCATGATTTTCTTAGCTAGGTGTCTCCCTCAGAAGGATTTTGAATAGCTATCAGCAACTTGGCACTAATCATGTGGCTCAGGTGGAGACACATGTCCCTCTCAGAGGCAATCTCATGGATCTCAAGTAGAAATGATAGAGGGATGACATGTGGCATTATCACATGGGTCCAAAGTGGAAATGCATCATTCTCATAGGCTTTTATTCATTCTTCTACCAAGTGTCATATTCAGAAGGCACCTTAGATAGCTATATACCATTGATCCTTGGTCAAATAATTTAGGTTATCCAAAATGTCTACATTGTAAGCCCCAATGAGCTTTGGATGGATGTAAGATGGTGTAGACATGCATCGATCTTGGATGATCCTCAAGGGAACATGTATCAGTTTATAAGGCTACTTGGGTCTTGTTAATCATGTTTGAGACATGTGACAACATCTCACAGGCTTCAAAAATTTAGTGGGATGCATGGGGGATGTGTGGTAGCTTGGACTGAATGGGTTCACTCACAAGGGTTGAGATATTGATACATATCTGTGAGATTTGAATTTTAATGGCTAGATCCCTCGCAAGGTCTCTAGATGATGCCATGTAGCTCACAGACTTGTAGATTTGCTCCAGGTGTCTTGCATAAGATGTGTTAAATATTTAAGGCATTACAAAGCCTGGCAATGTGGACACCTATCCCTTTTAAGCCAAATTCCAAACTTTGACATCTCGTGAGGTGTCATAAACCGTAACATTAAATTTGATGTCTTACGAGATCAAGTGAGAAACCAAGTTAGTTCTCTTAAGACGTCATTGCCTGTCTTAATCAAATTTAAATACAAAACTTCATAAATAAATACTTTTAACATAACATAATGTTAGTTCAACAAGACTGAGTGAAGCTTAATGCGTTCATGTATATTGAAGAGCCAAGTCACACTTCCCTAGGGAGAGCCTATCTACACATTTTTGAACTGTTAATGGTCAAAAATTCATTATTTTAATAAACTTAAAGAAGACTTGTAATAATATGAATATTTCTAAGTATTGATCCCTATTGAAAAAATGAATAATTAACCAAAATACTACAAAAGCAAAAGCAATGGTAATTTAAATCAGATCCATGCAGTTAAATGTTTCACTATGCTAGGCATCTTGGGAACTTTTTAAAGTTAAAGAAAGGAGGGTCCTTATTCTAAGAATAGGGGTTAGTTGATCATCAACAAATGGTGACCTCTATGGGGAAACATTAAAAAATGTTAGAATCTAGATCTTCTGTTCAAAGATGAATAAAAATTAGTCATCTCATTATGATCTTTAGTCAATACCAAAACTGATTTTTAGAACTAATGAAATCCCACAAGTTGGAAACAGAGTTTAAATCTTATAGATAGTCATACTATGTGTGTGCTTTGAGGTTCAGTAGCCATTACCATTGGGTTCAAAAATGATAACTTTCAAGTTTCAAGACATCAAACATGAAATGACTTAAGAATTCTTTATATTTTATATAATTATGATTTACTTATTTAAGGTTGGCTTGGGCATTGCTCTACTACCAACTAGGCATCCACAACCTTGACAGAGATACCTTTGGCTCTACTTTGAGACTTGCTCTACTACCAACTAGGCATCTATAACCCTGATAAAGATTGCCTAAATCACCATTTATGGAATATGAGAGCCGTTTATGATCACACTTCATTGGTGTATCATTTTTTTATTCCTACATTCATAAACCAAAATGGTTGGGAACCAAAATTATCTAGGTGTAAGGTTTTGTTAAGACATAGTCTGGATGTAATTCATTTTCAAATATCAAGTCCTGCTCTGGCAATTTATTTGGTGAATTTAAGTGGAAATATGATGGTCCATGGAGATTCAAACCCTTGTTTAATAAAATGCTTGATCATCTGAGCCATATTATAGTCTCAAAATGACTTAGGATTTTCATGATAAAACCAACTTCTAATTAACCCCACCCAGCTTTTCTAAATTGAAACACTGCTAGAGGTTTCCAAAATTTGGATGACCAATGTTTAAGACCAATAGTCCCTTCTTCCCATTTTTAGGACCAGATTAACACAAATTAAGCCAATGAATTCTTGTCCAAAGGACTTATTGCTAAGCTACAATGCACAACATAAAATAAATAACAAAGCAAGAAAGTGAGAAATAATGAAACAGGAAAGCAAAGCAAGAAAGGAAACTACTTTACTCCTACCTGATATAACTCTAAACAAGCTTACTGTCCTTTTGGAGTTTGTGACAAAGCAGTAGAGAAGTAATGTTTCATGTATTTCCCATTGACTGGCAAGGTTAAGTCATTCCCTTGCAAGTTTTTCAGCCTAAATACATTTCCACCCAGTATTTATGCCACTTGATATGTTCTAATCTAGAGAGGAGTGAACTTGTCGTGTTGTCCTTTTTTCTTATGGGCCTTGTCCCATAGTAGGACCAAGTTTGATATGTAGAATACTTTAACATTGGCTTATTTATCAAACCATCTCTTTAAAACATCTTGACACCTACTGAAATTCTTCAATGTTTCATCTCTAGCTCTTCTATTTGGATAATGTTTAGTATTTTAGACTATACTCTTTCATCATCTTCTATATACTTGGTCATAAACTCATAGGTGAGTTGCTTCAGTGTGATAAGAAAGATAGGTTGTTGTTCATAAACTATGAAGAATGGGGATGCCTTGAGTGCCTATTTGTATCTCATTTTGTTTGCCCATAAAGCATATTTTAGCAGGGACTACCATTCGCTAGGTTTTTTTTATACGTCTTGATGGCATTCATCAAGTTTTTGTTGGTAGATTTTACAACTCCATTACCCTAAAGATAATAGTTCAAAGCAAACTTGAAGACTATTTGGTTATCATATGCCCATTCAATGAATTTGACTGATCTAAAGGTTAGGAAATTATCGTTTACTAAAGACAAGGGCATCCCAAATCGAGTGATGATATTCTCTTCAAGAAATTTGATGATGTTAATCACTCTACTATTATTGGTGGCTACTGCTTCAATCCACCTAGTGCAATAATCCATGACAGTGAATATAAATTTGTGTGTTACTAAGGAGTTAGGATTAATCACTCCTATGAAGTTGAGGCCCCATTGTGTGAATGGTTTCACTCCAATCCCTAGTTGTAAAGGAATGGTTGCCTTTGTCTCTCACCAATCAAACACTTGACATTGATGACATGTTTGCACATGAGCATGGGCATCCTTGAATATGGTTGGCCAATAATAACCAACTCTAAATATCTTGTGTGCAATGGTATGCCCTCAAGGTTGGCCACTTCTTAGTTTGTCATGGAAATTATTCATGATCTCCATGGCCCTTGGGTATTTAGTTCTCCTTGAGTTGGATCACTCCATATTCATTGTCCTTTGAACTTTGTACATAACTTTCATCCTATTCATCAATGATGTGGGATTCAAATATGCTAGAACTACACATGAAGTCAATTATTTTCTTATCATCATCAAAAACTTGGAAGTGATTGATATTGTCTGGCATAGAGGGGAATGAAATTATTTCCATAGTAAACTACTATTAGTTCAAAGGATCTGGAGGAACTAGATTTGTTGTTGTTGAAGATAGAGCATTTGTCAATTGGTTATGCTCCCTAGGCAAGGAAAAAATATTAAATGAGTTAAAATACTCAATTAAATCCCAATACCTAAATTTATACTTTTTTAGACAACAAATCTTACACTGATATCTACTCCTGACTTGGTTAACAACTAATTTTGAATCACCATAGACTAAAAATTCTTTTGCCTTATGTTTGATTGCAAATTGAAGTCCTAAAAAAAGAGCTTCATATTCTACTAAATTATTAGTACAGGCAAATTATAATCTATAAGAGGCTAGATATTATTTTCCTTTGGGGTTTGTCAGAACAATCCCAATGCTAGAACCTTGTTTAGCTCATGTACCATCAAAGTGAAACATATAGGGACCTTTGCTTTCTTCTTTCACCTTGTCATCTACAACAACATTAGTGGTTTCCAAAGTGTGAACACCTAAGTCAATGGATTGATAATTTACCTTTTCATTATTGGAATTATATTTAATGATCATGTATTTCTTTTTGGGTTCATAATTGATCCTAATTTGATTAGGGATCCCGTGCCAAGCTAGCCACATGTGGGAATAATCAGTGGACATATATCCATTCAAAGATTTTGTCCATTCATGACTCAATAACAATCTATAAGCCTTATATATGTCAATAACTTGAATGTTGATGAACTACTAGATTTGAGGCTCATGAGCGAGTTAGATGTGAATGTTTAACAATATTGCCCACCATTTTCACTCTCGATTTGTCTAGTTGTACCACTACCTTCTCTAATTTGACTAGATTTAATTCCAACTTTTTACATATTCGTAAAGGTATAATATTAGCTAAAGTACCAAAATCAAGAAAGTAATTATGAAGATTCTTAACAAAAAATCTTACAATTAATAGAAACAGTGGAACTTTATGCTTACCCTTGTACATTACCATACTTATATGAGTTGGTTTAGCTTTGTTGTATCTAGACTTTTCATTCAATGATTTAGACAACAAATCACGTTATTCAATGATTTGAGTGAGTTCATGTAATGTTATACTTGCCTTAATCATCTTCATATCTTCCACTATGTTGTATCCACCTTTTGGCATTGTGTAAGGAGCTTTTATTGTTGATTGAACTTCCTTACCTTTGGGGGGTGGTGGATTATTATTTGTCCTACCATCAGGAAGTGTATATGTTTTATTAGGTGGGGTGGAAGTTGTTAGAGGTGGGTTTTGACCTTTACTTCTCAAGGCATAGTTGTTCTTCTGATATTGTTGGAAAGCGTACACCTCTTCGACATTATCTTCAAGTTCATTTTCATCTTGACTAGGAGAGTCATATATCTCAACCATGAGGATTGTTTCTTCAGCTCTAGAAGCATCATTGGTACTATCAGAGCCTTTAACATTACTTTGATCAGTGGGATTCATCTCCTCCATTTGGCTCTAAATGACTTCAAAAGCATGGCAGAACTCAACGTAGTCTAACTCCCCATATCTAGCGGTATTGTGCACTTAACACCAGTTGGGCAAAGTTAATTCACAAATGTTGATCTCAGGTAATTTTCTCAAAGGGGGATCATTATTATTGTTAGACCTATTGAATGATCTGTTATATCTCTAAAAGTTATAATTTCTATTGGAACTCTCACTAGTATTTCCCACTTATTTCTTGAGATCTAAGAAATCATTAGCAAGTTTATGAATGGTTCTCTTTATTGAATCTAATTCTCCTTTTGGAGGCTTTGAGTTCTTGTTTTGGGTCACAGTTTGAATGTTGGTATTATTTACAGGCACCAGTGCTTGATCGATATTATTCTGGGGATGTGATCCAGCATTTTCTTGGTTGAATAATCTTAGTTGTTAGTTGGGTGCATCATGGATTGATAGCAACTGGTTGATTACTAGTAGTTGTTTTAATACAGGCAAGTTCTTATTCATGTTGGGTATGACATTTAGAGCAAGCATCATTGGGTCATTATTTGGTATATCAAAGGCGAGATTCCCCTACGGGTGCATTTGCTCATCAATATGTATGACTTCAGTGTATGCCAAAGGCAACATGCCAATATTCAAGTCTCTTCTTAGGAAGACAATTGTCACTAGGTCTAAGGTATGCTTGTTTATTTCCAAATCCAAATCATTTATCGGCTTATAAGGTGGAAATGTCAGGGTATACATCTTTTAGAACCTTATGTTGACTGTTCTAATTAGTTCTTTTATGTCCTTTTTAAGGGTGGTAAATTGTTAGTACATAACTCCTAGACTTACTACCATACCAAATTAGGAAGTAAAAGTGTAATTAAGCTGATCCCATCCTGTGATAGAATATTTTGACAAGTTGAGGAACCAGTCATACACTGCATCTCAAAATATAAAGGGGAAGAGATAGCAAGACACATCCTCGTTAATCCCATTAAGTAGCCTCTAGGATGCCTTAAAAGGATTTATATGTTCTTCATCGATTACTCTACCTATGGGGGTAAAGAGAGGCAAATATTTCTCTAGATTCCTTGGTACATCATGCACAACTCTAGGGACATCGATGGATGAACCAACTAACCATGCCATGATTAGTAGGAGAGGCTACAAAGTTCGGTTAGATGGGGAATTTGACTAACTCCTGGGCTTCCTATGTTTACCTTTGTTTGATATAGCATTCCTATGGGGTTTTAGGGACATTAAAGGGACCTTGGGTTCTGATAAGGATCTTGTTTTAATCCTAGGCAACTCTAGGATGCAAAATGGGTATTAAGAACAAAGGAACTTTAAAGATGGCTACACAAACATCAAAATATCACAAAGATCAACCAATCTTTTACAGAAAAGCCTTGTATCAAGTAGATTTACCTTGATCTTTGAGGATCCAAGCCTTGAAACCTCAAAATTCTCAATACATGCACAAATATTGTTAGTCCTGCTCATTAACCTACAAAGATTAGTGTTAAACTGACATTTCAAAGCATTTTCATGTTTAATCTAACAATCTAAAGGTGTTTAAACATTTCAAAACATATTTAGACACAAAGTTATGTAAAGGTTCACTTAATCTTAAGTAAATTAGGGTAACTATGATCTTAAATGCCTAGATCTAGTATGAGCGAGGTCTCAATAGTTGACCTTTATAGAAAATTTCACAAATATCTAGATTATTTACCAAGTTTCCACTAACCTTTGTAAAGATGACCAAAATAACCTTCAATATGCCTAATGAATGAGATATTATACCTATATTTGCACAAATTTAGACAAATATTCAGGTTATTTACCAGCTTTATATGAATGAACACTAACTTTGATGAAATCCTTCAAAAAATACAAAGATTCATGCAAAGAATACAGATCCTTAGTGTTATTTAATAATATTTGCATACTTTGAAATAATTATGCATAGATTTAATGAAGTACACTAAAATTTCACTAAGATACATGAAATAATTACATAGAGGCCCTCTTTTTGGTGCCAACTTTGCCCTTCCTGTTGATGCACTTAATGTGTTCCCTGTGTCACTAGGGAATGGGGGGGAAGTAATGAACTCAATTTCAAGTCCTAGAAGATTTGGGGCTTGATTTGTCTACACAACTACTATTTTAAATAACAAAATAATGGAGATATGGCCACCACTTGTAAGTATACAAGTAGACTCTGTTGAGGGACAATAACTTATACGCAATGACACTATTTCTAGCTAATCTTTATGAGATTGTCTTGACCTTTGCCAATTATGGCCCAAAATACAAGAAAATAATGGATATTCATAGAATGAGCTAAGCTAAAGTGAGTCATGGGTAGATCTAAGGTTAAGTAGGGTAAGGCAGAAAAGAATGTTTGCTTTGGATGATCAAAGGTACCAGTTCTTCTAACTTCCATGACAATAACATATAAAACTAGCATTCACCAAATCTAGTGTACTCAAAGATAAATAAATAAAGTTAAAGATTCAAATGAAAGGAAATGCATATATCTAAGCACGTACATTACATAAAGATTACTCACTCATAGTAAATTTTATAAACACATTTAGTTGTAAATAAGATGAAAACAGAGCACATACACTAGCAGATTTGTTGGCCTAGTGTTAAACTCAAACTAGATGCATATATTGAATGTCATTGCCAAATCAATCAACAAAAAAGAAACCATTAGTTATCTGAAATCATGATAAATATAAATCAAAGAATGCATAATGAAGCATACAAACAATCTTTTGAATTCTTATCTCTCTTGTATTAATTCTTATGACAATTATTTCTCCTTACAATGAGGGGAAATATCCCTATATATCGACATAAAAATTGCCTAAACAAGTTCAAGTGGGCCCATAAAAGATGCCCAAACACCACCAAGTGACCAAAATGCCACATATCTAATGGGAATATTCTAAATTTAAATTTACAAAATAAAGTTGAATATTATATTAGGCTCCTAGAGGAGGTTATTGAGATACCTGTTGTTGTTGCCTATGTTTCTTCTCTGCCTCTTCTTTAATCTAAAATTTTACACAAGCAAGGTAGTATTGGTCAATTTGGCCAAAGTCTAGGTTCATAGGCTAGAATAAATTAGTTGTTTCCTAAATTATCCTATCATATTCTGCAAGCATAGGCTTCAATGCTTGTTTAATGGACTTGGATCTTTCTATCCTCTTATTGGCGAATGCCACAATGTTCATTACCTCAATAGTTATCTTGGCCTTGGAAATGTCCTGTTGGAACTTGACAATAAATATATTCATTTAAGCCATGAATTCTTGGTCATCCACGAAGGTGCCATCAAGTTTGGTCACACTAATGACCATGGCATCCTTCAGTAAGAGGGAAATCTTGAACTCAATCTTTTTTAAACATGGAGTTGCATCCCAAACCTGATCTAGCCACCTTTTTAGTATCCTTATCCTATTCATCAGGATGGTCTTTGCAAGGATGATATCCTTAAGTGGCAAAACCTCGAGGTCTGAGAACTTATTACTCTTTTCAACTCTATCCAAGTTTGCCAAATTGGCATCATAGAGTGTAAGCTTCTAGTCAAATTTGATGACCACATTAAACTGTAGGGTTCCATCTTCTTATCTTCTATTTGTGAATTTGTATAGGTTAAAAACATTAATGAATACATTGATGATCTAGACTAGGGTGTTGTCTGGCACAGTAGGTAATGCCTATTCTTTCAACCTTTTAAACTCTTGTTATATGCCTCTCATCAAGGCAATTGTGGATTTTGCCTAGGCTTGGATTATTGATATAGGGTCCTCTACATACTCCTCCACCTCACCAAAGCTAGCCTTCCTCTTTCTTGTCAAAGTGAAGAGGGACTTTTGAATTTCATGGGCCACCATCGAGCTTGATTGTGGACACTCAACTTGCGTCCTTACTACCATCTTCATAGTTCATGTGGTAGCATCAAATTTCATCCCAAGTTGAGGTGTAGAGAGGACCACTTGATGCCTCTCTTGTCTTGTTGCCTATATAATATCTCTGACCTAATTTGGGGTAGTAGTAGGTGCTGGATTTATTAGAGGTGGCTGTAATGGAGGTGTTTGTGTAGAGGCAGAGGCTAGGGCTGTAACAGGGATGTGCAAGCTCATTGGGTTTATATGTTCAATTATGGTAAATAGAGAATTTGCAAGGCTCATGTGAAGAACAAATGAAGGCAACTTTGAAGGCACACTCACCTTTGTAGTTGTAGTAATATTGAGTGGCTTTTGAAGGGGGAACAATTTTGAGATGGGCCTTAATGGCCTTATAGATGTAGGGGAGCCAATGGCAAGTGGTGCACTAGTAGTCACTGCCTTGAAAGGAGTGGAACCTATAACTTGGCTAACACTAGTACATTGGGATCCTGAAGAAGTGGAAATATTGGTAGTGGCACAGGAAATGAAGTGGGGAATGGTGAATCTAAATAATGTACTATCTTGGCTCAAGCTAGTGTCAGTTGATGGCCAAGTAATGGTATCTATAGGGGCTAATAGTGTTGGAGCTAATGGGAAATCAAAAATAAGGGGAGCAAATGTAGAAGCAAAAGTAGAAATAGTTGTACTAGCAATTGGGAAAGAAGGTAGTAGGAGAGTACTTACATCAAGAGCCTGAGGTGTGCCTATGGGCTCTATAGTCACTTCAGAAGTTTATGGAGGAGGTATTGTTCCTCTCATGGTGGTTTTGGGATCCTTTTATAAACATTTTCAATGTCCCTCCCAACTAGTGCCTATAGTTCTTCCATAGATAGCTCAATGCCTTATTGCAATTCACCAAGCTCAATGGCAGTGTGATCTAGAAATTTGACTCAAGAGAGGATGTTTAGTATGGTGTTAGTTCTATAATGAAAACAAAATGAAATAAACACACTAATAGCATAACATCTCTAGGCCTAAACACTAGTGAGAGCTTAGTTAACAAAAGCAAATGACAAACACAACTAAAAAGTGGGGAATCAAAACATAATAATTCCTTCACCTTCCTTGGATGCTCTAAATGCCTTTGTAGTAGTGGCTTGCTCAACTCGTGCTCATGAAGTCCTTGGCAATGGAAGCTTGGCTACCTCCATCTCTCCTTGGCACCTTTGGCTTATAGCTTGGCTTGGCTTGGAATCAATTTGGCATGGTAACACTAGTTTCTTGAAGCTTTTGGAACCAATTTGGCATTATAACTTTGCATCAAAAAATCTTAGAAATGATGTTATGAGGCCTCCTATTTATAGATTTTTAGATTTGATCAAAATCAACCTCAACCATCCATCTCAAGATTAAGATGTGTGGTTGAGGATTAATTCAATTTTTGGAATTAATTTTCTAATTATCCTCATCGTGACACTGGAATAAGGGGCAATTAAAAGGCATGGAGGGCATCATGGAAGGCATTGATGAGGCATGGGAGGCATGAATCTTGATCTTTGTCACATTTATAGCCTAGGGATGTCTTCCCAAGAAATGAGGTCACTTGATGATGTAAATATTCAATAGTTATTTCCAAAAATAAATATTTAACAAGTTTCCATGGAATTTTTTATTAGCCCTTGATTTGGGTTAATTAACTCTTAAGCATGATTAAGCACTTTATGCATAAATTAATCAGATTAATCAGAATGCCTTGTTATTAGTCCTAAATTTAATTAGATTGGAATTGGAAAGCAATGTCAGATGTGTTGGATGTGTATTCCTATTTAGAATGTTGTTGTTGATGCAGAAGATTGCACCCTTGGCAGGAGGCCGAGCTCCTGCCTTCTTCACACAACTATGGAAACTCCCCTCTTGCCTGTGGGACCGGCGAAGCTAGAGGGGAGAGTCTCTAGATAAGGGCTAGCTCCCTTTGATGCATCTGATTCATTCCAGCAAGTGGTAACAATATATATATATATATATATATATATATATTGGGGGGATGAAAAGGGAGAAAGATTGCAGGAAAACAAATCTATTATAAAGAGGTGATGCACCAAAATCAGTCAACCTTCTCACATCCACACTTTAAATCAGACATACACATACATACAATTTAGACTTGGCAGAAGGACCAGGTTACAAGAAACTTGGTAGGGAGGCTTTCATGAAAATACAAAAAATAGGGATTCACCAAAGGTGCTGTGAGATGCACACTGTAAGTAATTTCTTCTGTTTCTTCACTCCCAAATAGAACTCTCCTTGACAGCTGCAAAAATGGCACCTTGTAGACAATAGATATGTTGGTGTTGAATCTATGAAAGCATCAAGAAACAATGACTAAACACAAACTAACACTCAGAACATACATAGAAATATCTATCCAAGATAGAGGTAAAAAATGTGTTTATTGATTAAGGTGAAATTTTTCCAGGGCTACGCCTTACAATTATGGAAGATAATTTCTCAAATGACAAGTCCTCAATATATAGGAGAAGAAAAGAGGCCCTTTGGCACCCCTTTTTACAAGTGGCCCATTTGTGTCCCCTCATTGGGAAGAGCAGGCTGCCTAAAAAATAAATGTTATGTCGACCTTGGCTTTGACTTTAGGCCCCTTTTGACATGGCCGTGTTGTTTCCTCATTAACCGAGGCTGCTTCTTGAAGGCACCTACGTAGCTTGTCTACTCATAAATATGAAATGAAGAAAAAGAGTCACATAGTTGGCCATTTGATTCCTTTAATGTTTAATTTGTAGCCACTATTTCACCTGCTTGAGTCACTTCTTGAATTGGCGCTTCCCTTCGCCACTTGAACTATCTGCCTACTCCATGTCTAGCACTTTGTCTTTTCCCTATCTTGTCTCTTCTAGCTCCTTCGGCCCTCGGGGGTGATCTTCTAGCGGGTCGCTACATTTTTGGGCTTCCTTTCATGGTTAACGCTCTTTCAGTTTGAAAGCAAATGGCTATTTCATTGTGTTAATTTTGACGTTCACACGGCCGTCGTCACTTTGAAAACCAATGGCTAATTCGCTTCCTTAAAGTTGACTGCCTATAAGACGTCACCGCTTTGGTAATTTCCTTCGAGCTTTGTCCTCCTCGGTGGGTCCTTTTGCTCAAAGTCCCTTCCTAGCACCTTCTCAAAGGGAAGGTGACCCCTTCAGCCTTTGGAAAGTGCCCCTTTATTTGGCTGAGAGTCCCTCGTAAGGGCACCTACCCTTCGGGGTCCTTCGGTGGGTCACTCTGCTCCTTCGGGTTGTTCCTCGAGTTTCTGTAGACTTTTGTCTGTGGACATTTCCCGTGGACTTTTGTCCGTGGACGTTTTCCCAGCCTTTGCTTTGAACTGTGCCCTGAATTCCTTCAAACTTTTTGTCTGAAGGAATTCGGGACTTAAACAAAACCCAAACTTACCTTGCTTTTTTTTTGAAGTGCCTGCCCTTCATGAGGGCATTTAAACTTTGAGCTACCTTTCGGCCATCTGGGCATACCCTTGAACCAAAAAATGGTTCAACGGTTCAAGTGGTTCAACCATTGCGCGCCAATGCCAAGTGAAACAAAGCTGATGAACTCGAAGCCGCTGAACCATCCAGTTGAACCAAAGTTTAAAACAAGGCCATTTGAACTGCATATGGGTGAACCAAGTGCCGATTGAACCAGCAATTGAACCAGGAGGGATGGTCTTGAAGATTGAACTGAGGCTTGAACCAGGGCCGAATTCATCAGAGAAGAGCCCAAAAAGTCTTAAAAAACCCCAGCATTCTTTGAACTGATTCCCCTTGCACTGAAAGACTAACCAGCTGAGTTTGTAGAAACATGAAGTCTGTAGGGAACTACTGAATCCTTAGAAAATATTCCTGTAGAGTCCATAGATTTTATAGGACCTATGCAAAATTAGAAGAAATGGCCTAAAACAGTAAGAGGCAGAAGGGGACCAAAATTTTGCCTATTAGGCAAAAATTGGGCAACAAATTGGCGACTCCCAAGGGAAGCATGCCTGCTATGCTTAGAGACTAGTTGACTTATAGTCCATTGGGCACAGAGTCAGATGAAAAATGAGCAATAGCTCTAATAAATCTAAAACCAGTCACGCAGATTTACCTCCAAGGAAATGAAAACACACACAAAGCTAAGAAAACTACTACTTGTGCAACAACACTTAGGGAAAGCAGGGAAAGAAAACAAGGGAAAATATATACAGATGAAAGGAGACTCAATGGCAGTGCTTCAGATGTATCCCATTAACTGGGATACATAATTCTTCACCATCTAACCTAGAGAGTTAGAATGCATTATGCTGCTTGCACTGAGTGATTATGTATGGGCTAGTCCATAGGGCATTGAATTTTGCATGTTTTCCAGGTTTAGCTCGATCTTCGTCCCATTTCAAGACAATGTCTCCTTCAAAGAAATATTTTGATGAAGATTTCTTGTCAAAGTGTCTCTTTGTTTATTGTTGGTGGCTGGTCATAGAAGCCATAGCCCAGTCTTTTATCTCTTGGAGCTCCATCAGCTTGCACAGCCTGACCTCCATGTTATTTCCTCCTTTTAATTACAGCTGGCGAGCGAGGTCTAATGCTGGCAATTCAAGTGAGATGGGAATCCTAGCTTCCCTTCCATACATGAGCATATATGGAGAATTTCTGATTGCTCTCTTTGGGGTGATTCGATCAGCCCACAGAGCTATTTTCAACTTGACATGCCAAGTCCTCTGATTTTCTTTGATGGTCTTCTTTATGATCCTGATCAAATTTTTGTTGGTGGACTCAGCTAGCCCATTCCCCTATGGGTAATAATTGGATGAAGTGCTAAGATATAAACCATACCTTAGCACCCATCCACTTGTTTTGGTTCCCAAAAAATCCATGGCGTTCTCTAAGATTATGGTGGTCGGGACCCCGAATCTTGTCACCAGGTCCTCATAAAATTCTAGGGCTGCACTTTCATTTGCCTTCTTCAGAGCAATAGCTTCCACCCACTTGTGAAATAGTTTTTGGTGGTTAGGACCCACTTTTGTCCAGCACTAGAGGGAGGATTAATCATCCCTATGAAGTCTAGGCCCCACTGCATGAATGGTTGTTCCACCTGAATAGGCTATTGAGGCATGGCAGCCAACTGTTGTTTCCCATCAAAAAGTGCACACTTTTGATACTTTCTTACCCAGGCATGGGTGTCCATAAAAAGAGTAGGCCAGAAATAGCTAGCTCTCATTATCCTTGCTGCAGTAGCTCGAGGAGCGAAATGACCGCCTGTTGGCCCATCGTGGAACTCAGACAATACTTTATCAGCCTAGTTTGGATCAATGCATCTTAGAAGAACCTCAGAGAGATATTTCCTAAATAATACTCCATCAACCAGGACATACGGGAGAGACTGGAGCCTGAAGTACCTTCTTTCGATCTTATCAAGACTCTGTGGGCACTCACCAATGAGAAGGAAATGCCTCAGGTCCGATGTGCAGTCCTTTATGGTAGATGGTTCTTCTACAGTAGTTGCATCATGAATTAGTAAGTTGTCTTCCCCTTTCTACTTAAAGTCTATAGAAAGGTGTTCACACAAGCCTCTACCCCTCACCAGCTTGGTGATCTTGATGTCTATGTCATACTCCATCACCTTGGTGATCAACCCCGCTCTCTTCTCATTTAGGTCTCGATTGGTCAAGAAAACCTTGACCCCAAGATGTGGAACCATGAGGTGAATCCTGTTGTTAAGCAACATATGCCTGAACTTCTTCAGGATCCGCACTACTACCAGGACTTGCTTCTCCACATACGTGTATCTGACTTTGAAATCCTCTAGCCCTTGGCTAAAAAAATCAAGTGGTTATTCGAGGTCATCACCATTTGCTTGGGTAAGCATGGCAGAGATCACCTCTTCATTGCTAAAAGTGTAGAGGTTGAAGTCTTTGTTGAAGTCAGTGCTGATCAAAGTAGGAGCCTGAGTCATGGCCTGCTTGATGGCTTCAAAGCTATCTTTCCTTTGTGTTGTCCAATTGAACTCCTCACCCTTCCTCAGCATAGAGGTCAGTGGCTTGACTATCTCTGCCAAATTCGAAATGAATCTCCGAATGAAGTTTATCCTACCAAAGAAGCTCTGTAGGCCTTTCTTGTGCTTAGGTAGGGACATCTCCAAGATAGAACAAACTCTCTTGGGGTCAATAGATAAGCCCTCCTTGGACATGATGTGGCCAAGGAGTTTCCCCTCATGAACAACAAACACACATTTCTTCAGGTTAAGAGAGATGTCAAACTCCCTACATCTTTCAAAAATCTACCTAAGGTGTTGCATGTGTTGGCTCGCTTCCTTGGAGAACACCATCACATCATCGAGGTATACTAGCACATTATTGTTTATCAAACCTCCAAAAGCCATGTCAATGGCTCGCTGAAAGGTAGCACCAGCATTAGCCAACCCGAATGGCATCCTCTTGTAGGTGAACGTTCCCATTTAGTAGCAAGGCTATTTTGTGCTGGTCATAGCCTTGCACGAGAATCTAAATATCCATCCAAGAGGGAGAAATGCTTGTTGCCTGTTACCTTCTAAAGGATCTGCTCCATGTTCAGGAGGGGATAATGATCTTTTAAAGAGACTTTATTAAGGCCCCTAAAATTGACACATGACCTGATCTCCCCATTCTTCTTTCTAACAGGAACAAGATTGGCCAGCTAGGAGGAATGTTTGATTGGAAATCTAATCTCGAACTCAATCAATTTGGCTAGTTCCCTCTGCATGAGAGGCTCAATTGTCAGGTTGACAAGTCTCTACTTCTGCATGACTAGCCTAGCGCCTTCTTCTAATTCGATGGTGTGCTAGGTGAGTTTTGGGTCGAAGCCCTTCAAATCACTATAATCCCATGCAAAAACATCGGCAAACTCCTGACACAACAAAATGAAAGCCTGCCTTTCTTGAACCATGTAGACTTTTCTAAGCGCAAGCAACTTGTCCTAGAAGATCTCAACCCTTTTGTAATTCTCCTCCTTAGTTGTGATGCATGCCTTGTCATTTCTCAATTAGTCATCTCCATTGAAGATGCTCTCAAGAGTGACCAAATCTTTAGGGAGATTATTATTCCTCAATTGAACAATCTGGTTGCCATATTGCTACTGCAGCTTGGCCTGGTTTTGTGTTGCAAACTCAGCTTCCTCTTGTAGGAAGAAAGCTATTTGTTGGTCATTTTTGAAAACTTACCAATTTGTAATGTTGTCGGGGATGAAGGGCCAAACTATCACCTTCAAGTAGCGCAAACCATAGTCTCAACTTATCTCTCTGGAAACATCGAACTAAGCATCAATTGTTGCTAGCCTATCCGCTTGTTTGTTTTGCTCCCTAAGAATGGAGGCGATATTGAAAGTGAGGAAATCTTCCACCAAGTCCCAGACCCTATTCTTGTAGGACTTTAGCAAGGAATTCTTGGTCAAATTCAGGCCTCTCACCTGATTTACAGTCAGCTCATTGTCTCCCAAAACTTCCAACTCCTTGATCACTCTTTTTCTTGCCCATTTCAGACCATGGATAAGGGACTCTTATTCTGCAACATTGCTTGTGCAAGCAAATTGGAAATAGAAAGCTAAAAAATATCTCTCCTTTAAATGGGAGACTAACATCGCTCCACCACCAACTCCTAACCTACTTTTGGAAACATCAAAGTATAGTTGCCATAGGCCTAGGTCCTCTTGGCTTGCCTTCATTATATTTGGTATGAAGGCACCCTCTTCGTGTATGCAGTAGACTCCAAGGCCTACCTCCTCTATGAACTTGTAAGGATCATGCTCGAAGTTATCATTTCCCCACTTGTCCAAGAGTAGGTCTACAACTCCTTCAAGAGCAGAGGATGGAGATTGGTCTGCCTGGGACTCTTTTGGGTCGATAATGGTGTAATTGACATTTTCTACCTTGGGCGAATATGGTTCTAGATGGTCCTTATAGAGTGGTTCAGATTCGATCTTTACCTTGGTCCCATACTTGGTCCCAAAAACTAGATAGGACCAATTCGCTGCTAAATAGCCACCTATCTTTAACGTGAAGTCCCTGGACAAGCAAATTGTGAAATAATGAGGAACATCTGCTACCACTATATCATGGGGAATTGAAAAGGTTGGGTAAGCATGCAATGTCAAGCTTAAACCCTTCAAAATCCCAACTATTTTTACAGGTGTCCCATCTAGCTGTAGGACTCCCTTATTAATCTCTTCATATTTCAGTCCCATCTTGTAAGCTATGCACTTGGGCATCACTGAGGTACTAGCCCCACTGTCAATGATGCAGTTGTGCACCAAGAAATCCCCTATAACCAAGGACACATAGAAAGGGGGAATTTTCTCTTCCTTCTTTACCTGACCTGAAGTGGAAGGCTGTCCATTTGTCACTAAGACATTATCGGTGTTTATTGGGACAGCTTGTCAATCCAACTCATGCAATTCTCTTTGCAGCATGTCTTTCTGTCCTGGTAGAGACAATGAATCCCATAAAGAGATGTTCATATGCAGCTTCTTCATTTGGTCCACTATATTGACTTCAGGACTGCCTCCCTTCAAGTTTTCCCTGGGGATAATTCCAACCTGAGCTGCAGGCTGAGGGGCTGAAGGTGCAAATGGCAGTCTAAAATTTGGGGCTTTCTGATTTGAGTGTGATGGAGAAGGTGCAGCTGTCGATTGGGTAGTCACCTGGGCTTCTCCCATTTCCCTCCTCTTGAATCTTGTGTTGGCTGCAACACAGTCAGCCTGATTGTCTGCAGTGCCCACATAATTCACTGAATAAAATTCCCCTTACAAATGACTCATGAGGGTAGAATTAGGCTGGGCCTAATTACTACTCATGTTGGGTTGCATTGAAGGCTCGAAGTCCTGGGGTTGAGTGGCTACCTGATTGTCTGCATTCTAGAAATAACACATCATCTCATTTGTATAAATAGCCTATTCCTGACCATATCCCATGGTCGAACAACTTGGTTGTTCCTGTACTAGATTGTTCTGAACAGGCACCATGACTTTAAATGATGAAGGGGGGCCTGAGTTGTAGTTTTGAAACAGCCTAGTTTGAGTAAGCTAACCCTGTACTTGATTATAGTTTTGGAAAGGGGTATGGGGGCTTGACCATAATTCTAGTATCCCTAATTTGGTCTATTGCTTTGAGCTTGCTACCTTTTAAGAGCTACAAGTTTGTTTGACATGCTCTACAATAGACTCTTAACTTCATGAAGCTCATTGGATGGAACAACAGTTGGTTTCTCTATGCTAAGCAGAGGAGCTAATGTGGGAGCAATGGCTTGAATTGGAGGTAGCATCTCTGGGAAAAGCGGCATGTGAGGTCTAGGGACTATTTTTCCAGCCTGTACTAAGCAATTTTTAGCTGCTGTGGCTATGTCATAAGCAACAGGCAGTATATGTCCTCCCATGGATTGTATCATTACTGCAATATCACTATTTAATGCCTTTAAATAATATAGGAAAGCATAGCTGGGAGTCAGTCTTACTAGGATGGGGATTCTATCCCAAGTCTTCTGAAACCACATGTTAAAATCTTGCATATACTCATGTGGGGCTCTTTTTATGGTCATCAGCTATTTAACAAGCGAGAGGTTGTCACTCTTTTTGCCAAAGCGGTCTATCAACTGAGTACCCAATTCATTCTAAGAATGTATTGAATTTCCAGGCAAGGTCCTATACTAATCAAGAGCCTTGCCTTTGAGACACAATGCTAGCAATCTAATGGTGATATTTTCCTTCGTGACATTGTGAATATTACAGAGGTTAGCAATATTCTTAATGTGCTCGACGACTATAATGGGCCCCTCTCCATCGAAAGAAGGCACATTTTTTAGGGTTGTTCCTGGGATTGGATCATAACGTGGGAGACTCAAGGGACTCTGACCATGAAAACCCGCAAAGGGCAATGCCATAGCTGGGATGGGATGTAACTGTGACTCTACTGCATATGCATCCCTTACAATAGGTCTGGGAGGGTGGCTTGCTGAATAAGGACGGGTCTTCTTAAACCTCAGTCTTTTTGCTGAGTTCAATGGCAACTCAACAAAATCAAATGGGACACCTTTAGAAGCAGACCTTGTGGTGACCTTAGGCATAGAAAATTAAGAAATTGGTCTTTGATTGGAAAATTGAAGCTCTTACCAATGGAGTCGTCAGATGCTAGAAATCTTTGATTCGCTGTAACAGGACCAGCATCGATCCTGAAACCTTACTGAGTTGTCAAATTGCATCCCACTGGGTGTGCCAAAACTATTGACGCAAAAGATTGGCAGGAGGCCGAGCTCCTGCCTTCTTCACGCAACTATGGAAACTCCCCTCTCACATGTGGGACCCACGAAGCTGGAGGGGAGAGTCTCTAGATAAGGGCTAGCTCCCTTTGATGCATCTGATTCATTCTAGCAAGTGCTAACTATATATATATATATATATATATAATGGGGGGGATGAAAAGGAAGAAAGATAATAGGAAAACAAATCTATTCTAAAGAGGTGATGCACCAAAATCAGTCGACCTTCTCACATCCACACTTTAAATTAGACACACATACATACAGTTTAGACTTGGCAGAAGGACTAGGCTACAAGAAACTTGGCAGGGAGGCTTTCATGAAAATACAAAAAATAGAGATTCACCAAAGGTGCTGTGAGATGCACACTGTAAGTAATTTCTTCTGTTTCTTCACTCCTAAATAGAACTCTCCTTGACAGCTACAAAAATGGCACCTTGTAGACAACATATATGTTGGTGTTGAATCTGTGAAAGCATCAAGAAACAATGACTAAACACAAACTAACACTCATAACGTACACAGAAATATCTATCCAAGATAGAGGTAAAAAATGCATTCATTGATTCAGGTGAAATTTTGCCAGGGCTACGCCTTACAAATATGGAAGATAATTTCTCAAATGACAAGTCCTCAATATATAGGAGAAGAAAGGAGGCCCTTTGGTGCCCCTTTTTACAAGTGGCCCATTTGCATCCCCTCATTGGGAAGAGCAAGTTGCCTGAAAAATAAATGTTATGTCGACCTTGGCTTTGACTTCAAGCCCCTTTTGACATGGCCGTGATGTTTTCTCATTAACCAAAGCTGCTTTTTGAAGGCACCTACGTAGCTTGTCTGCTCATAAATATGAAATGAAGAAAAAGAGTCGCACAATTAGTCGTTCGCATCTTCTAATGTTCAATTTGCAGCCACTATTTCACCTACTGGAGTCACTTCTTGAATCGGTGCTTCCCTTCACCACTTGGACTATCTACCTGCTCCATGACTAGCAGTTTGTCTTTTCCCTATCTTGTCTCTTCTGGCTCTTTCGGCCCTCAGGGGCGATCTTCTAGCGGGTCACTACATTTCTGGGCTTCCTTTCATGGTTAGCACTCTTTCGGTTTGAAAGCAAATGGCTATTTCATTGTGTTAATTTTGACATTCACGCAACCGTCATCACTTTCAAAACCAATGGCTAATTCGCTTCCTTAAAGTTGATAGCCTATAGGACGTCACCACTTTTGCAATTTCCTTCGGGCTTTGTCCTCGTCGACAGGTCCTTTTTTCTTGAAGTCCCTTCTTAGCACCTTCCCAAAGGGAAGGTGACCCCTTCAGCCTTTGGAAAGTGCCCCTTTATTTGGTCGAGAGTCTCCCGCAAGGGCACCTGCCCTTTGGGGTCCTTCGGTGGGTCGTTATGCTCCTCTGGGTTGTTTCTCGAGTTTCTGTGGACTTTTGTTCGCAGACATTTCCCGTGGACTTTTGTCCACAGACATTTTCCCAGCCTTTGCTTTGAACTACGGCCCGAATTCCTTTAGACTTTTTGTCTGAAGGAATTCGGGACTTAAACAAAACCTGAACTTACCCTGCCTTTTCTTTGAAGTGTTTGCCCTCCACGAGGGCATTTGAACTTTGAGCTGCCTTTCGGCCATCTGGGCATACCCTTAAACCAAGCCATTGAACCAAAAAATGGTTCAACGGTTCAAGCGGGTCAACCATTGTGCGCCAATGCCAAGTGAAACAAAGCCGATGAATTTGAAGCTGCTGAACCATCTAGTTGAACCAAAGCTTGAAACAAGGCCATTTGAATTGCAAATGGGTGAACCAAGTGTCGATTAAACTAGAAATTAAACTAGGAGTGATGGTCTTGAAGATTGAACTGAGGCTTGAACCAGGGCCAAATTTGTCAAACAAGAGCTCGAAAAGTCTTGAAAAAACCCAATATTCTCTGAACTAATTCCCCTTACGCTGAAAGACTAACCAGCTGAGTCTGTAGAAACATGAAGTCTGTAGGGAACTGCGAAATCCTTAGAAAATATTTCTGCAGAGTCCATAGATTTTACATGACCTATGCAAAATTAGAAGAAATGGCCTAAAACAGCAAGAGACAGAAGGGGACAAAAATTTTCCCTGTTGGGCAAAAATTGGTCAATAGTTGCCAACAATAAATAACAAAGGCACAAGTCTTATGCAAAAGATTTGATAGGGAAGAGCAATCCAGAGTACCTAGGTGCAAATTTGGCATTTTAAATCGAAATGATCTGATCAAAGTTAGTTGGCCCATAAATTGCATTGCCCCATTTAGAAAATATCCTAACCAAAATTGGCACTCTAATATGTTAGTTTTACACCATTTAGCGTCCTTTAGTGTTTTTAGGACAAATTATGCATTTTGTGTGGAAATTGGCCAAAAGCCTGATTGGAGGTTATCAATGGCCAAATTAGGTGTCTATAGTTTGCCCCTATTGGGGAAGGCATTATAAGCTATAAGCATAGTAACATCTTCTCAAAGAATGAAAAGGTCATATATGCCTACAACTACAATTATGATAAGCTAATTGTATGATGCCCCCTTGAGGGAATAGTTGGCACAAGTATGTCGACAAACGATCCCTCAAAAATAAAGAAGAAAAATGAGGGGATGAAGAAAGGAAAGATGATGGGGTGAAAACACAATGATATTGAAAAAGTAGTCAAAATCATTGAGAATGCAAGTGAGACGGTGTGCAATGGTTTGCCCAAAGGTGGTTATAAGCATTGTACCCCGATAGTGGCAACATGGTATGATAACACAATGATTTACCTAAAGGCAATTATAATCATTGAGAAGATGGAGCTACCCTAGTTAAGATAGATAAACAATATAACATGCCCCTATATAGGCATAAAACGTAAAGTGGTGACAACACAATGATTTGCCCAAAGGTGGTTATAACCATTGAGAAATGCAGGTGGAATGGTGTGTAATGATTTGCCCATAGGTGGTTATAATCATTAGACCTCAATTATGGCAAACATGATAAACTTGGTTGAGGATGATGATAACTTAACACAGAGGGTAATGATGAATTGGAATAACCTACTAGTAAGGAGATGCTCATTCGAACTAATAAAGATTGAAATTATTTCAGGTTTAATTACTCTGTGTGGGATATGATTAGCATGGAATCAGGATGTCGATGTCGAAGAGATGCCACCATTACTGAATAGACTTCTTGAAGTAGAGGTTTGTTGTAGCACATGTCGGTAGGCATCATGATATAACTTCATGAGGACTTGGACAAAATATACATGAGGACTGACTCTCGTAATCCAATACTCAAAATAAAACAATGCACCAATGATAGAAACCATGATGACAATGTAAACATATGAATATGGATGGATTCAAGTGTAAGTGCAGGCAAGAAATCACCCAATGAACACAAAAATCGAATCAAGGCAACAATGTTGAAAGCAAATAAACAAACAGACAAACAAACAAAAATAAATAATGCAATAGAAACCCTACAAACATTACCCATAGAAAATACGTGACAACTTAACAAATGAACAAAATGGGGGAATAGAAGAAAGTGAAGGGGGTGGTCGAGTGGTCTCCATATGCATTAGGCAATTAGACGCTACCTACATAGTTCCATGGATGTAATATCCAATAAAAAACATCGAGCCAAATGTAGTTCTCCCAGGGAATGGGAAGAATGTGATAACTGAGGAAAACAAATAGAATGGATGTGATATAAGAATAGGAATGGTCTTGAAAAATGGTAAGTGTGCGAGAGAAAAAGTCCAAAAAGGATAGGGAAACTAAATGACGAGTGATTTGCTTGTAACTTAGTAAGGGTTCCCATAATCCTTAAGGCAAATTAGTGGTCAATGTTTTTGTTCTTTTCTAACTATTTTTTTAAATGCTTTTATAATTTTTTAAAGTGTCTCAACTCAATCAAGAATGACAAGACACTAATGGTTCAAGCTCACAAAATGATGAGAGTATTTAAATGAAAGTTGTTTACAAAATGGTGAGAGCGTGGCCTAAGTTGCTCATAAAATGGTGAGAGCATGGCTTAGGTTGCTTATAAAATGGTGAGAGCGTGGAAAAAAGGGTGATTGAGCTGACCTCAACAACTATTGAGCACTACCTACATAGTCCCAGAGTAAGACCTCAAGTCACTGTAATTCTGCCTTTTTAGCAAAAGAATTCGACTAGTGTGGCAGTTAATTCAAATAAAATAGGCATAGTTGGTAAAAAGGCATAGCATGGCATAAGAAGCGGCAAGTTGGTACATCAAGGCTTAGTGTTGCACCTAGTTTTCCCATAGATGGTTATACCAAGGACACAACAACATAGAGCAATGGTATTAATTTGCCCAAAGACAGTTATAATTAGTAGCAAGATTGGTGATAAGAAAGGACTAACAAATGAAGGATGCAACTGCCAAAACTTTTGTCACACTATCCTAAAATATGATCCTTATCTAAATTACTTAAACTAACTGATGAAATGATCAAATATCTTGATGCTGAAACTGCATAATAAATGACAAAAAGCAAGGTCAAATGAGCTAGGTTTTTAGAACATACTGGGTCAATATAATGGAAGTAGAAAATGGATACGGTGAAGAGGACGAATGAGGATGGTATTGGCATAAAGAAGAATAGTGATAAAATGACATAACTAAAATGGTCTTTACAGAAAATACACCTTAGCATTCAAGCATAGTACCACTTGAGATGAATAATATTCATTAGCTCTAGAAGTTCATCACCATCTGGTGTGGCAAGCTTGTATGTTCCTGATCCATAATTTGTAGTGATAATGAAAGGCCCTATCTAGATTGGTTTGAATTTCCTTTTATGCTTCTTCTTATTTGTGGTATTCTTTTGGTTTTCCTTAAGAACAAGATCACTAATTTCAAATATTCTATATTTAACACATCGATTATAGTGGCCTTTGAGTTAGTTATGATATGCTTGAATATTGTTGAGTACAGTTGTGCATTTTATATCAAGTAGATCCAAATCTTACAGGGGAGCTACTAGATAGTCATGATCATCTAGGACATGCTTGAAAGATATGCGTAGTTAAGGTAACTCAATCTCAATGGGAAGGATGGTTTCCGTACCATAAACAAGTGAGTATGGAGTGGCTCCTATGGGGGTATGATGATTGGTACAATATGCCCAAAGGGAAGGGAATATCTAGAGGTGCCAATCATGATTGACATCATTGATAATCTTTTTGAGAATATTGATAAGGGTTTTGTTGGATGCCTCAGCCTGACCATTACCTTGAATTGTAATATGCTATAAAAAAATGTTGTGTGATGTTGTATTCAGTACACAGCTGGTTTACATCTTTATTCTTAAATGATCCTCCATTATAAGATAAAATGTTAGAGGGGATACAAAAGCGGTAGATGAGATGGTTGAAGATGAATTTGGAAATTTGCTTTCTAGTCATGGAAGTGAGGGGTATAGCTTCAACCCACTTAGTGAAATACTCGGTGGTAGTAAGGATATGTTTATGGTCATCAGATGAAGTGGGGTTAATCTTCCCAATGAGGTCAAGTCCCCTTATAGAAAATGGTTATGGTGTCAACATTGGTTTCAAAGTTTTTGCTAAGGCATGAATCAGATTAGCATGTTGTTGACATTTATCACACTTTTTTACATATGTAGTGGCATCTGCATCTATTATGGGCTAATAATAACCAATACACAAACTTTTTAGATAGGACTACCTTGCTATAATGAGCTCCACATACTCTTTTGTGAACTTCTCTTAATGCTAATGTAGACTCTACCGAAGTTAAACAATGAAGCAAAGTTCCATCAAAACTATGATGGTAAAGGGTGGATCCAAACAGAGTATAATGAGCGGAATGATGAATGAATGATTTGAATTGTTTTCAAGATAGGTTAGGTGGAAAAACTTGGTCATGAAAGTAATTATAAAGGTCTAAGTACCAGAAAGAATTACGATCAACAATATCACAAATCATGGCAACATTTGAAGGTTCATGATCTAGTGCCGATAAATTCTCAATGAGGAACTGATACTCTCTAGCTTTATCTATTTGTTGAATTAGAGAGCCAATAGTAGCCATGGCATCTACAGTTTTGTTACTAGCCCTTGGTATGTGCTCAAACTGAATATTGACAATTTGTTGTTTAAGAGTGTCGACCATGGATTTATATGGAGCTAGCTTGTCATCTTTAGTCTAAAAATGATTTGTAACCTGATTGATGATTAATTGAGAATCACCATAAACTTAAAGATGAGATATATTCCACTGCACTGCTTGTCGAAGTCCTGCAACAAGTGCTTCATACTTAGCCATGTTGTTTGTACAAGAAAAGCTGAGTCTAAATGATTTAGGGATTAGATCCCCCTGCGGTGTAATAAATAAAAGGCATGTACCTTATCCATGTGCAATGAATAAACCATAAAAATACAATTTCCAAGGCTGCTCCTCAAGGGGTGTGTCAATGATGGTCATGATAAATTCATCAGGAAATTGAAATGTGAGTGGTTGTGTGTCTATGAGAGGTGCTACAACAAGTTGATCTGCAAGAACTTGTCCCTTAATTACCTTCTGATTGACATACTCTATGTCAAATTCACTGAGAAGAATGATCCATTTAGCCATTCTACCTTGCAAAGCTATTTTGGATAGTAGATACTTGAGTGGATCTACTTTTGAAATGACCATGGTCTTATTATTTAACATGTAATGGTGTAGTTTCTGAGCTACGAAGACCATGGCTAGACAAGCTTTTTCAACAGGTGTATAGTTATGTTCATATGTAACCAAGTCTTAGAGTGTATACAACATGCTCCTTTATTTTGTCATCATGTTGAGCCAAGAGTGCCCCTAGAGCATGGTCGGCAGTTGATAGATATAACAAAAATGGCTTTCCTGGCATAAGAGGTAATAAAACAGGTGGATTAACAAGATAGTCTTTGAGTTTTTGAAAAGTTGTTTCACAGTGATCATTCTAGTGAAATGCAACTCCTTTCTTCAAAAGGTGTGTAAATGGATGGCACTTATCTGCTAATTGAGAGATGAAGCATTGGATTAACTAGATCTTACCCTACAAACTATGGAGTTGTTTTGAATTAATTGATGGTGGCATCTCGATTATAGCATGGAGTTTCTTCAGATCAACTTCAATACCTCTATGAGACACAATAAATCCAAGTAATTTTCCTGAAGTTACATCAAACACATATTTCTTTGGATTTAGTCTGACTTTGTACTCTTGTAGTCATTCAAATATCTGACGCAGCACTGCTAGATGGTTGGCCCTGGTTTTAAATTTTCCCAATATGTCATCAACATAGTCTTCAATAATATCATGCATCATATCATGGAATATGACAGTCATGGCTTTTTGATATGTAGCTCCATTATTCTTAAGGATAAATGACATTACTTGATAATAAAATGTTACCATGGAGAGGTGAATGTTGTTTTATGTTGATCTTTTGGTGTTATTCTAATTTGGTTGTATCTTGAAAAACCATCCATGAGTGAAAACATTTCATAACCGATCATGGATTTGATAATCATGTCAATATTAGGCAAGGGGAAATCATCTTTAGGACAAGCTTTGTTGATGTTTCAAAAATCAATACAAATTTTGATCCCTTCAAGCTTTTTACTAACATGTACAACATTAGAGATCCATTTAGAGTAGTCAATGGATCGAATACATCCTACTTCTAAAAGTTTTTTCAACTCTTTCTTTACCAATACAACAATGTGAGGATGCATCTTATGTAACTTTTATTTTACTGGTTTAGCATTAGGATTAACCACAAGGTGGTACAGAACCAAGGCAAGATCTAAACCCAGCATGTCAGAATAGGTCCATGCAAAATATCCACAAATTATCTCAATAGAGCTACAAAGACGTCGTGTTTCTCCTCAGTGAGGTATGCTCTTAATTTTATCCATTTCATGTCTGATGGAGTCCCGATATTTACCTCTATTGTATCTTCAACTATAAGGTTCAAACCATGTTCTAGGATAGTAGGCAATGACTTGAACTGTTGGATTATGTCAGGGTCCTCCATTAAGACTTGATATTCAACTTCTCCTAGGCATGATGAATCTGAGTCTCTTAATGGGAGATCTAGCCATATAACAAAAATAATAAAAAATTCTTGGAGAATTTGATCAAATACTTATTGTTACTCAAAATTGAACTCAGATCCGTAGGCAAGTTCATCATTAGTGGTCTCCTGGTCTAAATTTAAAGACAAATGAACACTGTCATCTAATGGCACTTGAGATAGGTTTTAACCACTAGACTAGCCTTTATCTTTAAATTTTCCCTGGTCAAAAAGCACTTCAAAGAGGTTTTCACTTTAAAACCTCAATGTTTTAATTATTAGTTTTGGCTAAGGTTGTTCACTCACTCTTCAAAATAGGCTACAGGATCCAATGCCATTGAGAATCTTGATTTGTGATCTCCCAAAGGAATGTTGTCTCTAAGGCCTAAAAAATCATAGAATGCCTCATCATTTTGAAACTCATCAATCAATAGACTGGATTCTTATTGGTACTAATCTATCAGTCAAAGATAATATAATGGTAATGGATTGCGATGAATGGCCAGGGTAAGAGTACAAATGGCATTGTTATCAAACAGATTGATTTCATCTAGGCCATCAAAGGTAAGGCTATGATCAAACTCTACTTCATTATCATCATCATCATCATCATCATCATCATCACTAGTTGCTGGTGGTGGAGTTTGAATAAGATATGTGGGGTCACCCCGAAGCGGTTTAAATCCAAGTCCATAAGGTCTTTCATACTTAGTCATGGAAATTGGCTCGATGATTCCTTGTTGATTTGGTCTGAGGCCTCTTACTTCATATTTATGATGCTCCATGATCCTATTAAGAATAGGATACTCGACACTTTTATAACAATAAGCTTGATTATCATTATATAACCATTATTCATCCCCATCAAGAGGGTCAAGTCCTAAACCAGATGCTGGTACAAATGTGACATGTCCCTTATTTTTATTCTTTTATTGCCAAAGCATATGTGGGATGACTTTAGTTCACCCAAAGGTTTTTGAATTCTAAGGAAGATTGGTAATATGAAATGTATCATGGGTCACATACCCTCCCAGTCCATTATCTAAAATGGTGAAATGATTATAAGCTTTGTGAGGTGGCATGTGGGAAAGGGAATCCAAGGTATTAAGATCTATGCAATTATCTGATGGAGGATCAATAAGTATGGCCCTTCCTTTATCCTACTTGGAACTAGGATTCATATCATACTGATAATTATAGATTTGAAATTCAGCCTCAAGATGCTTTTAGTGTTCATATGGGTGTAAATCTCTTAGAATATTCACTTGCATCTTTAAGTGGGAAAATTTGATACATTGGTGCAGCATTGACGAGATTGCACGAATCTCATGTAACCAAAGCCTGCCCAAAAGCATATTGTATGATAATTTAAGATCAAGCACATGGCAAAGTGTATCATGGGTCAAAGGCCCAATGATAACTGATAAACTAATGGTGCTCTGTGATTCTCTTTCCTAATTATCATAGGCTTTAATAGTTATTGTTTTTGGCTAGAGATCTGTCCTTGTGTACCCAAGAAGCTTGATGAGCTTTAGAGACACTGTGTTGAGGCCAGATCCATTGTCGATAAGGACACATTTCACTTTGTGTCATCTGATACAAACTTATATGTATAATGGGTTATTATGGAATGGGCTAAGAGAAGACATATCACTTTGGTTGGATGTGATTTGTTGGGTTGGAGCTAGGTGTCCAACCAAAGATTGAAATTTATCAAGGGATATGTCACTAACAACAATGGATTGGATCAAAAACTCATTCAAGATGTTCTTATGGATTATTGACATCCACAATAAATCTAAAATAGAAATATGTGTTGGTGTCTTATATAATTGTTCCATGATATAAAACTTCTTGTCTTGGTCAGTAGTGAATAGTTTATTATGAGGTTGAATGGTTGGTTGGATGACAGGCAAAGTGGCAAAAGGTTGTGGGTCGAGGATAGTAATCTTTGACCTCTAAGTTGTGATTTCATAATCGAGATTAAATACTAGATCATTATTGCTAACCGATGTTGGAAATGGTGTGGGACTAGATAGGATAAGTATTGGTTGTCAGTGCACTTGCATATGGTCACATGGTAAGAATGAGTTGTTACGAAAGATCCAAAAAGGGAAGTCCTAGTTTGTTGGTTTGTCTGTATGCACTCCCAGGTCAAAGAAGGATTATCCATGTGATTTGGTTGAATATTATTATTTAGCAATGCTCTAGGTTGATTAGTACTTGGTTTAGGATTATGGAGATGGTATTAACACTACCCCTTGTAATATGACCTACAACCCTATTGTAGTCATGTGCAACTACATGGTAGGTTTGTTGGTTGTTACCATTTTGAAATTGGTTTTATCCATTATTCTATCCTTGTGGGTTCTACTACTAATTTTGTTGATTCTGTTAGTTTGGCTTTTGATTTTGATACTATTAATTTTGCTGTTGTACTAGTCATTGTTGTTGTTGATTATTATACTGTTATTGATTGTTATGTTAGGAAAAGGGGTTTTGATAGATCACAAGAGTTTGATTAGAAGTGAAAGAACCATTATCCAATTTTATCTCCCCATTCTCTAACATATTCTCAATTAAATGCTTTATTTGGACATATCTTCGTAGATTATACCCATTGACTCGATGATAGTCATAGAATTCATTTTCACGGTACCAAACAGGATAAGGAATACCTTGTAAATAATGCTTTGGTATAGACTAACTAATCAAATTAGTGGCATAAAACTTGTGAAATACAATTTAATAGGTTATCTTAAGTCACTAAAGACATTATGTGCAGGCACGGTTCTTCTAGGAGGAGGGATTTGCAATGATAACGGTTGTTGTATTTGTTATGCAGGTTTTGGTTGTTGTACTTACGACATTGGTTAGAGAGGTTGCTGGGTAGGAATAAGTTGAAAAGGTGGTGTGAATGATTTATACATAGTTTGGACATGATAAGATTTGATTACTCCATTTTCCACAACATTCTTATTGTGATTGAATTACTTTGGTCTTTCATGGTTATTGGCTTGTGTTGGTTGTGATGCTTGCATTTGGATGGGATGTTGATCATTTATATGATTGGTACCTTGATTTTGATTATTTGAATTAAGCTTGATGACTCATTTATTTATGATCACCCTCTCGATCAACAAACCTTTATCAATAATCTCTTTAAATGTATGTGAACATTGCAGTTCCAAATGGTAGGCTATCTCACTATGTATATTTTTAGTGAACACAGTAGCTAATTGTTTATCTAGTAAACTATGGGTGAAATGGCTTGCAAGGGCTCTCCATCATTGTAAATAACTTGCAAAACTCTCCCCAACTTTATGCTTTGCTTGTGTCAGGGCCACTAATTAAATCTCATGCTCGAGATTATAGGAAAAATGTTGCACAAATTTATTAAAAAGATCATCAAAGTCTATAACTAAATTCTTGGGCAACTTCAAAAACCACTCCAAGGCTTGTCCAACCAAGATCCTTGGAAACAACAACAAAAGGTATATATCGCTATATGCCCTTGGTTGACATGCAACAAAGAATTCGATCAAATGAGCTTTAGGGTCACCTTTCCCTTTATATTTATCAAATTTTGGTGGTTCATATCCTGGAGGAAAGGGTGTCTACAAATACTCCATGTTGAATGGATAGGACCATACATCATCTAATTTGAACTTTTTAGTTTGTTTACCAGCTTGAATGGTAGCAATTGCAACCTTCATCTGTTGTAATTCTTGGGATATGAAACTAGATGGAATATTGGTTTGAGGGAGAATTTGGGTTTGGATAGATGGTTGGGAGTTCACAAGTGGGACACTTTAACCAGGGTACAATGGAGATACCTTTTGGGGTATATTGGGTTGGGGAATGGACTAGGAATATGCATACGTGGATTAGCATGTACATGAAATTGCACATTTGGTTACGAGATGTTATGGTTTAGGTTAGCAATAAAGGTTTGACTTGGGGGATTTTATGGGTGGGATGGAGGGATATAACTATATTGTGCCTGTTGTGGTTGAAAAGGGACATGCTG
This sequence comes from Torreya grandis, assembly GCA_037957365.1. Lineage (NCBI taxonomy): Eukaryota > Viridiplantae > Streptophyta > Pinopsida > Cupressales > Taxaceae > Torreya > Torreya grandis. The sequence continues at coordinate 1,981,373 of JARHVA010001643.1, forward strand.
TTGACTAATCAAACCTTGTTGTTGAGTGGGAACTTGTGTACCAAAACCCTATCTCTGGATTTGTGGCACATTTTAAACCAATGATTGTCTAGTAGGTACCTAAGAAACATGGGGACCTCATTGTTGCATGATTCCTTGTGAGGAAGTGAAAATAGGTTGTAAATTCAACATCTATCGTTGACCAATATTTTCATGTTGTTGACTAGTCATTGCTTGGTTTTGGATTGGCATATTAGTCTATGACTGAAGAGGTATGTTTGTCATTACTTGGTGAGGTGGAACATTTGTTGCCCCTGATTGAGGTTGTAATGTATTTGTCCTCTATTTTGTTGATATACTAGGTTGTGTCTATTGTTGTGAAATACTACTCACTACTTGTTGAGGAGGAGTAGAATTCATCACAATCTGTCATTGAGGTGTGACATTAACCGTTGTTTGATTACCTAATCCCATAGGTTGCACACTTGAGGAAGTGGTTGGTTGAGTACCACTTTGATCGAGATTAGATGTTATTTTCACATTATCCACTGCGTTTGGCTCACTATTCAGTGTAAAGGCTGAAGACACTTCTTTAATAGTGGGCATATGCATCAAATTATTTGTTGAAGTGATTTGTATGAATGGGTCAGAATTCAGATTCTCTTGTCTAGTTAACTCTATCAACACTCCTGTCGAAGGTACTAGGTCAATAAGAGTCTTACTCACCATGTTCATCTGATTGAAATCACATGCTAAATTTAGGTATGTTTGATATGCTATTTACATTTGGTTAAAGTGATATTCGATGATGTTTTTGCCTTAATTAGATATATTACGATCTTGATACATTATTTAAACTAGAGCCATAAGATTGCTAGAAGAAGCTTGTTAATCATAAATGATATTGTGGGGCACTCTTACTAGACTTGGTAAATTTTCATGAGGGAAGTCTGCTGGAAACTTGGCCCCTACCTCGATGGCTCTAACCAAAATCTCATCTTTATTCTCTAACAAATGTCACTCAAATAAAAATGGATCATACGTGGAATTTGCATTAGTAGAAAATGACTGTTGAGGAACTAGCTCGTCCACCGTGGGTATTGTAGCTAGGTATTGCATGGTTTGCTCTTGGTCTTGTTCTGAATAAGGTGGTGTGTTAACCAAATAGTTAGCTAATGGATCTTGGCTTTGTGCCCCTGATTGAGTATTATAAGAGGGATAAGAATCCATCTCATAAGCAATATTATCCGCATAGGGGTCTTGCACTATTTCTTCCTGTGCAACTATATTACTAAACCTTGGATTATACATGAGTCCACTATAAGTGTAGGAATGCATGTCGGGATCCATAATCAATGCTTTGCGATAAAAGGTCAAGGAGTTATACAAACTCTAAAACAGATAATGTCTAAAATAGATGATGGTCCAACTTGGTCTAGATTTATCAAAAATGATCAATAGATTTAAGTAAAGGTTTGTGAGGAAACAATCTAGCTTGAAGTATCTAATGTTTCATTGTTCACACAAAGGTAAGCAAGTAAATAGACCTAAAATCAAAATGCCAAACTCTAAGGTCAAAGTGTTTCAAATCAGTCTAATATAGGAAATTTAAAAGTTGTTAGGTCTTTTAGCCAAATGCAGCGTCAAAAGCTAGGCTCAAATAAGGTATGTGCTAGGACTCTTGGCCAAATGACGTCAAAAGCTAGACTTGGAAATAGATGAAAGTTTTAATCTAATGGATTTGAAACACTTCTAACAAACATTAGGCATTTGATTCTTGGACATGAAATTGATCAACTAGGTATAAGGTATGAAACAAAAGGCACTTTAGCAATAGTTTACTTTCTCACCAAAAATGGTATAAAACTGGGTTCTTTGGACAAATAAGCTAGACAAAGGTGATCAGTATAACTGTGCTTTAGACAAAGGATCACAAAAGTACACTTGGATTGGTCTGAAAATGTAGGAGCAAATTTAAAAATCTATGCAAGAGGGTCTATGAAACAATTTTTGAAATGTTTTGGACAGTGTAACGATGCTATACTACCCAAAAAAGCATGATAAAAAGGCTTGTTTCAATAACTCTCTAAGGCAAAGATGCTTTCCTACAATTTGACAACATAACACTACTTTTCTTAACTCAAAATGTTGGGACGGGGGGGTATAGGCTCGAAGTGCAAGTGTTTAGCACAAAATGGCTTAAGTCTATCAAGTGATGACAATGATTATGAGTCTTAAACGACCTTTAACCCAAATTGGAAATTAAACCTAAGTTCCCTCAAATTTAGTACAAATGGAAAACCCACTTAAGACATTAACCCTATGAACTTGTAAAGGTGTAATTATGAATTTAGATTATAAGTGAAGGACTTAAACAACTTTGGTAAAGGTCTAGACTCAATTTGGGTAGCATAAGTGTGCTAAAGTGGATGATATGACTCTCAAGTTTTTGATGAACTTTTTGAACAAAGAAAATTGATGATCTCACATAGGAAAGATAACACCTCTTTGTTCAAAAAAAATGTGGACTATGCGTTTGGTTTGGATTATTTGTTTACACCAAGTTTTGACTCTAAACAAGACTTTAAACTAGGATAATACCAACTAATTAATTATTCTTAGGTCCTAAACTAACAAGGTTTCTTGGTATTGTTGGAATCCATCAATATACATCATTTGAGAGGATTTTAAGTGTTCATCCAAAAGTAAATGCACATTTAATAGTAGGATTTTTATAGCCCCCCCTTCTCTCAAATGACATTACTACGACATGGACCTTGAGGTGCACCTTGCACCAATAATACTTCTGTGGCAAGTGGAGATTCATCTAAACTCTAACAAGTTTTCGAATGATCTAGGGGAATCAATTGTACAATGACTTTCACGCTAAACAATGCAAAAGAAAAGCACAAATTTTGGGTATGTATCACTTGGCTTATTGCAAAAAGGTCTAGTCTTTTTTGCAACCACTACATCCTATTGTTCGCTCAGTGTAGTGTGATGTCCAAAGTGCCACTGCGTCTTGTGTACAACTCTAAAGGAATTGCATTGCCTCATTTAGGGATACCCTGGCCAAAATCAACACTTGAATATGTCAATTTCACATCATTTAGTGTGCTTTAGTGTTTTTAGGCCAAATTATGCATTTTGAGTGGAAATTGGCCAAAACCTTGATTGGAGGTTATCAGTGGCTAGATTTAGGTATCTACAGGTAGTAGGATCAGGTTGATCCAAGCTTTGGAGAACAAATCTCATGATATATGTAGAGATCAATGGGGACCTTGGGAGGGGTTGGGTTGGCTGCTAGATCCTCCTCGCTCGAAACTTGGAGGCAGGTTCTAACTACTTTAGGTGGTAAGTAGTGGAGGTCTACATGGCTTGTTCCTATAAGAGGAACACTATCTCCTTCTTTCTTTTCCTGCCTTTCCTCATAATCAACATCAAACATGCTCCCATGAGTTGGTGGTGGCCAAAACCTAACAATGTCTTCCTTCTTCTTTTCCTTATCAAGCCTCATCTCCAACGCAATGTTCTTCCTTACAATATTCTTGAAAACTACTTCATCATTCATAACATCCCTGTATATCCACTCATGAACTCATTCTTGATACTTATATTCGATTTCTATATCTTTCTTGAATTTGAACAGATGTTTGGAAATGACATTGTTAGGGTTCCAAGGTTTGAAGTCATCCGTAGGCAATAGGTAAGAATCTCCATGCCTAGTAGTCACAATGATATCATGCCACTTTGTGATCCTACTCCTCCCTACCTTGTAAGGAACCTTGTGGGGGACTATCTTCTTGTTTTTGAGGACTCCATCAGCTCCATGTAACAATTGATAAGCCATCTCTTCCTCAACCAACTTCATTGGCACATACTTTGGTAATCTGAGAGGAGCCACCATCACTCCATCTATTATGATTACTGTGCAATCTGGATTTAAGCACTAGCTACCCATGTCCCTTAGAGTTTGCTTGACTTTCGGGGGAACCCTCGACATCTCACACTCATTGATTTATTTGTAAACAACTAGGTAGAATTCTTTTGTAATCACTCGAATGTTGCATATAAAGTAGTGAATGTGCATTATAGAGAATAATCGAGGCACAACTTCATGTCACTCAAAAGACCATGAATTCTAGCCTAGTTGGCAAGTTGTGTAAATTGCATCCAATAGGTGACTCATCATGAAGAATGGGGCACCATTCTTGCAAGTGTCATTCATTGCATATACTAAATTGTTGTTGATGATTTCCCAAAGTGGGGGAATTTGCTAATCCTCCAGGAATATCTGCAGTAATAGAAGAGTCCTTATGTCCACATAGCCAATGTGTGGGTTACCAAATATTCTATTTAATAAAGCTAGGCCAATCCTAACTCCTTTCTTGAATTGTTGGATGGGAAAATTTCCTTGGTCATCCATGAGGACAACTCCAGCTGGGTCAGTCACCCATGTAGTCAAGACCTTCTCTAGGGAGTGCACCTCATACCTATTATCAATGATAACCTGGTTGTATTCAATCTATGGTGAAGGGAGGTTGTAGTCATTCTCAAAGATTGGTCTTACAATGAAGGCAATAGGGAGTCCTTGAGACATCGACTTAAGCAACATGTCTTCACACTTAGACCTTCCAAAAATACCATAGACTAGATCGGTGCATGCATGACTTTTGGTTTAGCTATGGCCTTGTGGAGATCAATTGCATTGATGGCTACGATATCTGAAGCCAATTGGATTATGTCAGACATGGTCTCATTCTCATCAACTACCTTAGTTGCTTCTACATCGAAGTATATGCTCCTATAGTGCATGTCCCCATATGCAATGGCTTCTATAATGAATTTAGTGTCTTTGAAGACCACAAAAGTACCATATTGGAATAATAAGTCATCATTTATGAAAGAAATTCTCTTATCCAGAGTGAAGGGACATGCTTGCTTCATCTCTTTTAATACTCTAGGTAGCAATCAACGCCTTCTGCTATCCTCCTACAACTTTGAAAATTCAACAATGGCTATCTGGAGTGCAGTTTGCAAACAACTTGAGCTTTATCATATTACGAGAGCACAAACAACAAAGAGAGTAAATGCGTATAAATTTACAATGTGAATAAAAATGGCCTAATTGAGTAGCCTTTTGAAAGATTGCCTTGATTAATGCAAGGTTGATGGAGATATTAGTGCATGTCGTATTAACGTCAAGCTTGTCAACTTTGCTTATATTCAAAACAACTTCAAACTATTAATTTTATCAATTAATTGCAATAGGATTTAAATTTAGCTTTAATTCACCTTTGATTTGCCATTAGTTTTAGCTTTAAAGCTAGATATTGCCAAGTTTTGACACGTGGTTGCCACCTTAGATACAACTAGGTGCTTGTAGGGCTTGAATATGACTAAGTTGATTAGTCAACTCAAAGTCTGGACATGTGGCACTTTTTGATTGCCTTGTAGATTTTTAGAATCCATCTTAGCATGATGACTCATCTTATCTAACCACGTGGCATCTTCTAATTTGTAACGAGTTCTCAGGTGGTTCCTTTTAGTTTCGATTGGTCATGGGAGTGCCACGTGTCATTCTCATAGGCAATCAAAGCTTTTCTTTGCCAGGTGTCTCTCTCAGAAGGCAAACATGGTTTTCCTTGCCAAGTATCTCCCTTAAAAGGATTTTGGATAACTGTCAACAACTTGGTGCTAATTGTGTGGCTCAAGTGGAGACACACATCCCTTTCAGATGTGATCTCATAGATCTTGGGAAGAAATAGTATGGGGATGACATGTGATGTTATTGCATGGGTCCAAAGTGGTCACGCATCACTCTCACGGGCTTTTGTTTGTTCTCTTACTAAGTGTCATCTTCGAAATGTGCCCTAGATAGTTGTATACCATTAAGCCTTAATCAACCAGCTTGAGTGCTCCGCTCCCAGATGTCTACATTGTGAGCTCTCGTGAGCTTTGGATGGATACAACATGGTATAGACACACATTGATCTTGGATGAACTTGAAGGGAACATGCATCACTTTGAAAGGTTGCTCGGGTTTGGTTGGTCGCATTTGAGACACATAGTGGCATCTCATGGGCTTTGGAGCTTTGATAGGATGAGTGGGGGATGTGTGGTAACTTGAATTGAATGGGCTCATTTTTCGAGGCTGAGATCTTAACACGTATCCCTGGGATTTGAATTTCAACAACTAGTTCCCTCATGAGCTCTCTAGATGACACCGCATAGCTCACGAACTTGGTAGATTTGGTCCAAGTGTCTTATGAGGGATACGTTGAATCTTTAAGGTGTTGTGAAGACTAGTGAGGTGGACACCTATCCCTTTTAAGCTGAAGTCCAAACTTTTACATCTCATGAGCCATCATAAACTGCAACTTTAAATTTTGATGTCCTGTGAGATCAAGCGAGAAACCAAGTTCTCTCTCCAAAGACATCATTGCTCGTTTTAATCAAATTTAAACAAGTTTAAATTTAGAACTTTACAATTAAAATACTTTAAACATAATACAATGTTATTTCAACAAGACTAAGTGGAGCTTGATGCGTTAGTGTATATTGAAGAGCGAGGTTGCACTTCCCTAGCGAAAACCTGTTTGCGCATTCTTGAATTGTCAATGGTCAAAAATTCATTGTTTGAATAAACTTATAGAAGACTTGCAATAATATGAATATTTCTAAGTATTGATCCACATTGCAAAAATAAATAATTAACAAAAATACTATAGAAGCACAAGCAATGGTAGTTTAAATCAAAGCCACACAGTCAAATGTTTCACTATACTACGCATCTTGGGTAATTTTTAAATTTAAAGAAAGGAGGGTCCCCATTCTAAGAATTAGGGGTAGTTGATCATCAACAAAAAACACATCTATCAAAAATTACACATGGGTTAAGAACCTAAAAGACAAAACCACACTTTAAAGACATTAACACATGTTGGTGAAGTCCAAACAAGGCAACCTTGTCCCAAAATAATATGAAGCCCTATTCCTGATTCACATTAACCTCACATAGTCTCACAATCAATTTACAATCACTATTACAGTTATGTAAAAGTTATAGCTAAGTCGGTTATCTCTTACACTTTCCCTTTTTTGTACATTTCTATAAATAGTAAGTTGCAATTAGTTTTGTGTGATTATTTATATCACATATATTATGACTTACTTAGTAGTATGTCTTAATTATATTAACTCCCCTAATCCAAATTTTGATTAAACAATTTCATTTTCAATCTCAAGAGTTCCTCGTCATGCTCTATTAAAAAAATGATATATGTATTGTACCCATCCCAAATGTGTCTTTGAAATCTCCTAGAAAGCATGTCAATAATAATATCTAAATAAGACTACTATAAACAAAGACAAATAAAATATATATAATTTTCTTAATATTATTATAAAACTGGGATCAATTTGGTCACAAAATTATGTTGAAACAAATAATCATCTAAATTTAGCGATAAATCTAACAAGAATTGTTGCATTTTGGTTTATAGTGAAAATATGTTAAACACAACAAATACAAAAATCAACTTAACAATTTGTATATCCCCAACAAATTTAAAAATCACTAGAAAAAAATATCTCTTCTAAATTTAACAAAAAAATAGACGAATATGACAAGATTTCAAAAAACAAAACACAAAATTGTAATTTAAAATAACCATAAATAAAATGAAGACGACTCTACCAGATATTCTTATAAAACCCAAACAAAATTGGATACAAATATCCACCTATATTTAGCAATAACCCTAACAACAATACCTCCGTTTTCATTTATAGTTAAAAATATATTAACCACAACAAAAATAAACATAAACTAAATTGCTTATACAACCCCAAACAAATTTTAAAGTTAAATATGGTGAATACAAACATTAAACAAATTATTTGCATAATCTTAAACAAATTTTAAAGTTTCTAGAAAAATATGTCAATTAAATTGAAAAAAAAATTAAATCAACAAAAAAAATTAACAAATGATTTTTATGGCAGAAATTTGTGACGTTTTGAATATGGACGCTTTTTAGATCCACTTCTATGATTCTCTATTAAAAACAAAAACATATAAAAGATCACATAAGTGGATCCGAAACACGACGATATTCAAAACGTCACACAATTTCTCCCAATTTTTTTTTATTTGTTTGAACTATCAAAACATAAAATCTTAAAAAAAAAATTGAAAAAACAATGCAGGTATTTATAATTAAACTATACTTCTCTACGATTGAAAGCCCTTGGACGGGCTGGGCATACACTCCCACTCCCAACCATTCAAAGCTTCCAATATAAGATACGTATGAAATTCTGGCGGGAAGCCGAAAACACGGCCGACATAGAAGGAGATATGCTCTGCTCTTAAAAATAAAAATCATCACATTCGCAGCAGAGGCAGTGCCGCAGCTTCTCCTTTGGCCTTAAGAAAGATTGGAATAAAACAGATCTAAAATGCACTGAGCGAAAAAAAAAAAAAAAATGGCACCCAGAAAACAAACCAAAGATTCAAAGAAACAAAAGGAACCCGCTCAATCTCGAAGAGGAGTAGCCACTTCCAAAAGGAGCAACCAGACTACAAATTCTGAGCCGGCAAAATTTGGTATAGAACATTTTTGGGGCCGCTTAACACAAAATGCGTCTCAAAATACTGCTTCTCAAAGCACACAACAATCTGATAAGTTCTCAGAAATCACCGTGTTCGATAAGCCCTCAGAGGTTCCATATGACCGGGTGCCAGAAAAACCTAAGCCCCACGAGGAGGCCTTACGTGACGAGCTGCTTAAGGATCCTCAGAAGACTCCCGTATTTGACAAGTACTCGGTAACTGCAAATAATGGGAGATTTTCCGAGGGCTCAAAATCTCCCAAGGCTGAAACTATTGAACAGCAAGAGTCTACACCAGAAGCTCATATTCGTATGGATTTTGGGCCGAGGTTGGCCACAGGAAGCGAAAGCGGTTCCTCAGAGAAATGCAAACGCACGAAGCGCTCCCCTGCATTGGTGAGCTTCCTTTTCCCCTTCTGGGTTTTGGATGGTTTGTACAATTTATGTATAATTAGATCTAAAAATAAATTATTAATAATTTCAGGCTTCCACAGGTCAATATTGGTAATATGGATTTGGGTATTAGCGAAATATGTGTTACCAGCTAAAAACATATTTTCATTTGGAAATCGATTACATTTGTGTTTTTTAGCTGGAAGAGCCTGCTTTTAAATCACCCTGGTACGGGCTTCAGACATAATCCATTTTTTGCCTTGGTGTTCGCTTAAAGCCAAGTGTGCTTGGGGTATTTATTTGGTCCAAGTCACTCCGGGTTCTCACCTGATTTCATCCCTTATTTCATTTCCTCTTGGGGATAGAACTTTGGTGGGCTGTCTATGAGCCCATCATCTCATACGTGGGACATCACCCCAAATCAAATTTATAAAGATTGAACTCATAAAAATATATTATATTACACTTTGCAAAAATACCCAGCTCCCACGGCTATATGAATACCCATTGGATGGAAACCAACATTGGTGCCATCAGTATGCAGGTCAAGCTAAATCTATGAAATCAAAATTTGGATCACGAAATTTAAAACATTGAGCAACTTCATTGTCAAGGTCTGTTTTACTCCCAAGTTTGGTCACAAGGTTGAGTCTGAGGAGTACACAATTTGACCAATTTTTAAGGCAAATGAAAAGAAACCCGCTCGTGGATGTCCAGAAGGTGGTTTAATACACCAAATCGGTGTCTGTATGGCTGTGACCTAAAAAAACAATCTTGATCTTTAGCTTTTATATCAAAGCTGCTATAACCAGGGGCCATAAGCAAAGAGCATAAGAACAAATCAGTGTTACCAAGACTGCGAGATCTTCACCAGATTTTAAAATCTGTCGATATTTGAGTCTCTCATAGCTCCAATCAGTGTTACTGTTAGCCAATTTTCATACCCAGTTTTGCATTTTCCTTTGGCTAAGTTCAGCATCTCGTCTGTTTTCAATTCAATTGTGAAGGACTTGTGAAGAAACCGGTTGTTTCTCTTCTTTGGAAGCTTTGTTTCAGCCTTGTTCAAGTGTTTTTTCCCCCTTTTTGCCTAAGTGTTGTCTCTTTTGGAAAGGTCTTTCTCTTCCTTTATCTTTTCCATTCAAAGTTTGCCCTTCGGAACTTTTCCAAAGGGTCTTTCTCTCTTCAGATTGCCCTTCGGAAAGTTCCGAAGGCTCTTTTCTTTCCTCCAAAGTGCCCTTCAGAAAGTTCCGAAGGGTCACTTTTCCGTCCAAAGTGCCCTTCGAAAATTTTCTGAAGGGCCACTTTTCTTCCAAAATGCCATTCGGAACTTTTTTGAAGGGTCACTTTTCTTCCAAAGTGCCCTTTGAAACTTTTCCGAAGGGTCACTTTCCCTTCCAAGTGCCCTTCAGAAAGTTCTGAAGGGTCACTTCCCAAGCCATAAGCAGGAAGCCCGAAGGAATGAGCAAGAAGAAAAGGGCGACAGGAAGTCCAAAAGAATTCCTTTGGACAAATTGTCCAAAAGAATTCCTTCGAGAGAAAATCCCGGAGGAAAGAGCTTCCAAAAAGCTCGAAGTAATTATTTCTGAAAAAATGGCCAGTGACATGCAGGGGGACGTCAACCTCAGAGCAAGGAACTAGCCATTGGAAGTAATCGGGTTTGAAAACCCCAAAGACTTGGAGCTTAGAAGTCCGAAGTCTTCAAGCCGAGAAAGTTCGAAGTCGAAGAGGTCAAAAAACCCGAATGGGTCGCCGAAGAGCAAATTGGGTTTCTTCAAAAACTTAGCTTATAGACTTTATAAGCTAAGTAAGTCAGAAAACCTGAATGGGTCTGCACAGTGCAAATCGGGATTATCCAAAGACTTTACTTATAAACTTTATAAGTCAAGTAGCCAAGAAAGCCCGAAAAAGTCTTGACAGTGCAAATTAGGTTTTCAAGACTACTTAACTTATAAAGCTTGATCCAACGGCTGATCCGTGACAGGTAGATCGACGGTGTGAATCAATGATCCGAGTCATTCTAGATGGCCAATGGAAAGATCAATCAATGAGCACACAGATTCCAGCAATGCCTCTCCAAGGCAAAACAAAATGAAAGTGACTCTTTTCCACGCCATTGCACATATCGACAAGCCAAGGAGAAGCGGTTGGGCGCCGAAACAAATTTCTAACAGGTGGCTCCTTTGACAGCAACCATTTTAATGCCATCTCCAAATATCTCGATTTGGTTGAGCAGCTGTTGGAGAAGCATCTTCAAGAGGGTCAGCCAAGGGCGTTCAAGAGGTTGACATGGATCAATTAGAGTGCCCTAATGAGCATCATTGGCAAAGTCAGTTGCAGTTGAAGACAAAGACTTCCAACAGAATTGATTCCTCTCCTTGGCGCTAAAAGCTTTCCTCTCTTTCTTCCTTCTGGGTATATATACAACCTCTTGGCTAGTGAAAATGGAGACCACGCAGTGTATGGCGAAACCCTGTTGGAATGATTCAAGTTCTGCCTTTAAGCATTTAGCATAAATCTGTTTTCTTCAAGTTTTTTTGGGTTTTTGATCTGAGTGTGCAAGAGATGTATAGTGTCAGCATGTGATGATTTTCCATCCTTCTGCCCACTTTATCCTTCATACCTGAACAAGAGTTCTTAGTCTAACTGGTCACAGAGTGTGTATCCAAGTGTATTGAATTTCTGCATGTGTATTACTGTCTTGAATGTGCAAAGTTTGCCTTTTAGTTCATTTACCTTGTGTCATTTTTTACACATCTCACCTCTGTGTTGAAATATTGTTGTTAGAATCTTTAGAGTTTGGGAGTGGTTTGTGCTTTTGCTGTATTGTGCACTAGAATTTGACATTCATGTGGAAAATAGTTTTGGTGTATCACCACTCTTAGAATATGATTTCCTTTTCTGTAAATTTCTAACTCTTTTCTTTTTAAACAAGCTGGTTTAGCAGAGATTGTATTGCAGAGACATATACAGGGAGCTAGCCCTTCAATCTAGAGGTCCATTTCCTCTATAGGCATACTCACAGCCTTGGAAATGTTCCAACATTGCCCAAATCTGGGAGAGGACTGAACATTCTCTTCTAGGGTGCAAGATTTGGAGACAACAGTTACCAAGACTGGTGAGATCACCACCAACTGAAAAAATCTGTTGATATTTGAGTATCTCATAGCTCTGCTGTAGGCTTTCAGGGGTCTTGAGGAAAGCCCTTACTGATACCCACTGAGAAATCATCTCCAAGCTGTCTTCATTCTCAGCTCTGCTGCTCTATATTGATCATAATCAATACTCTTCCTAACAAAGTCAAACATATTACTGTCAAACCAGGGTTCCCTATGAGCATTAAGATATGTCACTGTTCCAAGCCAAGATTTGATAGCAGTCAATCAGCTATCTAAATTAGAATTATGTATCTGAAGAGAAGGAAACATGGTTGTCAGACTAGGGCTCTATATGAGAATTAAGATATGCCACCGTCCAATGCCAAATGTTGATGGCAGTTGACGTGATATCTAAGTTATTAACATGTTCTATCTTTAAGATGTCAGGCATGGTCTATTGGGAGGGATATAGGGTATGGTGTTCAGGAAAAAGAGGCTAGATATAGGCCATCGAGTGTAATATTCAAAATTGCAGATGTGGCAAAGCCATTTTGACATAGAATGGAATATGTCATAATGTAGTAAGTGATAGGTATATTAAAATTTAAACAATCAGAGGCCAAACAACGTTAATAAAACATAGAAGCAAGTGTTTACACAAAGCCAAACATGGTATAATTCAAATACTAGACAACAGCTTGTGTGATTAATTAAGTTTCAGAGCTTGATGGGTAGATGCTCCTTGTTGACTTGCCATCCCTTGCATCAGATTCCTCTTAAGACTCACACTAGCTTCCACCAGATGCCAAACTGAAGTGAGGTTGAAGGACTTTTGCTTCAAAGACTTTGACGTTCTTCTTTGCCTCAAACTGCACTTTTGTTGAAGTAAAGCTCGGCTTATTCTCTAGCTGCTCGCATCTGTCTCAATTTTCCTTGGATTCTTGAGGAAGTTTAGAAATTTATTGGTCACAAATTCTAAACTGAAAATGCAGTAGACAAATGGTTGAATCCAATTCAGCATGTAACCATTGCATCCAATTTCCCCTTCAGTTGAATCAAGTGTTCTTTGTTAGTATCTAATCTCAGGGATGCCTGGCCTGAATTGAAATATTCAGGTATGGTTTGCCTTTACCCTGCCATTGCCTAAGTTCAGGACCTCAGATATATCCAATGACAATTCACTAGAAGGCGCCTTGCTCTGTTAGCAGAGTTGACGGGAATAATTAACTCAAATACAATGAGAAAACCTCATGAAGCAAAAGATATCAACACCTTTCAAGGTTTTGGGGCCATGGTAAAAATCCATCCTGGTCAAGTGTTTGCATAGGACTTTCATCCAATGAGTGATTCTTGCCAAATAGATGTTCCTATGGATGGCTTTACCCTTCAGAATGTTAAATAATGAGATTGAAAAGGCCAAAGCGAGACATTTATACCATCCTTGATTGCCACAGACATGCCTTTATATAAGCTGCTTTGACTTCAGCAATATTGCTAACAAATGTGCCAAAGCCCCATCTAATCTTGAATCTTGTTGATCTCCTGGGTTTCTAATAAAAAAATCAAAATATAATTGCTGTATAATAAATGCGGATGGATAAGTAGAATTTTAGAGGATTATTCATCTATATATTGCTTGTTTGTTTGTGTTTCTTTCTGAGAAATGGCGTGATATAGTAACTTCTAGAACTAAATACCAAAAACACTTAAATTATAAAGGCTATTTATTGAATGTAATAATTTGAATACGGAATATGAAAACATTCACCCTTTTTTCTTGTGAATTTTAGCAATGTTTTAATTCAATTTTGTAAACTTTTTAAAATAGCCAATTGGTGCTGCAGAACATATACTTCATTTTTTAGTTCTCATTTGATTTGAGGGTTTTGAAAAAGGGATTGCCGTTTGAACAGTTGTTAAAGCAGAGTCAGGATGAAGGAGTAGATGATGTCAAATACAAAAAGACTCCAATCATAGTTCGCCTTGAATCTATTACGAAAAGAAGACACAAAATCAATCAAGTTCAGCTAAATGCTCATCAGCTCAATTGTACCCCAATCCGTGCGTGCATGGAGAAAAAGGACATGAGCACAATTTTGCAAAATGCTTCAAAGCTCAATTGCACCCCGGTCTTAGAGGAAAAGGTAAGATATTCCTATAATTATTTTTTCCTGTTTTATCTTTCTTTTAATTTATCTTTTTTGGATTTAAGCAATTGTAGGTCTATGGATTCTTCACATAATCTTTGGTATGAAAGTGAAGGGATGAAATCAATATCCATAATGTATTATTTGATATGTAATACATGCAATAGCAAAGCATTCCTGTAACGAATGCTACTTGTACAGTACATAACACTATTTACAAGTTCAAGATAGCGGCTTAACATTGTGATTGATCATATATTTCTGTAGCTAGTCATGATAGATACAAGGTTGAATTCGAATAATAACAAAAATGTTGTATCAAAGAAACATTGCTAGAATCTTAATAAATTAATGGTCTAAGAAGATGATAAAAGGAAGAATAAGAAATGCGTCCGTTACATTTTACATCATGAACTGTCAAAACTGATTGAATTTTTGTCAAAGAAGGTAATAAAAAGGAGTCTTGGTAAAGTAAGAGAGTTATATAGGCCAAATGTTGTTAAGCATTGTGCTTGTGACATTAATGATTAAACCATTTGATTATCCTCACAAAACATGACAGCTAATTGAATTCCATATGGGAGTTCTAGAAGCAAATTACTAGAAATTTAAAATCCACTAAGATTATAATATGGTAAAACATAATTTTTTGACAAAATCATACAATATACTAATAATAAATGTCATGTCCCCATTCTGGCTGACATCGTTTAGTGTGCCGGATTTGCCTATCATGGACTCTCATAGGCAGATGGTTTTGGTGAGAGAGTCATCTTGTTGATTATTTGGAGATTAGTTGGTCGTATTTGCTCTTGAAGAAATTATATTTATTTATTTGGGGCCAAAATGTTATATTTTTGAATTTAGGTGCACTTTTTATTAAATTACTTTTTATTTAAAAAGTATAATGATGTTTTACAAGATGTATTACGGAAACTTCTAGAATTTCCGAAAAGTGCATAAATAGACCTCATGGGTCTCTCATTTGTTATCCCAGTTTATTTTGATCATTTGAATCTTCTTGAGCATTTGTAAGGCTTGATAGTCTGCAAGTATTCAGCTAAATCCTTGAGAACGATACCTCTCAAGAGATTGCATAACTAAGGAAGTGGAAGATCTTTTGAAGGGTTGCACATTGGAAGTGGTATTTAGAGATTTCATGTTGAGTTTCATTTAGTATTTCGGTTCAGTTTGAGAATTGAATAATTTTGGCGCTCCCTAGCATACGACGATTTCCAGCATACTGAACGGGTTTCAAAGGGGCAATATTGGATGGAGCAGAATTAGTCGCTTACTCACTTTGTGCATTCCACGCGGCTATATTTGCTGGAAAAACTTAAGCCAAGGTGGAGACGGCAGACTCCAATATTGATAGTTCGGTGATTGGGTTAAAATCGAACATTCAGGGATCACCAATCAGCCTTTTTGGGCAGATCGTGGGATTTGGACAGTCCCAGAACAACTGCGCATGGTGGCCCAGCCTAGGCGTCCAGGTTCAAGGCATCATCAACACTAGAAGACAAATTAATGTCAGAATCGCCCCAATACGGCTTGTACGGACAACGTACGAATAGCAGCAGGGGCGCAAATAAACCTTCTTTCCATTCAGCTCATACTGGCAGCAATTTCCATTTTGAAGAGTGGGGCGCATCATTTCAGCGGTTCGGCAGAAGGCGTCAGGTGTTTTTTGATGACTTGGCAGCTGCTAAATTATTCTATTTCTTAATTCATATCTGACAGGGGCGACTTCCTCAAAATTCATGTGAGCTGTATTGCGTCCCCTATTATCAGCATTTAATTTGTTTGGGACAGCAAGGCGTCTATTACCAGGTTCATTTTTGAAATCATATGCATTTTGATAGCATTTTAGTTGCATAGGAAATTGGTACGGCTGTAGGTGGCTGTCAATTATATGTGTTAGCCAAGAGTATTGGCTGTTGTCGTTTGCTATATTGAAATATTCATATTAAAGGATATAAAGTTGCTGATTGTTTAAAAGATTCTCTATCAACTAGATTTATTTGATGCATGGTAAATGTTTTACAAAATGTCCATGTGAGATGGCTAGTCTTTGCATAGTTAGTTTCCATATATTCGTATGACGAAAAGTCCAAAAAGAATTGCATATCTGCATGTAGATCCGTTGTAAGCATTGTAAGGGTTTAAAAATCAGTCCTAGCATTCGTTGCCATCAATTGACTTCAACTAAAACACTGCTCCAGTAAGCTACAAAGTTGCATGTAAACCATTTGACGAAATTACAACCAGCATTTAAGTGAAATTGTGGACAGATTTGAGTTGGTTCATTACAATAAACTCTAAGGGAATGCAATGAAACATATCACAATGACCAGGTAAAACAAATTGATGTCTTTGTATCGATTATTGTTAGTGTATACAACATAGCTTAATTCAAAGGGCAAAGGCATCCTAGATCACTCTTTTTGCCGATAGACATTCTACAATGGTATCAAGGGAGTGTAATGGAGCGAGTTGTTCACAATTATGTTTGATCTTAAATTTGATGTCCATTTGATTGTTACAAGTGAATTTCAACTTTTAATTTGATGCCAATTTAACTGTCACTTAGAAGTTTTTCCTTTTTGCTTAGAGAAGTAAATCGAAAAATCATACTATCTTGGCCATACGGTGGAGTTTGGAGCCCCTTTGTTTCTTGGAAAGATTTTTTCAAGCCCGGCACAATGGTGTAGCTAGATTGATGTCATTTGTCACCAGTCAGTTGGAAATTGGCAGAGAATGTAATGGAATTTTTAATCAACGTGGTATGTGAAAAGTCCGAGATAAGAACCTTGAGATTGATATCTCTCGACATATTTCAGATAATATGTGTATTTAAGATTTCTGTACTAGTCTTATTCTTCTTTGATAATTCTGTATGAAATTTATAATACTACATTAAGTTCCGTCAAAATCTTATAATACTACATTAAGTTCTGTCAAAATCAAAGGATAAATAGTTGGTGGAGTTCATAACTGAATCTTGCTTTGATCATCAAACGAACCAATTTTTTTTTCCATGTTTGCAAATGAGTTATTTGTTGATCGTCAGGTGCATGGAGTAGTCTAAGTCACCTAGTTCAAGTTTGTAAATTAGAAAGAAGTTCATTATTGCAAAAAAGTTTTGATTAAGCTAGTCATTAGGTTCGACATTTGGAAGCAGGCTGATTTTATTATAATTTTATTCTATTAAACAAAAACAAGTTTAAAAACAAATACAAAAACAAACATGACAAAACATTGTAAATTGAACATTACATGATACGTGATGTTTCATATCAATGATCCTAAATGTAAATTTGTAATATTAGAATTTTAAGGTTTATAAAATAGAGGAAAAAAGATGAAAACAGGAGATAAACAATTTCTATGCGTTCTTGGACGGAACGTCTTACATCAAAAAACTTTAAATCAGTAAGAGTGCTCAAGGATTAGCGTCCTTGTCATGATTTCAATGATCTTCCAAGACATTGGAATGGGCTCAAATAGAGAACCTATTAACCACAAAAATATGCAATATTTTGATGCTAGTCAGTGGAATGCTCAGGAAATCCATGATGCTGGTCGGTTGATGTCCTGTAAGTGCTTGGAAAGGCAGGGAGAAGCCTTGCTTGCAGTTCTACAGTTTTACTGCAGGCAATGCATGACCAAATCAATGCTTTAACATCAGAATGCACAGAAAGCCAATGAAGTTATGTTTGAAATGCAACAAGTGTCTTATTTGACGTTGAAGGAACCTGCAACATTAGGGAGGCAAGTTTAGAAAATTAGGTGTTGGCATCACTCAAAGATGCTCTACACCAATCTTTCTGCAAGTATTAGTTGATGACATGTCTCCTCAATTTGGGGTGTGGTATGTTGGTAGGAAGCGTGTGTTATCCGCATATAGAGTAACTGATTCATACGAACACATCCTTGAGTGTTAAGGATTGATCCCAATTCCATGAGATGTCTGGGGGACAACATTCTAATTTGCCAGAACCTAGATGTGTTATATCCGAAAGAAATGTTCAACATATTTCAAAAATAGAAATGAGCATTCAGAGAATGATGCATAGGAAAGATGATAGTACCATGACAGTAAACTTTATTAATCTGTGCATTCTGTACAAGGCATATGGTTGAGGGAGAGGTATGGTGGTCTATCATCCAGTTGCTGTGTCTATTCTATGATATTTTATGTTACATATCTATCTAGATATGTATACATAATGTTACAAGCCGCGGAGGCTAAAGAATCATTATGGAAGATGAAATGGTTGCTTTTCCATGTGTGACTCTTCACTTTTGTAGGGTAGGCTGAACGGCATTATAATAAAACAGTCAAATCTGGGGGGCTCTGCCCCTTAAGGACTAAGGAAACAACACTGTTGGCGTTCAACAGTAACTGTTGTGAGTTGACCATAGTAGTTTGGTTTGTATGTGTTTTGAACCTTGACAAAGCCAATGATGAAGATTGTGAAAGGTTTGGTGTGCATTTGGATGGCGTCACATCTGATCTGCCTAGAGTGCCCCATGCCACTTGAAACATGTGTGCAATATCTGATGAAGATGGATTGATGGTCTTGGAAGTAATGTGAACCTTTGGAGGTGGTTTGGTTGTAATATGACCATGAAACATTAGTCAGCTTACTGCAGGCCGAGAGAATGGGCTTTGCATTATCATTGCAGTTGTATTTAGAGAATCCACTTGGATCAAGGATGTTGACCACTACTGTGAGAAGTGGTTAGTAGAGGAGTTTTTACAACCTTGTTGGTGTTACTTTTTAATGCTTGCTGACCAAATGAATTTGTTACAGTTTGGTCATCTACATCATGTGACATGCATCTGCTAGCTTACTTTGTGTGTGCAAAAATTGCAAAGGCTTGGCGTTGATATGTATGATTACCTCTCACTTAAAATTTGTGTGTGTGACATGCATCTGCTAGCTACTTCAACAATAGTGTAGAGCTCGATGTCATATGTTTAAGAATGCTGAGCTGAATCTCTTAATGTCCTACTGTGTCAATACAACTCTTATCATGTACTTAAATATCCCTATCTTGATTTGAAATTGTCGAGATTTTGGTATGGCAAGTATAGGGGTTGAAGAAAGGTTTTGTAAAAGCATTTTGAAGGACCATTTTTGTCCCCCTTTCCAAAAGAATATTTTTTTTGCTTGATCCAAAAAGTATAGTTCAATGGCCAGACAACTTGTAAGAAGCTTAGTGTAAAGCATCTTGAAAAATTGATGAGTCTGAAGGATGTGACTAACCACTTGCACAAGCCGTATTTGGTCTTGAAATTGATATTTCAAACATCTTCAGGTTGTAGACATGTAAAAAGCATCTCCAAAAGATAATGAGGTTGAAGGACATGACTAACCATTTGTAAAATCCTTGTTTTGTATTGGAGTGATGTCCCAAAGATCTCCAGGATCCAAGCACTTGGTGGTAACCTGATTTAATGTCCATCTTTGCAAAATTTTGCATTTCAAAGTTGGCATAGTGTGTGTTCTTGATAGTGATGTCTATTTTCTTAGCTCGTGCAGGAAAGCTAGGATTCTTTGTCAATTTAACTTTACTCTAATTGTCACATCTCATTGGTGTTGGCATGGATCGTTTGAAAGTCATCTCCTCCATTATTCTTTGAAGCCAAATTGCTTCTTGTGTGGCTTCTGTGGCTGTTTTGCATTTTGCCTCCGTGGATGATAAAACTATTGTAAACTGTTTCTTGTTGATCCAAGAAACCACTTTGAAATCCAAGCTGAATGCATGTCTTAACTTATACTTCCTGTCATCTTTTGAAGCTGCCCAGCCTGCACCATGGCCACTTCATTTTAAATCTTTCTTCTCAAATAGGATACCAAAATTCAAGGTCCCTTTGATACACCTGAGAACTCATTTGGCTGCATTCCAATACATCATCTTCAACAAATTCAGAAACTTGTATAATATGTCTACAACAAAGCTGATATTAGGCCTGGTAGTTGTGAGTTAAATCAGACAACCGATAATTTGCTTGCACCTATTCTTGTCAATGTTCTCAATTTGTTTTCCTTAAACAACTTGAGCCTGAATTACGCCCAACTTCATGAGTGTATGACAAGGATTTCAGGTCTTCATTTTAATTTTTCTCAAGCAACTCTGCAACATATTTGATTGAGAAATGAAAATTTTATGTTTGTTTTGCCAGACTCGACTTCCTAGGCAAATTTTTAACATTGCCAGGTCTGTCATCTCAAATGTTTTGCTGAGGTTCGCCCTGTCTTCTTCAATTAGATTGGAATTGTAGCCTGTAGTGATCAAATTATCAACATAGACCACCAAGGTAACCATATCTCCACTCGTTCCCTTAACTGACATGTTTGCATCTGATTCACTCTGTTTGGAACCTAAAGACCTTAAGAATTGATCAACTTCATATATCAGGTTTGTATGAAGCTGTAACAAGCCTTGACTAACATGTAAGCCATTCTTTCTTTGCCTTTATGTGCGAAACCCTTTCGTCGGTTGATAATACTTCTTTGTCCAAATCACCATTCAAGAAAGCATTTTTGATATCCATCAAATGGGCTGCCCATCCACACTATGCTGCAATCAAGAACATTGTCCTTATTGAAACAATTTTTGTAGTGTGAGTGAAATTTTCTTCATAACCAATACATTCCACCTTTGATAATCCTTTCGCCATAAGTCTTGCTTTATGCTTATCATCTGATTTGCTTCTTGCTTTGGGGCAGTTCTGTTTACTCGTAAGAGTAATTTCTCATCAATGCATCAATTTCTGCATGGCATCTCTCCAAATCTGCTCTACATTAAATTGAATAAAATAGTTTGGATTCCAAACTATTTTGTTTCAAGCATAGATGGCATAACTGGCGAGTAATTGCTGGTTGGTCGGTTACTCACCAGGAAAACCACTAGGCGAATAACCGCCACTCGAAACTGCCAAATTTGAAAAATTACAATTTTTTTTTAACTGGTGAGTACTCTCCGGTTACATTTAGATAACTAGACAATAAATAAATAAAATAAATGTTTAAGTATAAGTTTACATTTAGATAGGGACGTCTAGTTTCTTATACTTTTAAGTTATATTTTATTTATATACTTTCAGGATGTTTAAGAGTGTTTTCGGACCTCTAGGAGCTATAATGCAAATTCTAGGTTTTGGAGAATCCTATCATATTTGAGACTTAGTCAAATTTCAGGGTTTTAGACTTAGCCATACATATTTCAGTGTTTCAAAATTTCAAGGAGACATCGTAGGAGGAATGAAGGCTGCATGAAGGGATGTAGGTATGATAGAATAGTATGAGAACATCTCTTGCAAAGTGCCACAAGTCGACCCCACCCCATTCCCTATGCATTCTTTTCAGTCTTTGCACATTGGGCATTCTTTTCAGTTTTTAGATCTGTAGTTTCCTTTTTTCTTCTTCTGCATTTTAGGTTTCAAGTCCATATTTAGTAGCTTACTGCAAATAATCAATCTTATGTTCTCATCACGCCTTTATGAGATCTTGGTTGATAAAAAATTGGTGAGCGTAGAGTATTAATGGTTGCAGGAAAGTTAATTAATAGAAATCCCCTAGGTTAGAACTGTGTTCTGACAGTTGTAAAACTTACAGACGCTGTCATTTTGGGCAAAGTGGTTATCAGTTTTACTTGATTAGTGATGTGAGGGGTACTGTCCCAATACTCAAGCCATCAAACAACATTGTATACATATTTTAACTTCCATGTATTTCACAGTGTATAGGAAGTGACTAGGATTTTTTTTTTGCCAATAAGAAGCTTAAGGGTTTGATTTTGTGGTGCACTAATAAACGAATAAGTTATGGCAAGTTTTTTATATGTATTTTAGAAACGGGATAGTGTGGCTATGAGATGGTGGAAACCTCCATAGTCAGTGCCCTTTAGTCCTATTCACTATTTATGACTGTATATTAATATATCATAGAGCTTATAGATCAAACAAATCTCAATGTATTATGTCTAAAAAAATTTGGTAACATTTGGTAGATCTACATTGTTGCAGTATTTTGTGTTTAGATTCGGTCGCAATATTCTCTATTTAGATTTAGTTGCAATATTGTCTGTTCAGACTTAGTTGTAGTATTCCATGTTCAGATTCAATTCCAATATCCTTATACAGGGTTCTATTTTAGAAAAGTACATATGCATTTCTATTCTTGAAAAGTAGAGAAGCAATTTTAGAAAAATACAGTGAAAGGGCAAAACAAAGAGCATTTTTTGTCAGAAAATTGGTTTCTCAATTTTTTTTTGATTTGTGTGGAAAGGCCGGAGACCAATATTTCCATGTGGATTGAGTACAATTTTTTTCTGGCCAATAAGGTGATTGCACCATTGTGATTTTTTCATTGAGACGATCATTTTAATTGTATTTCACTTTTTCAGATTGTTTTTTACATAATTTTCACTTGTAGTCTCAAAACCATTTTTTTGATTTTTTTGGTCCATACGCTGATTCATCGTTGTGATTTTCTTGTTGAAATGATCATTTCAACGTGTATTTCTCAAACCCTTTTTCGAATTTTTTTTATATACAAAAATTTGAGCTATTTTTTTTGTGCTCAAGTTTTTGTGCTAGCAATGGCAGAAAATAAGATAACCATCTTAAGTTCCAACTACTTTAGCTGGAAATGATACATTACTGATGTGCTCCTTAGCAAGGGTCTTTACCACATTGCAATGAAAAAAGAACTTGCACCTTTGGGCCTTCTCAAACGACAAAAATGGAAAAGCTGTTCTGATGAAGCTAGATGCATCCTTGGTTAGTTTGTATCCCCTAAATTCAAGTTCCATTTTTAGGGCGTCACGGAATCTTATAAATTTTGGATTACCTTGGAGGAAATTTATGGAAAGCATAAATAAGATAAATATATTAATGTCCAATGAATGACCACAAAAGTAAGTCAAAGGGACTGCAGATAACAACATATGCAAGTACAAAGCGGGAGAACCAAAGGATTCCTGAGAAAGAAAAGAAAAGTACAAAGCCAGAGAAAGTGGCAAAACTGAAAAGAGCAATTCCACGAACCCAAAACTGGGGGTGGAAATGCAAACGAGAAGAAGAAAGGGAAGATGGCCAAGGAGAAGCAATGAGGGAAGTGGAAGATCCAACTCTTCTAACATTCGAGGCCGATTGGAAGAAAGAAACTCTGGATGGAATGGCGACCAGATGAAGAAGCAGTAGAGTGCGGATGTCGCCTACTATGTTGTTGTCTGAACACTGTATTATATCTCAAAGGCTTGGTAGATATAGTCTGTCTCTTGGTGTAGGACTTGGAATGGGTTTGGCTATGATGGCTTAGGGAACGGTGGATGGTATCTTTGGGTCGAACAGATTTGGAGTAAGAAGCAAAGTTGGTATCATAGTGGTGCTTAGTGCCTCTCACTGAAGGTAGTACTGCAAAGAAAGAAGTGAACCGTCGAGTAGAATCTAGTCTGGAATGTGTCTAAAGTGTGTGCTCACGAAGCCTCAGAGCCTCCTATATGTATAAGGCCAAGCACTTTTGATCCCCATATCTGAAGAAATTAGAAAGAGCTTGTGCCCTCCTAAATAGGCAGTAGAACCTCCCTCTGATCTCATAGTAAATGGGGTAGTGAAAGATGAAGTGTGTCTCCGTCTCAGTCTCCTGGAGACTACACAGGTGGCAAATCCTATTAGAACGATCAAGGTGGTGATTCGTCTCGCACCGAACTTTGTGAGAACTTGTTTTGAGTTGGCCAAGGGGGGTGCAAAGGGCATGCATCTAGTGACGAAGAGTATATTGAGGACAAATAATGAGACCGTCACACAACTCTAGAAAGTGCTCAGCATAAAATGCCATTTTAGGGTGTAGCCCCCTGTGAGGGTTCACCCAAGTGGTGTGGATGAACTGCTTGTAATTATCCTCTCTGATGATCTTGTTCATGTAGATATAAGGTGGCCCGGTGCGTCTAAGGAATACTGAAAAGGAGGAAGATGATTCGTTTGAATGCCCACTGACCCTAAGAGGTTGAAAACCTCAGCGTACCAATCGTGACCAAGACAAGGAGAATTTGAACGAGCAATAGCCTTTGATGAACAATACACCAAATATGGGTACCTGTCCCACCCCTCAATGGAATTGGCGAAGCCCCGGATGCAGTGTAGGAAAGAAATCAGGTCAAGCATGGTCTCCATTTTGAAAGGATGGGCTCCAAACTCAGCGAAAATAATGTGTTGGGGGACAGTATGCTTACACCTGATAAATCGGCGAAGGAGAAGTGTCTGGACTCTCTTTGCAAAATCTTAGTCAGTCGCTAGTAAGGATGGCCCCCAAACAATAGAGCTGTAAAGAACAATGGGTCTGATGAGGGAATCCATGAGGGCCATTTTGGAGATGCCTTGGAAGTGGTGGTGAAAGCATTGTCTCTCAAGGAGGGCTAAGGATCCATAACCCTTATTAACACGATGCTGGAGGGCTTGTCTCAAACTGAAATGCGGGCCAGAATACTGAACGCCCAAGTAGGTATATATGCTAGTGATCTCAATCGCCTCGCCCCTAAAGAAGAAGTCGAGGTGCGAGGTCTTCAAACCATTGAAGACCATAACCTTGGTTTTACCTAGGTTAATCGTCAGCTACCGAAGGTTGCAAAACAAGGCTAAGGTATATAGTTGTCTCTGTAGATTATCTAGAGAGGAGGCCAAGAGGACCACATCATCAACAAACAAAAGGATGGATATCAGAACCTAGTGAAGTAGGCACCCATCGCTATCTTGGATATGCTTATGGAGGAAGTACTCGAGCTCATCTATGTAAATCCCAAAGAGAGTTGGGGGACAGGGGACGAAATCTGATTCCCCGTGGGTTGTGCAGAGGCGACCCAAAACAGTCTTGTACAAACGCATGATGGTAGTGAGAAGGCTCTCGAAAATGCCAATGTCTCTGAGTCTTTGAAAAAGTGCCACAAGCGAAACCAAGTCAAAAGCTTTTCAAAAGTCTACAAAGCAACAATAAACTTTTGATGAGCGATGACGAGCTTCCTCAATGACAGCCCAAAGAGTAAAGATATGATTGATAGTCTGGGGAGCCGGATGAAAACCTGCTTGGCCCCTAGCTTTGAGGTGCCAGCGCTCTAACTCCTCAGAAAGTTGCATATGGTGGATTGTAGCATAAAGTTTGGAGAATGTATGACCCACCATAACTGTCTTGTAGTTGTTGGGATCCTAGCTGGGGCTCGATTTGTGGATGGGTTGAATGGTATGATGCAACCAAGCTGACGGAAACCCAAAGCATACAACGTGGTTGAAGAGGTCAATCAAATAGCTACCAAGCACCCCATAACCATACTTGAAGAATTCTGCTTGGAACCACTCCTCATCCACTACCTTGTTACTATTCATCACTCTAACTGCCTCAATGATATTTTTCTATGTGAAAAAGTGGCAAGAAGATGGTGGATTATCAACTTGGATAAGTGGTTGTCTAGGAATATCATAAAGATTGGAAGTGTGAGAGAGCATGGATTTGGGGCTAAGCTCTAAGGGAAGAGTAGAATGGCGAGGGAAAATGGTGTGCCAAAATTGCTTAGGAGAATGTCAGAGAGATGCACATAAAGTCCATTTATGCTGGGAGATAAAGAGGCATTTTTTGTGGCGGAGACAACGATAGGATGTTTTCAAGGTGGGATAAGAGGGGTGGGCCTGGACAAAAGCATGCTGTAATGGGCAATGTAGGGATTTGTACTCATCATCATACCACTTGTTCATGGGGCAAGCTTTTTGTTGGTGGGAAGCAGAGGAGGACCAGGTGGAGCTAGGGAAGGACATGAGGGCAGCTTCCCAAATGATGGAAGACAGATGAGCATACTTGGCCGTAACACTATCTAGTGAAAAGAATTGGGACTCAGAAGGGAGAAGTTGCCGAAGGTGGGAGGTAAAGGTGTCAAGATCCCCTTTGTCAAACTAAAAAATGGTCCGAGGGAGGCCATGAAGGGGGACGGTGACAGGTGGGGGAATGCCAATACGGAGTGATAAAGAGAGAAGAGCATGATTGGCAAGAGGAATTGGGGAGATAGAGAAATGGTTGACCAATGACAAGGAGTTTTGGCTAGAAAGGACGTAGTCCATTACACTAGCACCCCCACCAAGAGGTTGGCAAGTAAAGAAATGAGAGTCGGGAAAGCAGGCAATCCCGTTGAGGATCGATAACTCATGTGATTCCCCAATTTGCAGAAGGTGTCGGCCATAAGTTGTGAGGGGCCTTGAGCCATCCTTTGAAGTCCCATGCAGGCTAGCTATCTCTGGATCCATTGCTTGAGTGCATAACATATCCTTTGAATGATTGTGGAGAGGAAATTGAAGGGTTTTGGTGTGGGCGTTGAAATCATCTAGAAGGATGACTTACCCAACCACTGAATACTGAGCAATGCTATCGTACAAGTCAGTAATAGGATCACCGTCAGGACCATTATGGATGGCATATGGGGAGGAGGTTGGAGGGAAATAACATACTGCAATTTATATATCTCTGGATTGATGGGCAACACCCCAAACACAAACCCATAAGAACCTAGCAAACTCATCTTTGGTGACCAAAGAAATCCTGCTTTGGAGGGAATCTCGATACAAACATGCTACACCTCCTGAACCTTTGACACCACTTGAACTCCTAGTCTCCTGCCCACATGCAGAGTACCATTGACAACTCATGATACTAGGGAGAGGCCGCACAGGACTCTCGTGAGTCTCCGTGATGAAGAGGATGCTCGCGGATCCAAGAGCATCATGCATAAGGCTGGGTGAAGACCAAAAAGAGCTATTGCTATTCCAACACCTAACAGATATGCCCATACTTTGTTGCCTCTCCCACCAGGGCCGTCATTTGGAAGTCCCAGGTTGAGACTCCCATCCAAGAGGGAAGGTGTCTCGGATTATCGCTCGAATGTTCTTGATAACTACCCACTTCCTTGCCTTTCGTGTTGTTGTAACCAATTCCTTGGAGTGTTTGAGCTCGGCTACTTGTGACCTGGTAAGATCTTCATCAAGGAAGATCTTATTTGGAAGAGAATATAACAGCGTTTTGGCCCTAAGAGCCTTGAGTCTATCTGCTGTTGATTTGAACCGGAGAAAGAGGGTAGACTTGTAACCCAACCAAGCACGATCCAGATTAATATCTTGAATACCCATAGCGGCTTTGATGAATGAATTCCCAACCGCCAAGGGGTCTTGTGACAATTGGGGTGAGGGGAGCCCCCTTACCTTAAGGTTTAGCTCATGTTTGCGCCTAGTGCGTTCCTCCTCTAGTTTGGCTTGGACAACCTCCTCAACGGCAACCATAGGTGGGGGAGTATTGTCTTTTCCACTTACCACTTGTGCCCATGATTGAAGATGTGATTCTGTTTCTTGTTTGAACGAGGCTTGTTGTAGTCTAATCTCCTCCTGTTGATTCTTGAGATCAAGAATCCTGGCTTGTATGGTGTCATTGGGACAATTGAGATTGTCCACGTTGCTTGAAACCTTTTCTTTCAAAATAACATTTTTGGATTCAACTGTTGCCATCCGGTTGGTGAGAACACACACTTCCGTGTGAAGAGCCTTGTTCACAATTTCCATCTGTTGTACTCTGTTGAGCAATTCCTAACGATATCAATGTTGTCCTTGAAGTTCTGCCTATCCAATTTCTACATACCTGTTATCATTTTGATTGTTGTTTGCATCATTTGCCTGGGGCTCCATATCTGCTTGGTTTGAAAACATTTGTGTTGGAGGGACAACCTATAAGGGTGAGATGGAGAGAGGATTGGAAAATGAGTCGCCAAAGGGCATCAAGGATCGACTCAGTCACGACTCAGCAACAAACCCAAGAATGGCCAATGTAGTCTGGAATTTTGTCAAATAGCTGGCAGCGGACCCAAAAAATGCCCAATATAGTTATTCAGTAGTTTCCTAAAACAGAAAGGCGAGATAGCTCGAGACAATCGCATGCCAGCGTTGTTATAAGCTTGTTAAGTGGGATATTGTCAGTTTCGATCAGAGTTAATAAGCTTGAAGACTCCTTTGCCTCTGTGGAAATATGTATGGGATCAGTGCTCACATCTGCGGCTTCGATTGTTGCAGACACTTCCCAGGGATTATCATGAATACAATTCATGACCTCAATCATTTTTCCATGATTATCATTTCATGGTTCAGGTTTGTGAAGGTTCTTGGAGTGTTTGTTTGCGCTGGTTCATGGTAAATCGTGCTAAGGACGGTTTGACAAGGCTTAGGGAGCTCGTCACAGAGGAGGTTTGTCACAAGATACAGTTGTGTTTTTTGAGCCTTCTCTCTTGTGTCATACCTTGCTCGTGAACCTTCCTATTCGTGATCCTTCTCTTTCGTGTCCATCCTGCTCCCACATCGTGCCCTGCGTGTGAACCTCCCTGTTCGCGATCCTTCACTACAACATCCTTCTTGCTTGCGATCCTTCTCTCTTGCATCCTTTCTCAGTACCCACAACGAGAAAATCACAATTTGGAGTGTCGTGGTGCCTTGGAGTTGGAGAAATGTGAATACTTCCTGCAAATGCGAGCCTCCAATGATGAGATTCTTGTAAATGCGAGCCTTCAAATCTGCCTGCATCCCTCTTGCTCAAATCTGCCCGCGTTCCTCCTATCGAATCTACTCGTGTTCCTCTTGTCAAATCTACTCGCATTCCTGCATCTTCCTAATATTTACAACTCCCTCGACCTTACTATAGAGCGAGACTCCAAGATACTTTGTATTAGAGAAGTAATAGTACAATGAGCGCATGGCAATTGGAAAACGAGCTCACTACTTTTAGTCTAGACAACAATCTTCATATTGAGGACTTCATCACTCTAGTCAAGCGCTTGAGGCTTCTATTTTTGGAGACTAGTGAAACTAAGAATGATGAAAAATCATTATGAATATTTTGTTTTAAATTGGGCCGCCCTTATTCAATTTTAGTTTCAAACTACTACACACAAGACTCCATGGGCTTTGCATACGTGACACTGACTTTTAACAAGTTTTGTGAGCAACTTTAGAGAGAATAGGAAAAACTAATTTTTATTGGGGAAATCCGAGTTGAAGTTACTAAGCAATAAACATTAGTGGTCAATGCTACTAATGTGACATCACAACCCAACTCTAGCAAACACCAGGGCCCTACCAAAAAAAAAGGGAAAACCAAGGCTTAGTCTAAGGGTAATCAATCGACTCAACAAAATCCTTCCCCAAGTCAAGACAAAGGCAAAGGGAAAGTAAATGCAAACGTTGAAAAAGAGTGTTGAACTTGGTGTAACAAACCAGGCGATGCTGAACATTAGTGTTTCAAGAAAATGACATACTTAGAAGCAAAGATGAAAAAATGTAGTTCCCTCTTGCTAAGACAAGAACAACACTTTTTACAACAACAAGATCATGTGTTTGGATTTTGGATTTTGGATTCAGGAGCCTTTCCCCATATGACGCATGATGGCTCACTGTTTGAAAAGTTTGACCAATGTTGCACAACCAATTTTTTTGTGGGCAAGTCTATCCCTTTAGTTGTTGAGGGTGAAGGGACATTATTGAGATAGATAATGGTGTATTCAACAAAGTTCTCCACATTTCAGACTTGTTTGTGAACCTCTTATCCATATATCAGATCACACATTCAGGTGGAGACAAAATCGTTGAGTTTACACTTATCGATGTTGTCTTTAGAAATATCAAAGACTAATTTGCTATTGTAGCCACTGGCAAGGTTGATCATCAAGCATAATTGTACAAATTTGACAACTTCGTGTTCACTCAACCTTCACAAATCATGATTGCACATGGTAATGACTTGAGTAAATTTCAGCATGAGTGTTTTGGTCACCGCAACTATCGTTCATTGTAGGATCTCAGTAAGCTTAATGTGGTTATTGGTTTGCCACAAGTTTCTTTTGAGGATGGAGTTTTTCTAGGTTGTGCACTTGGAAAACAACACATGGATCCATTTCTCTAAGGCAAATCTTTGAGGGTAAGTGACATATTACAATTCGTTCACAGTGATCTTATGTTCTTTTCCAATGTTTCTATTTAAAAACATAAAGTTGTGATTGCATTTATTGATGATTTCTCTTGTAAAGCTTGGGTCTACTTTTTCAAAAACAAAAGCAAAGTCTTTGAACACTTCAAAATTTCCAATCAACTTTAGCATATTGTACACGACACCCATACGCAAAATGGTGTAGTTGAGCGAAAAAATTGCACAGTAAAGGAAATAGCCAATTGCATGGTACATTCCAAAGACTTGCCTCCACATTATTGAGCATAGGCAATTTAGTGTGTAATCTACATCCAAAACCGCAATCCCCACTTCGTAGTGAAAAATATGACTCCCAAAGAAAAATGATCTAGTGTCAAGCCACATGTTTCTGATTTCAGAATTTTTGGATGTAATGCATGAGTGCACATTCTAGATAAAAAAACACAAAGCAATGGAAAGGAAGGCCTGTCCTTGTATCTTTGTTGGCTACTGTGAGATGTGAAGGCATATTGTCTTCTTGTTTTAGGCACCACTAAAGTGATTTACTAGCGGGATGTGTTTTTTGATGAACAATCCCGATCCAAAACCGCAATCCCCACTTCGTAGTGCAAAATATGACTCCCAAAGAAAAATGATCTAGTGTCAAGCCACATGTTTCTGATTTCAGAATTTTTGAATGTAATGCATGAGTACACATTCTAGATAAAAAACACGAAGCAATGGAAAGGAAGGCCCGTCCTTGTAGCTTTGTTGGCTACTGTGAAGATGTGAAGGCATATCGTCTTCTTGTTTTAGGCACCACTAAAGTGACTTACTAGAGGGATGTGTTATTTGATGAACAATTCCAAACTTTTACGTCAACATCTCCTACTCCATTACTTTTTGTTGAGTTGGACACAACTTCTGAGGTCTCTAATGAAGAACAAGACACTTTAGATGACTCCCATCTGGAGAGTTATTACGGTTCAAATGATGAGCTACATGGACGACAACCAACACCTTCACCGCGTGTGCCAAAAGACATTCAAAATGCACCTGCCCAACCAACACAACCTCTACCAAAATGGGTTCGCACAATTTGCAATGAGGTCGGTGCATTGGTAGAGGATCTAAGAGATCCAAGCACGATGAGATCACAACATCCGTATGGTGTTGCACATTTTGGCATAGTTGGTAGTGACACATGATCCAAAGACTTATCGTCAAGCTTCTAAGCATCCTGAATGACCTATGGCAGAAGAAATTCTTTCTTTGTAGAAGAATCACATTTGGGACTTGGTTCCACTTCCAAAAGGAAGAAAACTAGTGAGGTGCAGGTGGGTACACCGCACTAAGTATGTAGTAGATGGGTTTATTGATAGACACAAACCCTGACTTGTAGCAATTTTTTTTTCACAAGTTAAAGATGTTGACTACTATGAAACCTTTGCTCTAGTTGCCAAGATGAATTCTATCAGGGTAGGACTTTCCTTGGTTGCAACACATTAATGGGAAGTCCATTAGATGGACGTCAAAAGTGTTTTCTTGAATTGAGACTTGCAGAAAGAAATCTACATGTCCCAACCTTTCGGGTTTGTAAGTAATGAGAACTCCAGCTTTGTGTGCAGATTGAAAAAGTCCTTGTATAGTTTGAAACATGCTTCTCGAGTTTGGTGTTGTTGCTTGCACAACGTGCTCTAATTTCACATTTAGAAATAACGGAAAGCTTTTTTCTAAGGAGTTTGGTTTTTTGATTTAATGAAGTCCGAGTTTGTCTTATTTAATGATTTGATTGAAATTGGTCCTTGAGTAGTTGCACCCTGAATACCATGTTGGCTGTACTCTTTCAACTAAGTTTGAATTTAAATGTTCATCTTATGTGCTTGGTCTAAAAAGATTGCATTTGGGGCTTCATAGACACAACTATTTGAGTTTGCATTAATCTAATAAGTCTTGGTTCATTTTGATCAATGTTCTGAAATGCATTTGAAGTTTCCATTTCTAGGCCATTTTGCCTCAAATTTATACAAGTTGTCTAACTATTTCAGGATCTTCATGACCTTTTCGTTATCAATTCCGTCCATGGCTTCTTTTTTGCAAACTAGAATGGCTAAGGTTTTGTATCGAGTTACCTTTAGACTTAGTTGTTTTAAATTTTTTGGGCTTAATTGACTTTAGATTCAGAAATTGGGATTGTTTATTTGCATGATTGGATCTAGTTTTGATTTGTTTTCGAGTAAAAGTGACTAAGTTTTGATGGTTTCATTTTAAGTTTTAGTCGCTTTCAGATTATTGGTTTGGCTTTGGCTTTGGCTTTGGGTTAGACAGAAGACTATTTATTTGTTTGCAGACTTGTTCTCTTTTTGTCTTTCCTTTTGTTTTGCTCAAAATTTAAATTCGAAAACCAATGGCTACTATCCTTTTCCCACTAACGGTCATTTTCCTTTTTGTGAGCCTCTGGGCAAGCAAGGAGCTACCACTTGTCGCTCGCTCATTTCCTTGAGCCTCTTTGGGACTTAGTTGTTTTGTTTAAGTCTTCTAAACGCTTGGGATGTGGACACGTGGCGCAATCCCACTTCCCTGGGCTCCCTTGGTTTCCTCAACAGATTAAAGACCTTTTGAATGCTTAGGGTCTCGTCAAGTGGCGTATTCTTGTTTATTCAGGGCCTTGGGACACTGTATAATTTCGATTGACAACAGACCTCCCGAATGCTTGGGATGGTGTCACGTGGCACGATCCTCTTTCCTCGTTCCCTAGGATGGTTTGTATGCTTGCAAACCTTTCGATGAGGTCCCAAATAAGCGAGATATTGACAAGTGTGAAGATCTCACTGCATCAAGATCATATAGGTCATCAACCCAAGTAGACACTAAATTAGGCCCCAAATGAGCAAATGGTTGTGAAGATTGTTTTTCATTATTTGTTCATCGCTGTGTGCATACTGGCCAAACAATAGATTGGTTCCATGGAGTTCATCTAAGTCAAATGAATCATAATTGTTCTAGCTATAAAACAGGGTTACATCTTTCTCTTTACTCTCATCTTTTGTTATTTTTTATATATCTATTAGAGTAGGTAGAATAGATCTGAAGTTGCAATCCATAATTACAAGTCATTGTTATTAATGCACTGTTAAATATATGTATGCAATGAACAATTATTAAATTGGTTGTATCTTCATGTCAAATTCATTTTTGCTGATTGTCTGAGCAATTATTCCATAGGACTAGGATTAGCTATTATTTATTTGAATTTATTTTAAACATGCCTTTTGAAATGGTACTGTTTCACATCAACTTCTGAGTTACCTTGCAAGCCAAGACCTGACACTAATAGACTTTAGGGAGAATTTATCTCCTTTTAGGAGAGGTTGGATGGATTCCATCCCACCTAAGTTGATGTGCCAAACGACCCTTCAACACTTGGTATGAAAAGATCGACATATTCTTAATCAACTCTGGCTTTACACAGAGTCCCTTCGATCCCACAATCTACACCAAGAAAGTAGATGGGCAACTCCTGATTTGGGTCCTCTATATCAATGACTTAATCATCACAAGGAGTTACGCCAAGTAGATTCATGATTTGAAGGCTTGGATAATGAAGTCTTTTGAGATGATTGACTTGGGCTTATTGCATTTTTTCTTTGGTCTTCAAAGTTCACAATTTAAGAAATGATTTTTTGTTAATCAATCCAAGTATGCTCAAGACATACTCAACTACTTCAACATGAGAGATTGCAAGTCTGCATTGATTCCTTATCAATCTAGAGTCAAGCTTTTTCCAAGTGATTTTCTCTTTCAATTGATGGTATACTCTATAGGCAATTGGTGGGAAGTTTTCTATACTTGACTCATACTCGTTCTAGTCATAGTTTAAAAACTTGTACTCAACACCCAAAATTTTGACTCGTACTCGGGACTTGGGAGTTTCTCGACAGTGCTTGACAACTTTATTGCTATTTAAAGAAACATATAAATTCATAAAATAAATTTAAATAAAATGTAAAACATTGTTAAATGATATGAGAAATGAATGTAGAGAATGCATGGGTATGTTTTCTATTAATTTTCAGCCCAAAAAAAGTACAAAGTACAATACTCAAAGAATCATGTGAAATATGAAATATAAATATTTCATTTCATCTCTAGCCCCTAGTATAAGTCTGTTGTGATTACCTCGTGGAAGTGGAAGGCAAAGATTAATCATTGTATTAGTATGTATTTCTTGAGGCAGCCTTCAACAATGAAAACCCTAGGCTCCAATGATTGTATCAGTAT
Source organism: Torreya grandis (assembly GCA_037957365.1). Taxonomy (NCBI): domain Eukaryota; kingdom Viridiplantae; phylum Streptophyta; class Pinopsida; order Cupressales; family Taxaceae; genus Torreya; species Torreya grandis. The sequence continues at coordinate 2,015,873 of JARHVA010001643.1, forward strand.
GTTATGTGTCACTGTCAATCACTTTGAGAGTCTAGACATAGATTAAAAAATCGCCAGAAAACCATAGCTCCATTACCTGTGCATTGTATTCCTGAATCGCAAGAAAAAACACAAAAATAAACGTAAAATCATTTTTTTTTTTATGCTTTTAACCTCTTCTTGGACAAGTTGCAACAATAAAGTCATGATTTTTGCCAAGTGTTATTACTCGAAAAAAATTGTTGATTTATTTGGAAAAACTTTGCTTGTGATTTATGAAAAGATTAATCGTTTAAAGTCAACTTGCAATTTATCGACGAATTTTGAATCTATGGTCCTAATCTTTCATTTGTTGTGAAATTAGTATGACACTACTTTGAGGACTCCCAAGAAAGCCGTTGGCAAGTTTCTAGATTTATTCTAAGGCATCTTTGTGGTACTACTAACTATGGGAATGAGCATAAGCTAGGAGGAAAAGCCTCGATTTTTTGTTACACTTCTAGTAGGAACACAACAATTGTAGGTTACATAGACAATGATTGGGTTGGAGATCTAGACAATCACAAGTCAATTGTAGGATACATCTATCATCTTGGGGTAGGTCTTGTAAGAAGCAGACTAATATTGTTTTATCCACTATGGAAGTTGAGTATAGTGGAGCAATTGTTGTCAGCTTTGAGTTAGTTTGGGTTTGGCACTTTCTTTCAAAATTTGGATTTCCATAGACCCAACCCACATCGCTTTGGTGTGATAATCAGAGTGCCATCCACATTTCTCGCAACCCAGTGAAGCACCAACACACAAAGCAAATTGAGATTCACATGCATTATGTTTGGCAAGTAATAGAGGACAAGGTCTTTGATCTTAAGTTTTGCCGAACAGATAATCGTGTTGCAAACATCTTCACAAAACCTTTGCTTGAAGCCAAGTTTATTTAGCTTATTCGAATTTTAGGAGTGAAGGAAGGTGTCGTCAAGGGAGATAGTATAATGATTCCTCTATCCTTCCCTTTATCAAAGCACATCTTAAGGGGGGTGTTAAGTGTATTTAACTACTCATACACTATTATTTGGTTTTAAGATGCACTTTTAATATTCATTTGTAATTTGTGGGTAGGCACTAATTAATTACTTAGCCGCAACCCATTATTAGAGAAGATTATCAATTAAGTAAATGCTTAATTGACTTCTGGTAATAATAGGTTTGTCTTATTCTATTTATAATTGCTCTCCAAAATCCTAACATGAAACCTAGCCTCCTCTCTTATCTATATAGGAACATAGAGAGCTAGTAGGTGAGACACATTGTGGATGAAAGTTATTGTTATATTGGTAGGTTTAGGATAGTGCTCTTAATCTAAAGAGGTAGCTATGCTATTTGGACAAATCCGTGTTATCTTATTTTAATTTTTTCATCGATTTATTTATGCATGTATTGTGGGTGTTTGTCTTATGGTAGCTAACACAATTCTGGACCCTATCCAAATATTTTAGTAGATAGCCTGATATGACATCCAACTTTGTGAAATACTTGGCATGCTGAAGTTGGTCCAGCAAATCATTAATCTGTAGAAGTGGATATTGGATCTTTATGGTGATTTTTTTGCATTCTTTATGGCTATCTTTAAACCCAAGGTTGCATTCATTTAATATTTCTCTTGTTGCTTTGAGGTGATTGACATTGCCATTATATTGGGAGTAATGTTCAATGACTTGGGAGGATTGTTAATTCTATATTTAGGGTTGTATGGGTGTTCAATACTATTATTTGTTTAGCTTGAAGAAGTGATAAAGTGGGTCTTGGATGTTTTGTTCTCAAGAAACAATGCTACTTGTGAGCGACCATCTTTAGTTAACAATGCTGAGAGTTTGGTGAGTCACCTAGGACTGATAGGTCTGGGAGTTTATTGTTCGTCAATTGGCAGTTTCTATTTTGTCTAAGCAAACACTTGGTTAGATGTTATATGCACATACATAATTAGAGTAATGATTATATTCTATTGATTCTACTTAATAGTTAGATGGGTCTCTCGCCTTGAGGCACTTATGAGTTTTGGTTTTTTGTCTCTGGTGTCATAAACAATAGCCTAATGGTCTATTAATGCTTGTAATCAGTGTGACCAGATTTGTCTGCTAGGGCTGGTGTTCCCTCACCCCATTTTTCAAAGATACTCTGAAGCACATATTCACATCGCAGTTGGATCTAGATGCTTTAGCAAATTTGATATACTTGAAATTTTTCAATCCATATAGGGGAAAATATTGAAATTGCTGAAACACACCCATGGCAAGAAGTGCGATATCAAATATTGCATATGTGACTATTTTGTTTTGCATGTCGCTTGGTGATGTGTTTTATTTACTTAGGTCAGCATATATTTTGATTTGCGGTATTATTCTAAATGTATATTTGAAACATATATATATATATATATATATATATATATAGCTCAATCCCTGCTTCCTAAATTTAGATCTCTCTGCCCCTGCACCTGAAAAGCGTGTGCGCTCTAATCTGCACCTGTGCTACTGGTAACCTTATTCATAATGTAATGTGCAGTGGCCGTCTATCCCGTCATTTGTCCTTTCATAACACCACTTCATCAGCAACATAATTAGGAGGGCCTTCTGACTGTCACAACTGCTGGTGGTTCTAGCTTCTTTTATTGAATATTGCAAAGAGGCTCATATAGGAAGAGATGATTTCGCATATTGAACTATTCAAGGATGCACTAAAATTTTATGCTTTACTTGAACGTTGAATGCAGTTTCAAGATTTTGTCAAAATATGAAACAATTTTCTCCTTTCTCATTGAAGTTGAATAAGCTCGTATGCATTCTGTATAACTGTTATTTCCTAGTAGAAATACCTGGTAAGATTATTTGATGGTTGGAGTCTGACTTCTGGAAGTAACTGATGTCTTGCCAAAATCCAGTGAGCAATATTACTTTTGATCCTGTAGTTAATGTGAAGTATATATACTTGCATTCGTATATATTGGTTGTTTTCAAGCAATATGTGTGCACAATGTCGGAAAAGCAAAGGCTGATGAAATTATGCTGGAATATACAGAGCTCTTCATGTCTTGCTGGAAAAGTTCAGCGGTGGCTTTCCAGCCCCAGTGTTAAAGCATTTGAGAGAGCCAAATTACTGTCAAAAGAGAGTTCCTTGGATTTAACTAATAAAGATAAAGAGAACATTTTGACACATATCAATTTAGATTTGCAGGTAATTTCAAGTTTAATTTTGCTTTTTAATTGAGCTATAACTGATTGCTGATTCTATTGTTGTTTATGATATATTACCTTATCAAACAGCTAAAGCTTATATGATGCTTACAGGGTAGATGATTAGAATGCCATTTAAAAGACCAGAAATATTCTACGGTTTGTTGATTATTGGTTTATGATTCTAGGTTTAATTCTGAGAGTTTCTTTGCAGGCTGCTCAGAGTCCAAGAAATAAAAAACAATTGAAACAGAAAGGGTCCAAGGAAAACAGAAAGGTCTGGTTAGGATTTTGTCTATTTGCTATTTGTTGCGAGTACAAAAATTGATCTTAAAATAACTGTTCTTTGCAAAATTGCAGGCACTGATTCAACTAATTGATGAAGTTGAAAATGTCCTGACCGATTCTTCATTAGTGACCAAGGATGAAAATAATGCCGAGAATAAGCCTTTGGATGAAGGTGCATGTGGTAATTCAACTGCCATAGTTGTTTCAGGATATTCAAATGAGGAATATAACCTATACTTTGGAGACCAGAATATTTTTTTGGAGCCTTTCACTTCAACATTCATTGAGAAACCTTTCAGCACTAGAAATATTGGGATTTCTATCCTTGAAGAATATGATGGTTCTGTATTTCGAAACAGTTTTGTCAACTCTGCAAAATCGCCGGAGCAATTTGATGCCAATGATCAAGATGTTTGTTTACTAAAACCAGCAAGCAACATGAATAATGGTCAACTAAACATTCATTTCCTTGTACTGGAAGTAGGTTCTGTGTCTTTTGTGATCCTAATAAACACATCTCTGGCATTATTTAGTATTCTATATTTGGAGCAAGCTAACTTTTCCATATGTTTCAGCTTTTTTAGATTTGCTTTCAAATAATCTTTTCGAATACTTAGTTTCTTTCAATTTTTTCATTTTCTTCATGTTTTTCACGCTTAGGTTGCAGATATGGAATGTAATTCAAATGAAACCTGTACAAGGTCTTCACATAAGGTATTCCTTTTTTGTCATCAATTTTTTCTGGTTGGATATTTTGTTGTTTCCTTTAATTAGTAGTAAAGTTGGTGATTATGTTTTTAATTTGTGTTACACTATCTGTGTTTAACTTTGTTTTAAATTTATTTACTTGCTGGGTAATTGTATTCAGGTTTTACGCTTATTAAATGAGCAAAGTGGATTAGAGCGAATTTTACATCTATGTGACGAATGGTAAGTTGCTAGTCTTATTTTACTTGTTTATGCCTATAACTTATCTTACGGCTCCCTTCCTCCCTCCCTCCCCCAACCCCGCCTTTCTCCTCCCCTCTCCCCCCTCCGTCTCTTTGGCTCACACTCCTCTCCCTCCTCCAGTATATACGTTATAATTTCAAGTCACGCTTGTAAAAAACATGCTCCATGCTCAACAAGTGGCAAAACTAATTAGTAAATTTCTCAATACATGCAAGTGAAACTGCAATTATATGAGCTATTTGTTTGAGCTCTCAAGGACAAACTATTTGGTGTGTTGTTAACTGATTAATTATTTGAAGTTGTGTCAAGTGCACTAGATGTTTTGTGTTACAATAGCAGGCTTGAGGTTGTTGGAAAGTGAGTAATTGCTTGAGCTTGAAATTTTATTTTATTTTTACATTGTCACGGGTTATTTTAGGTTTTGATTTCCCTGGCCTTTATTATGATGTTTTGCAACCTCCAAGTTACATCTCAACCTCTACAACTTGCACGTTATTGCAGATAGATCATATTTAGTACTAGAGGCGAGTTCAAGTTAGTAGCATAAATAACATTCACGAATAAAGACCGTCTTATTGACAAATGGTGAAGACTGGATCTCAATCTAGAAAGGAAGGAGAATAGCCAAAAAAAGAACGAAAGGATAAAAATATACAAATGGCCACAAGTGACCCCTATAGGTAAATGGGGTTCTAAATGCACTGATGTTATACCAACAAAAGGAGTGAAAAAAATCCTACTTACAAATCTAAATGAAATAGGACATATTGGAAAGATAATAAAAAAAACTCTAAAATGGAGGAAACTAGACATCAGCTGCAATGTATAGATTGAGGAGGAAGAAAGAAATAATTATCTAATCCTTCTTAGAGGTAGAAGATAGGCTCTCCCGGAAACAAAAGAGATGGCTTTCCTAACATCCAATGCTTCTAATTTGTCGGTGAAAGTAAAATAGTTGATAACGCACCCAGGGGAACATATTCAGAGAAAAGTATTATGGCAATCACCCCTTTTCCTATCTTGTCCGCGGTTTGTCAAAACTAGGTCTGATCACATAGTGGTCCAAGCAAAGAGAGCAATGTCACAAAGAGAGCAATGTCTGATAGCTGCATTCTTGTCATATTGAATATCTGCAAATCCAGCATTCCCGTGGATATTCTTTACCTCCAATTCGAGAAGAAATCTACCCATTAAGATCAGAGTTTAAGATAGTGGAAGTAGAGCGGCCAAATGAACATGTTGAATTGATTTGGCACAACTATACAGAGAGATGAGCAGATGGATTTAGTTGTCCAAATTGTTGCAAAAGTTGATGTTATCCAGTGCAACAACCATTACAAGCAAAATCTAAAGTTGGCCTGCAAGCAATTGTCCAACCTGCAAACCCATGGATATCAATAGTAGTACTCGATACCTTAGCATGTGCAATACATGGATTATGCCATGGATGCTGTTGTTGAGCTCCACATTGAAAGGACAAACCAAAATGGAGATACCTATGCATGATCTGGCACATAGGTGTAGAGAGCCACACTGGTTGGTTACTAACTACATTTAATCCTATGTTAATGCTCATTAAAATCTCTATGTCAGATTCAAAATGGATTATTAAGCTTTTCTGGTGGCTGCAAGATAGAGCAGCAGATAGCATGGAAATATCAAATCAGTATTTCAGAAGCTACCTGTTAGGTTGCAAGAGAGAGCAGTGGACAATATCTCTGCAAAAAACTAGGGAAATCAGTGAAGCCAATGCTAAGGAGTTCAGCCATTTCATTGTTAAATTCAAGATTGCCAAAATTAAGAGAAGTTTGGTGCTCAAATTCATTGGAAGCTTGTGATTAGCAATCCATTAAGAAAATATTTGGAAATGTTCAATAGCAGCTCTTTTAAAAAAATATATTTTAAGCAGAATCCATCGGAGGACATAAGTCTGCACTTTGAGGCTTTCCAGGATTCTTTTCAACTGTCTGACATACGTTAGCACTACCAAAGTCGTTTCTGGTTATTGTGTGCCCTAGCAGGCTGCCTGAGTATCATACAAGGCTGTGGTACAAGTTCCAAGTTAGTGGCCCGAGGAAACAATCAGACTGTCAAATTCTAGATGGCAGTTCTATGTACCATTTCTTTTCATATTTGCTCTGTCTAAGCAGCAGGTTATCTGAACACAAGAAGGGGCCATTTGAACTTGAGTTGCAATTTATCAAGTATGATTTGTGAGAAAACTAGTTTGTTTTTTAAAATTTTGAAGGGTTAGAATAATTTGCTTTCAATTTTTTTAAAATAATGACTCTGATTACCAGGAATCAGTTGGTGACATGAAGACTGGATGTTAGACTGTCCTCGGGAAACCTAGCAACTTTAAGAACCTGTTTTAACTCTACTACTAGTATAATACGTACTTGATGGGCATTTGATTTTTGAGATTATTTCCACAGGTGCTCATTTCAAAACATCTATCCGGATGCAATTGTGATCAAATATACCAATGTTTCAGGTCTAACTTCTAGACCCCAATTCAGGGATAAACTAGATCATATGATATAAGAAGGGGAAAACAGAGCCTGAGAGCAAGCACCCAGACAGGAAGTCCAAGAAACAGATACACGTGGAAGATATCATTTTGCATTTGCCACAACCAGCCATGGCCAGGCATTGATGGAAAAGCAACAAGAACCACGCTCTGAGAGATTCATTGATCAAAGTCTAAATCATCATGCCCTGATGATGCCCATCTTCAATTGGGATAATAACCAACCAATTCTCATGGTTCTGTTAATGAATTAAAAATCTGAAGATAGAAACAGTGGTGTTCATGATAAGGAAGCATTGCTAAGTCATTACAATTGTGTCTGGAACTCCTCCCTTAGGATTCTTTGCCACCTTTCGTTAGGGAAAGCAAAAATGGATGTGAAGTTAGAAGCTCTATTGAAACTGCAAATCCTGTGATTCCGTTTAACTATAACATCTCAAGTTTCGGTGGTTTAGCACCAAGTTTTCTTCTTATGGCATTAAAATGTGCTTTTTGCTTTTTAAAAAGTCTGTAAGATTCACAAAAAACATATTTTGCATGTCAGGTTGATAACCAAAATATGCTGTACAATATAAGCAAGACTTTCACCTCAATTCATTTAAAGCTTCTAGCATTTATTTCATTAGTAATCTTTTTTCCTGAAACTTTTATCGTGATTGACTTGAATAAGACTTTATTTTCAGATACAGATTCCCCTCCTTGGTGGTGCTCTTCTTTGCAATTAATTTTAAATTGATTTGTCTAATTCACACTTATTTGCTTTCCCAGGTAAAGCATAAAAATAATTTATGTTGCATTCCTGGATGCACATTTTAAAATTTACATTCTTTAATTGCTATGATGCCATTCAAATAAGTAGCAGTGTTTTGCAGGTCATACAGTGTGGTTAGACCCGGTGATACAGTGAATGTGATTGGTGAGTTTGATTCTCAAGGAAAGTGTGTCATTGACCATGAAAATAATCTTCTCATCATCCATCCAGATATATTGATATCAGGATCTAGGGTATGGATTATGCTCTTATTGCGTTGTATTAGTATATCTTGATAAATGGAAATCATACAGAGCAGGAATGAAACAGTTGTCAGGATTCAGAACCTTTCATATAGGATAGACAAGGTCTGAATGCTATTTTAGTTTAGTCTTTTGATTAACACGAAGTGTCATTTTTGGGCAACTATTTTCAGGTAGGAACTAGTTTCAGCTGTCCAAGGCGAGCAGTCTTAGATGAAAGGATTAAGTCATTTGACCTTTCAGCTGCTGCACTTATGGGCACCATGTTGCACCAGATTTTTCAGGCACATATCTGTTTAACTAACTTCTCAGCTTCTACCCTCTTTTCTAATTCTCAGAAACAAGCAGAAATTTTTTTCGGAGGAAAGTGGAAATAGAAGCTAATCACAAATTGCCTGATTATGCAGGCGGGGTTGGTTCACAAAGCTCCAAATTATGAATTATTAGAACAGCAAGCAAGAGATATACTGCAAACGTATATCGATAGCATATATGCTACTGGAGGTACACATTGATTTCTGCTGATATATGCATCATGGAAAGTTTTTAAATTAGAAACTGAAATGGGTGCATGCTTAGCTGTTAGCTTTGTGTCTTTTGGTAGAGACTTTCTTGAATTCTTGTTGTTGGATTGATCGAACTCTTTTGTTTCCTGAAGTAATATGAGTTACATTTCTCAAAAAAGAAAAGAAAAGAAGGGAGATAGATTATTACAGATCACATATTACATGCGTACTGCACTCATGATAGTTCTTAATGCAAAGAACATCATAACTTAACTGGCAGAAGAAGAGTGAAAACATTTGAAGTATTTGTCATAATTAATGGTGGTTATGACATTGCACTTATAGGTTTGTAAATTCAAATAAATCATTGCATACTAGTAGAGGATACCCTGATTGACTAGTAAAAATTTAAACTATTGTCATTTCATTATAATTTGTTACATAGAATGCCTATCAGAATATACAGATTTATAATGGATTTTCAAGTCTTTACACTTAAATGTGTGCTGCAACATTGTGATGAATACCTGAGTCACACTGCCTAAGTTAATGGTTCATTTTTGGTTCTGGTGTGGGTTCGAAGATCTTGGTTCGCCGGTATGGTGATTTTTGTTTTCGTTGGGTTCGTTTTTGGGTTCGTCCGTACAAAAAATATACAAAAAATTAAAACATATAGAAATTCTAGCCTGATACATAGGAAATTAGTGCCATTGTCACTAACCACATAGTATGCATCTTGATAAGTTGATAACCATTAAACATAAACGATAAATAATAAATATTAAAATATCAAATATCAATAATTATCCTGTGGCTGTAATTAATTACATCAAACTTTAAAAGTCAATTTTCATAGTCATATTGCTCTTCATCGAGAGCATCAACATCATCATGATGTTGTGGTTCATTAGAAGTAGAACCACATGGACTATCAGCACTGCCACTCCTGCTACCTATCTGTCGTCAAAGATGAAGGACTTCTAATGTCATCTAATGAGAAGCGGGAAATGGAAGCATCCAAGTCAACTGCAGGTTTAGGAATGTCTTTTTTTAATTAAGTTGCATTGGTTTTGGCAAAAAAGTGAAAAAAATAAATTAAAAAAGACATTTTTTACTGTTCATTCCCGCAGCAGACTGCAGGTGCGTTGCCCCAATGCCCAGGATTCGTCCCTAGGCACCCGGGTGTGTTGGGTTTTTTTCAATTGTATAATTAACCTAATAAACATCATTAAACACTCTAAAGATCTTTGAAAATTGAGCTCAAGAATTGAGCGAAACATTGGAATATGAAGATGGAATTGTAAACATGAATATTTGATTGTTATATTAAAAATGATCACAAAAATAGTTGTTTGAAAATTCCCTCCTTTTTGTTTTTGAACTTCACAAATATATGTTTTAAACAACTATTGATGTGACATCCCTGGGATGTTTTCAGCAGATTGGGGAGCTCTTGATGTCTACGTATACCCTACTTTAAAACAAGGAATGCCCTCGGGATGCCAAATGTTTCTGAAACATCTTGAAGACGTGAGAAAATCAGGACGTGGGAGGACCGTCCCCTTTGTGTCCTAGTGATCCTGGAATGTTCAGGACGGCCCTATAGGGCAGGGGATGTGTCCCTGTGGAACATTGGAAAATTAAAATATTTCATATATGAACATATTTACCTGATTTGGGAATCCCATGAATATAACTAATGATAGAGGGACACACTTTATCTCTGAGGTGATTAGAGAAATGCTATAAATTCTTTGGAGCACAAAAAGTTAACAACTTATCATCTGGGGCAAATAGGAAAAGCTGAATCCTCGAACAAATCAATCATAACCATGATTTATAAAACTTGTGGTATTAAAAAACAGGGTCAGGCTGATTGAAGCTGCTTGCAACATCATGGAAAACTTGGACATCACTTGAAACAATTTTATGGTTTCCAGCATTTTAGCTAATGTGTGGACAAGAAGCTGTGGTACCAATGGAGTTCCTAGTACTGAGCTTAAGAGTGGCAGTAGAAAATTTATTTAGTGATAAAGATAGCTTGCAAGATAGATAGATCAAATTGAGCAAGTTAGATGGGAAGGAATTTAGCTCAATAGTCAATTGAAACCGAACAGTAAAGACAAAAAGTATTGGCATGAAAAACACAAAGAAATTGCAGTTAAAATTGATTAAGCTAGTCATGAAATACATTGGAGAACTAAGTGAAAAAGGACGAAATAAAAAATGCAGTAGGAAGGTCCTTACAAAATACTTGAATTCTTCGATAATGAATCCTTAGAGCTAGCCACCAATATAGACGCAACATGACACCCTAACTTGATCAATGCATCAAAGATGAAATGGTACCACACTAGAAAGGAAATTGATGTTAACTGAATTGAGATAGTTCAGATCCAAAAGAAAACAAAATGCAAAACGAACAAGAAATAAGAAATAAAGAAATTTATTAATGTCCATGAATGACCAGAAGTAGGTCAATGGGAAGGCTAGATCGGTGATCACCGATGAAATATCTATATTGTCACCTGCTGATCACAAGCCTTTAAAAGGTCAAATTGCTTTGGCTGAACTTCAATTTTATTTGCTACCTGGTGGCCAGCCTCAACTCTCGTCAATAATGAATACAAGCAAAACAATGATCAGCTAATAGAAAGAGTTGTCGCTGCTCGACAATGACAAGACAAAGAGTGCAAATTTAATTTGCATAACCATAACCAAGGGCCTCTATGAATATAAGTCACCCTTCCAAAGAGACAACAATTCAAAACAGTGATTGCAGCAAAACAAGACATATTGGTGGTCAGAGAAAACGATCTGCACTTGATGGTTGACCTTTAATTCGGTGAGCGTGCCAAGCAGCTTAAAAGACATTAATGTGTGAAAAGACCATCACGAATCAGAAAAGCCATATTTGCATGATTTCAAAGCCGAGGAAAATAAAATTAGAGTAAATGAAGGTTTTAATTCATTTGCAAGCTTACAACATCAACGGAGAGAGCTGCATTCAGATTCAGTAGAACAGACTAAAGTTGAAAAAGTGAGGAGGCTGTTGTACTGGTTAGAGATGCGTCGTAAACCAGAGTTTGATCCCTTATGATGTAGAAGACATAGGTGGGTATGGCACTGATCGATGAGATGCAGTGGGTAAAATCAGCAGCTGCTTGTGAGCGAGTTTAAACAATGTCAGAGGTCGATTCTGTATGTAGGTTTGGTACATTCTGAGAACATTGTTTAGTTGAGCCACATCATGCTTTATTTTAATGATTGGAATAGGCAGGAGTCAAAGAATTAATTATTTTGTGCTGGCATTATGGACCCACCTTCTTTGACAGAACTAGTTCTGAAGTTTGATATGGCTAGGAGCTCCATCATCTATGTGGGTTAAGAGTTCAAGATTACAACTGAATTATTGAATGGGGTATTTGATATAGCTAATGCTTGTGAAATGGTGACAACAAAGATGTTAAAGAAACCACCAGAGAGGTTTGTAGCCAATAGTTTTGTTGGTGCTCCCAAGGTGATACCAAAATACTATGGGGTGGATTTTAGATGCTATAAAGAATGTAATTTTTAGAGAAGCTTCTGAGTTGGTATTGGCTATCATTTTTATCGTGGATAGGAATTATGAAATGCCACTTTGGTGCATTAGATATGTCTTGGGGGTGATGACAGGAGTTAAGTACAACTGAGCTGAGTACATAGTTAAGTGTTTCCTGCAAGGAAATGGACAGTTCGCTACTGCATGTTATGCACAATTATTGTTATAAGTTTTTCCAATATTCAACAAAGAAGATGTGAAGAGGCCATAAATATACAGGGCCGTTGAGCATGGCTATCAACCTAAGTTATCAAGAATAGTTTTTGACAAAATAAAAACAAGGCAGAGATATGTCTGTTTGGCAAAAAAACCAGAGTGGGGTTAATAATTCTGAGGAAGAGATACCACTGTTGTGGAAAAGTAAAAAGGCACTTCGGCAGAGCAAAGGAGCTGTTGTGGAAAGGAAATCAGTCATGCTACCACATTCTCAAATTGTGTTTGTGGCTTCAGCTGGAAGCTCCAAAACAAGACATGGTACGTCCTCTGCAAGTGCAGGTATGTCCTTTAATCCTTAAGGCTATGACGTGTTTAAATATCCTAAGCCTGCAAATGTACCAAAATGCACATTGAATGCTGAGCAAATAAGAAAATATTTCAAACAATTGAGGTCTATAGACTGATATGAGGTTGAAGGTCCTTCAAGTCAAGTAGAGATAAATAAAATTGATGATACTGATGAAGAGGGGGATGGCTTTGAAATAATTATTCCTGATTTTAGCATACCAATGAATAGGTTGGTTATAGTGTGGTTGATTGAGGAATGAGGCCAACTGAGTATAATATGCCTGCAACTGAACGGTGTATTGATGTAGTAGTTAATTGTTTGATGAGTTCACAACACTTGGTGGATACATGAAGATTAGAAGGCAACAAGAGTATGGAGGAAATGTCAGATTGTGGCAAAAATTACACAGGGTTTTGAAAATTTGTTTTATGATTTAAAAAAGAAGCTGACACATATGCCAACAAATGTTGTAGCTTTTATCACTAGTGTTCCACTAATACCAGCAACTATTTTTGATGATGATAGCTTAATTACAGCCTGTATAAATTTGCACGTATTATACCTGGGGGCATGAAAATACCACAAATACATGGAATTAATTACTAATACAAAAAAGTTGATGGATGAGAAAGGAAAGAGCAAGAAATTAAAGGAAAAAAAATGATAAGTTGCACAAGAAAAATCAAAGTTAAGTCATCAGTTATCACAATTGTTGGCAGAAAACGAGATCTGCAGAATACAGAGGAACAACATAATACAGTACTATGCATGGCTGCAGGTTCTTACAATGCATATGTTAAGTTGATGGCAGATTTGAAGTTGGGTGCAGGAAAAGTAGAGAAATCATTGGTCATGGATGAGAAGGAAAATCAGTAGCTCGGGGAGGAATTGGAAAAGCTGAAAAGTCCAGTAAGCAGATATGCATTTACAATGTAGACTGCTGTGGATATGATTAAAATGCCGCATTAGGAGCGGGTTGAAGGAAGCTTGGAGGATATTACACCAAACAATCAAGGGCATAGTCAAGGGCATCTGTATGTTCACAGGATAGGAAATTGTTAGAGAAAAAGCCAAAAGAGACAGCGTATTCACAGGTTCAGACACAACAGAACCCTCTTCCGACTCCCTTCCAAGCACCCGCAGGACCAATTAATGGAGTAAATCAGCACTGCAGCAGATACGGCTACTGTAGGCATTGATTTTGTTGCAGTACAGCCTTACCTCTTAGAAGCAAGTTTAGCCAGTCGTGAGACTAGCTATTTCTTTTAGTGGGGATAGTATAGCCAACTTAGTGCTGCTAGAGAAGTTAATAATTAACTATGCTGATATTAGTTCTAACAAGTATTACCAAATGTATTTAGATGGACAAATCTGAAGCAATGAGATATCCAACCCTAGTAATTGATAGTTTTTATTTGTTTTCCATTGCTATCTGTTTTATTGCTATTATTTACTTTTGTAAATCTGTTAATGCTGAAATATCTCTTAAGCTGTAAAAACACAATTCAGACATGATTCATGTTATCAATTAGATTGAATGCGTGTTCATGAGCTCTGACCAATTTTATAAGTGTTTTCTAATCAAATCGATAAGGCATAAATTGAAACATTTAGTTTATACACTACTATCTTAGTGGCTTGCATAATTTTTGTACATTTTAGGCATTTGAGTATATGTTAAGATTTCAAAATGAATGATGCCAATTTGTTTGTGAACATATGCTTAGCTATTTTTTTTGAGAAAGGCAGTTTATGTTACTTCAAGGAGCAAATAATTACATTAATCTAACAACATGGATACAAGGAAAGTCTCTTCTGATGACCGGTGCTAAAGCTAACATTTGCACTTGTGCCTCAAGAGGCAAGGGCTCAAAACTCTGTGGAAACACATGAATTTAAATTTTTCCAGCAAATCCAGCTCCTGCCTAAAAAGCCTCAGTTCCCTTAGACCAATAGGAGAAGGATCCTCACAAAGGATAGCCAATGGTCAATAGATTTCTATTCCTTAGCAGTTTGCAGGTGTTCCTAATCATCCGTTCATCCATAAGGAGAGGTCCCCTCCAAGAAAGGGGAGCAGTGATTAAATTATTAGATTCAGCTGGACGCCATCCCCAAAATTCTTGTGATATGGACATTTCTTTAGTACATTATCTTATTTCATTTCTACCAAATAGATTGGAAGTAGAGTCCGTAACACCGACTTTTTGAAGTTTTGGGGTGGTTAATCCTCCACCAAGGATTAGTGTTGTGCTAAGTTACCAATATTATTGGATAATGTTGGAGTTTGTGATAGAAATAATTCTTTGGGATGCCAAATATGATTGTGTGATTTAATAGGGTAGATGTGTTTTCTAACTTTGGTTGAATATGATCTAGTCTGAATATTGAACATTTTTGCTAGTTTTCATTCCTTGGAGAGATTTCGTAGAAACCTTTTTGTTTTTGTCTTCTACTTTGCAGAGAAAAATGTCTAATATACAGTGGTGTTCTTTATAGGTAATGAAGTGGAAATATACACAAAGTTAATTGGTGCTATTCCCACAATCTTGAACTGGATTAACACTTTCAAGTGTAAATCGGTAAGTACCATGCAATTGTGTAATGCAGCTGACATTTTTTTTGGTTGTATTTTATGCGCAAAGTTGGTAAGACATCTTAGTTATTATTTCATTGTTAAGAACCAAACATACAATAATTGAAATAAGAAGAAATAAAATCGATATCATACAACATACGAAATATGGAGGGTATGAATGTTCCCAAATCTGCACCTTATTCCTTCACAATCATGTACGGCTCTTATATATAATCTCCCAATAAATAATGACAAGTTGAGGGGAAAACTCTTAATCCGCATTTTTCACCTTTGACTAAATACCAAATATGACTTTATTCCACAAGTTACCAATTTGATTTAATATAACCTAAGAAACCGATTTGCCCTGTTGCTTTGATTCAGATTTGGGTCATACGAGGTTCAGATATGTGCTAAAGAACACGAGCGAACCCGGGTTGTCTAGGACGAATCTTGGATGAATTTATAGTGAGCCCGGGATGAACCCTGGATAAACCCAAAGGTTTTTGCCTTTTCTTTTTCTATGTATGTATGTATGTATGTTTTTTCAATGAGACAATGTAATGAAGACAAACACACTTACAAACCCTTAAAGTTGCTAAAAACTTAAGAAGTTAACATAAAACAACTCTTATCTAGAATATTTGGCTAGAATTTTTATATTATATATATTTTTTGTATGGCTGTACCCAAGCTGTACCCAAGACGAAAAATTTCATTACCGGCGAACCCGATTTGTCGTACCCAAACCCTCACCTAAAATGAACTGGCAATGTAAAATATAACCAACCAAAGGTTATACTCACCATAGGTTGGCTACTCCACAATTCATATACATTAGTAACACACGCCTAGACATACAACATCCATCAGTCAACAAGACTTGTTTCTTCTTGGCTTTTGCAATGGTTGTAATTTTATACCCATCCTTTCAATTTTGTTTTTCCTTGAGGCTTAATTTTTTTTTGATCATGATTGCTTATTTCTCTATTGTGACGTCATTAATGCAGTAGTGGGAGGATAAGTAACCATTGGAGGTAATGATCAACTATAATTGCAATCTTTCTCCCCAGCTTCCTTTTATAAATAATTAAACACACCAAAGTTGTATAATACATCTCTAACCAAATTAATTTATTAAGGAGAATTGTAATAATTTAAGGTCTTGCTAAGTATTGAGCTGGAATGAAAGTATGGTGAGTGCAAAGCATGGGGGGCATTGCTTCCTTAAATCTCCATGGTTTAGCAAGGCAGTTGCTGGCATATACTACATTCAATCTCTTTAGTACCTTATATTCTTTTACACAAAGTCAATCTGAAAGCTAGGCTTGTGGGATGATTTCAAAAACATCAAATTTACAATGCATGGGTGCTTCTCCTGAAATTAATGTTAAACTGATAATGGTTGAGGATCACATTTCGATGCTAAAGGAGTAGATGAGCATTTGTTTTATTTGCTTATGACCTCTATCCGAAACATTCTCATACATAACCACAAAAGGGTCGATCCAAAGCCTGATGATTTCCCAAGTAGAATGGCCGGGACAATCCATGGAGAAAGTATGCTATTCCTAGTGGCTCTCCTATTGTCCAAATGTAGAAAGAAAATTTGTAATTTGCATCTGCCCCTGTAGTCTAAACTGTGAATGGGGCGGTGTAGCTAACTCTCAATGAGAGGAGTGAGAATTTGATGTCCGAGGTGCCCTTATACCCTGCTCATGAGGGGAATGTCATGCCACAGATCTATGAGCATATGTGCTTGTGGCTACAGTAGCGAATGGGCTGTAGAGAGTAACCTTCCCAGTAGCCAATGTTATGAGTATGATCATTTGGCAGTTGCTTGTTTTCAAAAATTAAATTTATCAAATTCTACTCATCCTAATATTCCATTTTTAGGCAAATATTTGGACATTCTTTTTTAAAATTTATTCTTTGTCCCAGCAAATGCTAAGACATGACAAGTGTTGGAGCAAGCAAATAATTTGACATTGGCTTTAAGTTAGGGTGGTGATGGTGCCTCCTTTCGTGAATCCTTTGAAACAGTTGCTATTGGTAACGTGTCTCATGGTTTGGTAGAAAGATGCATAGACTTCTTGCCTGCCAATTTGCTAGAAGATAATCTGCCTACTATAGAAGAGTGACTGACAAATCATATTGCTAAGACAGACTCTCCCTTCAGAGTTGAACGGGGATGAACTTGATAATTGCATCTAGTTTAGATGAATATGGAAAGCCAAAATTGGCAGACTGTTGATCAATGTACTAAGGTGTCATGCAGTCATGTTCAAACAGATGATTCAGTTCTACAGGATTCACTCAGAAATTGGTTTTGCATCGAAAAAATTGATAGATCCTTAACTTCAAGGAGCGGGCCTTTCAACAAAAGAAAGCCCTAGTAGTCTGTGGTTGTTTCAACATTAAAAACAGTGATTATGGCTCAGGATAGGGTGTTTTATGAGATTGACTCTAAAGGCATAGTTCCATCTGCAAGTCATTTTATGTTTTTAAAGTTCAATCTTATATTTTTTTCTTGTTTTCTCTTGGTTATCTTTATTTTGGCACTTCACCGTTATTCTAGCTGGCTTCCTTGTCAAATATATGTTTGTACATCATGTATCTTTTCCTAGTGTTTGCTAATTCGCAATATTAAAATAAAGAAACCCAAATAATCTATTATGTTTAATCCTAGAAAGACTATTTACTCTTTTCCTGTGATATTTTCTCTTGTTTGATAGGTCTTAAGCTGCATATCAGAGTCACTTGAGAAAATTTCAATGTTCCGAGTCAATTTGTTTCATTACATGTTGCAAGGGAAAAATGCTTTTCTGGGGGAACTTTTGTGGTAGAATTCTGTCTTGAACTTAAATGAGAGATGACCTAATGAATTTTTGGTTAAGAGAAGCCCTTCTATAGTCAACTTGTTTCTATAAGCTGGAAGAAAATGTGCCCTTACCTTTTTCCTGGTTGAAAAACAGATTCATGAATTGTTAGATTTTAACAATCTTGTTTACCATGATGGAATCAATAAGAAAAAATATTTCTTATACAGCCTTCCCTCTTCCAATGCCGCCTCGATCATTTTTGCACACAATGCAATGCCTTGTATAAATGCCTATTGTGCCAAGCCCCCATGAATCCTTGGGAGATGTGGAAGTAAACCTTTTGATCCCTTATAAGCTTTTTCATTTGCTTGACTGATTGACTTGAAAACTTGGGATGGCTTGTGGTTTGGAAGGATCCAACATAAGTAATAGACACATGGAGGCGATAACCATTTTAGTGGATATTTGTTACCTAACAAACAAGAGAAGAGTTTAGTGGCTTAAAATTTATGTTTTTCTTACCTTCATATTAGGTTTTCTTCGTATGCTCATGATGTTAAAGACATGGGCTATCTTAATTTAAACCTCTGTTCTGAAACTTGTGAGAAATCGGGAGAAATTGCTGAGAAATTGGCATTTTTTGGCCTACCGAGTAATCGTCTCACTTATTACGAGTCAAGTGATAAACTCGGATTTGCGAGTAATACTCTGCTGCTGGGTGCCAATAACCTCCAGTGCATGAAAATGTCATTTTTAACATTTCGTCTCGATTTTCTGGTGTTTTTGCATTGCTAAGATGTTTGTAATCATTTATCAGTTGCTGCAATGTGATTATCAGTGATTTCTACGTTATTTAAGTTTTTTTATAAATCTAAATATTTTATTAAGTAGCAATATAGTTATTGAGTCCCTATTCCCAAGTCCAAGTCAAAGTTTTGGGTTGCCAAGTAATTTCCAAGTATGAGTTTCTGAACTATGATTTAAATCACACTTAAAGAGATGGCCATGGTGGCTGAAGGATGTGTAATGTTCCCATTTTTGATCTAGACGCTCGTGGGACCCTTAGCCCATTTTTGTTTCCGATGGCTAAGGGTAGAGGAATGAAAGGGAGCATTATGGGCCGCTTGTGAGGAGTTAATAATGGAAAGGGTGCTTTATATTTCTAATTTTGAGCTGAGTTATGAAAAACACCTTATGTTTCTATACTTAGGTGGTGGGGTTTATAGGTCTTGGGCACTTAAGGCCTAAAGTGAAATTAAGAGGATCTTTGAATGTTTTAAAAGGAAAAAGTAACTCTCCCCCTCTATTTTGGGTGCCACAATTGGAGAAAGAATATAAAAGGAAAGAGGGGCTCATTTGAGAAGGGATATGTTGAATATTGATTTGGAAATTTGGATCAATTATGTCAAGCTTGATTTCCACCTCTTGAGGACGAAAACCTTCAAGAAGTGTCAAAGGTTTGGGGATGAAAACCTCCATCCCTTCTACTTGGGCAACTCTATTCAAGAGTTGTAAGTGAGCTTCAAAATTGCATGTGTACATGCAAGTAGATCTACAAAGAGTGTTTTTAAACACCATCTTCATTGATAAAATATTGCAAATGCTATCGAAAGCTGGTTTTTGATAAGTTCACAGGTTTTGGAGAAGGGTGAATCATATTGAGGACTTGTTCGTGGTGTGGAATATCACCCAAAGGGGTGGCGACTTGCCTAGGGAGCTGGGCGGGCCACTTGGAGGGGTCGTTGGATGCCAAAGGAGGTTGCATACTATTTTATTGAATTTTACAGCTAGGGCGACTTGATTGGAGAGTGAATTTCAAGGACTTGAGGCTGATTGGGAGCGTTTTGCAGAGTATAAAATGTTGTAGATATTTTATACTAATTTTCCAGCTTGGGTGACTTGCCCTAGGGGTCCTTTGGAGGTTATTTGAAGGAATTTTGGTAAGATATTCTGATTTTATTCCTATATTTTCTGAGGTAGGGCGAACCAGTTGGGAATGAAATTGAGCATCTTCAGAGGGTTTTTAGACTCCATTTGACAAGGTACAAGTTATATTATTTTCTGATTTTTGTAGCAAATTATCTAAGCGTTTGAAAGAAATTGGAAGGGAAAGACTAAGGTTTCATTTTGAAAATTCTGCCATTATTTTATGAGTGAGACGATTCACTTGAGTATTTTCTAAGGTTTGTAGGGTGCTTTTAGGCCCCAAATAGTGGTCAAATAATATTATAATTATTTGTTTATTTTTGGCATATTTTTTGCACATACAGTAAATTTTTGCACATGGACGACTTGCATTGAAGGGTTTTTGGAAGCTTTGGAGGGGCTAACTTAGAAATATTTCATTCTGAAATATTTCTATATTTTATTATTATTTTTTGGTGAGTTTGGCATAGGTTTGAAGGTTGAATTGACAAGGGAAAACACAGCTGTACTTTTTGGAGAAAAATCAAAATATTGCAAGGGTACTTTTCCAAGGTACATCCACTTTTCTCACACCTAAGTAGGTATTTATTAAAACCTAATTAGGGTTTATGTATGACATATTATATGGATTAAAGGTGAAAATTCAGTGGATATATGCCTCATTAGTATTGGAATTAATTGTGCAACATTTCCACCTAGAGTTTGTTTCTCTTTGGGGTGTTTCGAGCATCTATAATTCAGCTAGGGTTTGTTGATTTACATTTTCATAATTCAGTTTGTTTGGAGTGATTAAGGGTTTTGTTGGGAAACCCTTTTTTTCCATCATTGTCCCAATTTGGGGACATTACAGGATGTCGTTGTAAATGTGTATTGGGCCTTTTGGCATCGTATTTAGAATTAAGTGAGACATCGAATTTCTTGATCCAGTCCTTAATTTCATGGTTTTGTCTTGCACTAGGAGGATTTTTTTTTACTTTACCTTGCTTGGCATAAAATATCAAAATGTGACCCTTTGTATTGAAGTTTATAAATTCTAGTAGCAAGGAGAATGCTCCTTAGATGCCCATTCCCTTTGTCTTTTCATGGTTCAAGGTTAAGTATGTTAGCGTATAATCGTTTACCCATTGTAACTTAGGTAATTTTGACCTGTGGTTGTGTTAATCATAAAGTGAAGATATTGTCTTGTGGTTGGTTATGATCTACATGAGGATAAGATCACTTTGGGGTAACATGACATTAGTGGTTATGATTCACACTTGCCTTTAGTGATCCAATAGACACGAATGGATCTTACTAATCCATGTGCTCAAAGATGATTGGTTCACTGCAACCAACCTCTCATGTTTTCCTATAAATAGGCACGAGGACAAAAGTTAGAAAGCCTTACACACATTGTGTATACACCAAAAATCCAAGCTGAATAATAATGTCAACCTAATGCACAACCTCACTATTATACCGGGGTGCTACCCTAGCATGCATTAAGTTACTTGACATTCTCAAACTCTGTTGGCACTTTCTCAATCTTGCACTATATCTGCAAAGACAAATTGGCAATTTATAAAATTTTATCAGCCCATGTGGTCTTTGGAGCAAGATTTTGTATAGAAAATTATATACTTTTTATAGAAAGGTATTTGACGGATTTGACTTCCACAAAAATTGCTCTTAGAGCTGGAAGACCTTAAATATTCCAATCTGGAACCTAGGGTGATGACTTGGAAAATCAAGGGCCAAGTAAAACACACCTTGGGTTCAATTGGGAATTTCTAAATTCCCTGAATATTATTGGGCAAAGTAGAATGCTTAGATTGTAATTAATGACAGAGGTCTAGGATTTTTTCTTTCTAGTTTCATGTGATTAATGTCAAATTGCTCTTTTTCATGGAGGTGATTAGGATCTTACATTAGCCCCGTTGAAGTAAGGCTTCTAGTATGTCGAGTTCACCTCTTTTACAAACGTTTGGCCTCTCAAATATTGACATAGAGGTGATTGTTCATTTTCATTTTTGTTCAAGTCTAGGAGTGAAAATTACTCTATATAAATCAATTCTGTATTTGTTAACACTTGTTTTGTCCATGAGATATAAGTTTGTAATCCAATGTTTTGTTTTCATATTTTTTCAAAAAATCAAAATTTTCTGCTCTTCCACATTCAAGTTAACATTTGAATTTTGACATTTACATTTGAGTATGGAAATTAGTAATATTGTATGTGGTTTCTTTTGACAATTTATTTTTGTTTAGTAGTTGTTTATTGTACTATTGGTCAAGAATCATACTTTAATATCCTCTGATACTTGGTTCATTTATATACTTCATAATGCTGTGTGGTAATGTTTATAACATTTTTTGATTTCAGATATCAACATTGCCTACAGTTGATTTCGGTCGCAAGGATGGGGAGAAACAATTGTCAGTTTCTGAGGTATTTGAACATTGTCCTTTTTCCCTAACAATCTAATGTGAAGTAAAATAATTAGAAGAGACTGTATCTCAGTTGCATATGTAATCTGTAAGAATATATTATTGTTGATTTTATAAACGTTATGTAAATTAATGTTCTGCAGGGGTGGCAAAATTCATTGTACTCATTAAAAATTTAGATTGTAGGTTATTGATATTGAGGAGATGGTTTGGTCCCCCAAGTACGGATTGAAAGGCATGGTTGATGCTTCATTACAAGTTAAGTTTGATTCCCATGGTTTTGTGCCAGAGGAGGCTATAATGCCATTGGAGTTCAAGACAGGCAAAGGAACAACTGGACAGGTAAGAATCAGATTTCCGTTGCTCATGATTAATCCTCGATGCCTCTAGTTGGTTATATGGTTGACACTTCGAGACAGTTTCAGTTATTTATATAAATTCTGTCATGTATATAATCCTTGTTTAATATTTAAACAAGAAGATATCTACATTTTGCTAGTGTTGATAGTAGTTGTCTTTTTCTACCATAATTATACAAGCCGCAAATGTCCCGTCACAAGAAGGCTATTGGGATTTCGACAATCTTATTTCAATCATGTTGGAAGTTTTTGATTTCTATTGTTCAAGCGTGAAGACATCCCTTAGTGCATTGCTCCATTTGTTTTGCCCATTGGTGAGCTTATCGTTAGTGATCTAAATTTATGTAGCTTAAATTAAAGGAAAGACAGCACAGTATAATGTCATAACAATCATAACCACCTTTCTCTGACACTTTGTTACTGAGTTGTGTTGATGCTTAAGATCAAATAATGAGGGCATTGTTTAGAATAAAAAATTGGATTCTCATTTTAGTTTTCTTCCTTCTGAAAATATCTCAGGACACCTTTATGGACGACCCTTGATATACTTATTAAAATCAACAGATTAAAGGTTTTGAGCATTTTTATGCTACTTAGGCTTAATCCATACCTTCACCTCCATCGCACAACTGAATATGATGTTTGTCTAGAAGGGTATACCAAGGGCAAGGTCTAGGCTGTGTTACCCCATGTTTCGGGAGGGAAGGACACTGTGGTATGGGGACAGTTATCGGGGGTGAATGGGGAAACCTCAACCTTCATAGGACATTGGAGTCCCTTTCATAGGCTTGCACATAAGGGGACAATCCGTGTATAGGAGAAGCCAATTAAGGTGGCCTATGAATATTAACATTTGCTGGGTTAATACAAAACCTTCTGAATGTTGGATTCAGAGAGGGCAGTATTCTATCTATTCTCTTGCAGAATTCAGCCCCAGAGAGAACCCTAGCAGTAGAGGGAGGCCTGTGATACATGGGGGGAAGATTGACTTTATTCTTGCTCCAATGTAAATATCTGTCAGAGAGGACAACTAAGAATCGCCCATGTGTTTTCTCTTCTGGCTCCTTTGGCAATAGTCTTCATTGTTTGCATTGCTCCTTATAGAATTGAGAAATCGGTCTTTTATAATACTAAGCCTGTCGTGCACACTTCTATTTTTAAATTGCCTTCTCTTTGGGGGTTTTTTGATCTGTAATTATTATGAATATTCCATAGACTTAATTCATAAACATGAATCTTAATTGTTCCCAACAACACTTGATTGATTAACTTGCTGCTCTCTAATTTATTTAAATAAAACAGCCCCAAATCTGCTTAGAATTGAATTGTTAAGTGCTGTAAGCTGAAAGGAAAGAACTGAAATGAAAAGTAGAGCAAGAAACTACTTCAAAACAACAAGAACAGAGCTACACATGAGAATGTTTATCTTGGAGAAACCCAATGTGGAAAAAACTCCAGAAGAGTGGGGTTTGCCTCCTCTTGCCACTATCTCTTTCCGTGGTTACAGGTATACTGCCTTCTCAAGGCCTTAATGGACACTCTTTACAATAGCAATATGTGCAAACACCTCTACAAGCGCTGAAACTTACTAATTTCCACTTCCCTATCATCCTCCAATTCCTAGTACACTCAACTAAGAAGAAAGAATTGCTAGGGGATAATTTCATGCCTTACAATGAGCCCCTCAGGGTGTATTTATACATGCTCAAGTTTTGGAGATTGCATCCCTCAACCTGGGTAACATTGGGTCTTGGTTGAGCCTTATTGTTGTAATGTCTAGGATATCAAAAGAGATTCTATTTTCAGGCTTGGAAAAGTATTGCAGGATTATGGACATGGTTGGGGGAAAATGTTTAGTTACACACTTTGCTTAGACTCATCCTTCAGTTATGTGGGCCATAATTTAAAAACTTGTACTCAGCAGCCCAAATTTTTGACATGTACTCGGGACTCTGTGATTTCTCAGAAATTACTTGGCAATTAATCGGAAATTTTATCGCTACCTTAAAAAATGTATAAATTCATAAATTAAACATTGACCTTCCTAAGGCTCAAGTCTTAATATTATAACACTGACCTTAGGATCTATATATACAATTGACTATTGTAAAATAACGCTCGGTCATATATCAAAACTAATTTATAAAAACAAATATGCGGTTTATATAATTACTGTGGCTTTTTATAAGTAATCTATTGACTATAATATAAAACTAAACCCAAAAGACTGCCGCTGAAAACTATAGCTGATCTAGGCTAAGATGATAGATACCAACTATAGTATAGTTGATACAAAGTTGAAATCCCACAGCCTAGAAATATAACACCACTGCTAACAAACTATATTGCCCTACGGGCTGTAATACACTGTGGACAACCCTTCCGCAGCCGACATACAGCCATGCCCAAACAAGCGACAACCGAAGGCAAAGCCCTAATGGGCCTGAGAAGAAAAATATTCCCTCTTGGGGCTTTGACAACAGTGCAGGCCTTCGGCCTTGGAGCAACACAGTCACCCTCAAATGACCCTTGACACATTTGCAGCCCTTGTGGCCCTTAGATTGCAACAGTCCTCTCGGCATAGGTATCTCGTGACTTAAACTTTTCCCAGCCGTATATTTCTCTTCACATGGGTGACAAAGAAAATCACAGACAGAATGATAAAATCAGAGCAGAGCAGAAAATCGTGATGGAAATGATAGCGTGACATATTTTTTTGCCCATACTGTCATAATTGACAAGTAGACCAGTCGATAGTGGTTACTCATGGATTC
Organism: Torreya grandis; assembly: GCA_037957365.1. NCBI lineage: Eukaryota > Viridiplantae > Streptophyta > Pinopsida > Cupressales > Taxaceae > Torreya > Torreya grandis. Next base: position 2,041,357 of record JARHVA010001643.1, read on the forward strand.
TGGTGAGTAACCATGGCTAGTTACTTGCTAAAACCTGTGGGTAACTGCACTTGACCTGTTTCACGCTAAGCTGGATGCGTTTTTGTTTGGGAAAAATCTTCAGGTTAACTGTGAAATCTGGATGGGTACCCGTGGGTTTTAAAACAGAGATGCAGACAATCTGGAGCTGTTCCTTTTAAAATATTTCCGACTAATGCTTGTACCATCAAGCTCACCAATTATATAAGAGTTCCAGAAAAGTGGAACAATAGCTACTGCAATTCCCGTAATTCATTCCATGATTACATTCTTCCACGTTTGGGCTCCACCTTTCCCTATTCACAAATCACAGGTTATTTGAATTTCACAGCTTGAACTTTCCACAGCTGTAAGTCTTTTTACAACCATTTGTTTGGATTATTCACAAAGCATGGAAAAAGTTACCTTGAGATTTCAGGTTCCTTCTGCAGAGTAGCATCTTTGTAGAATTTTATGGAAAAAACTCTGTATATTTTTAATCATTACATTTCAAATCACATATAGTTTTTTCCACAAAAATTAACAAAAAGTTACTTTACTAGAACTAATCTGTTCCCAACTTTAAGCAATTCTTTCTTGGATGCTACCATTCACCATTTTATCCATTTTAGCCACGAGTTGACCTCTGTTTCTTTCAAGACCAGCCCAAAGAGTCCTTATTGTTGTAAGGTCTGGATATCAAAAGAGCTTCTATTTGCAGGCTTGGAGAAAGTATCGCAGGATTATGGACATGGTTGGAGAAAAATGTTTAGCTCTACATTTTGCTTAGACTCATCATTCAGTTATGTGGACAATCTGGAGCTGTTCCTTTCCAACTATTTCAAACTAATGCTTGTACCATCAAGCTCACCAATTATATACGAGTGCTAGAAAAGTGGAACAATAGCTACTGCTATGCCTGTAATCCATTCCAAGATTACATTCTTCCACATTTGGGCTCCAACTTTCCCTTTTTACAAATCACAGGTTATTTAATAGCTTTAACTTTGCACAGCTGTAAGTCTTTTTTCAACCCTTTGTCCATGTTATTCACAAAACATGGAAAAACTTATCTGGAGTTTTCAGGTTCTTTCTGCAGAGTAGCATCTTTGTAGAATTTTATGGAAAAAACTGAGTATATTTTTAATCACTGTGTTTCAAGTCACATATAGTTTTTTCCACAAATTTCAACAAAAAGTTACTTTACTAGAGCACATCTGTTCCCATCTATAAGCTGATTTTTCTCGGAAGCTACCATTCACCATTTTATCCAATCAAGCCCCAAGTTTACCTCTTTTTATTTTAAGACCAGCCCAAAGAGTCCTTATTGGTGCAAGTCTAGGATATCAAAAGAGCTTCTGTTTGCAGGCTTGGAGAAAGTATTGTAGGATTATGGACATGGTTGGGGAAAAATGTTTAGCTATACACTTTGCTTAGATTCATCGTTCAGTTATGTGAACAATCTGGAGCTGTTCCTTTTCAACTATTTCAAAATATTGTTGGTACCAGCAAGCTCACCAAATATATGAGTGTTAAAAAATTGAAACAATAGTTTCTGCAATTCCCGTAATCCATTCAACGATTACATTCTCTCACATTTGGGCTCCACCTTTCCCTATTCACAAATTACAGGTTATTTCATAGCTTAAACTTGGCACAACTGTAAGTCTTTACAACCCTTTGTTTGGGTTATTCACAAAGCATGGAAAAAGTTACCTTGAGTTTTCATGTTCTTTCTGCAGAGTAGCATCTTTGTAGAATTTTATGGGAAAAACTGTGTATATTTTTAATCACTATGTTTCAAGTCACGTATTTTTTTCCACAATTCAACAATAAGTTACTTTGCTAGAGCACATTCGTTCCCAACTATTAGCCGTTTTTTCTTGGAAGCTACCATTCACCATTATATCCAATTTAGCCATGAGTTGACCGCCTTTTTTTTTTAAAGATCAGCCCAATGATTATGTATTCTAATAAATATCGCTTGTGTGAATCGACTTCAATGAAGATAACCTTATGGATCAAGTGAAATAATCATCTAAGCTGTTTTAGAAAGTAAAATCTGACCGTTGACCTCAATGGATGAGTCCAAAGCATGCTGTTTGAGATTTTGCTTGTAAGTTTTTTCTATGGAAAAGAATACATGTTATGTTTTATACAGACATTTATGTTGGCTGGATTTATTGCTGCATTGCTTGCTAGTTATAAATTTTTTGGCTAGATTTATTGCTGCATTGCCTGCCAGTTATAAATTTTTAAACGAATAGAATGAGATTTTTTTTGGTGTTGAAGTTGAAGCAATATTTCAAGTGTTTAAGGTATCTCTTATGTTAACAATCTTTTTGACTTTTGTTTAGCATATAGCACAGATCAATTTGCACTGGATGGTTGCATCTTTGTGAGTATTGACCGCGTTATATATAAATATGTATGATGAAGAATTTGTGTTTGATATGTTAGGTCACGATTTTTAGTGAAATATCCTTGAATCTACAATTTTGGAAAATGTCATATTTCCAAGACTTGATCATCATGCATATGCTATTCTTTAATTGCATGTGTTATGGAGTATGTCCTTGCGTAGTACTAAGGTGTCCAAAGTTGCTTATAAATCAAACATAATTAATATAAATACAACATAATGGATGTTGAATCACTTTTTCATTTGTTCGTTTCAGCCTTATTTAAAATTAACACAAATGACATCTGACTGTTAAATCTCAGGCTGCCATGGAGCATCGTGCACAAGTGATATTGTACACCCTTCTCATGTCTGACAGGTACAGGCGTTACTTTCTTCTATAAAGCTTACTAGTGATTATATGACACTGAACTAACTTAAGAAAGAGACACATGAAGAATTTGTGGAATTATTTTCTAGGTCATTAACCTCAAATTTGTAATTCACTCAAATCCGTTAACAGGTATTTGCAAGATATTGGTACTGGCCTCCTTTATTATCTGCATACAAATCAAACACAGGTCTACTTTGCTTCTTTGCCATTTGAGATTGTTTTGAATGTATCAAATAGAGTGTAGAGAGGAATTTTTATCATGATAATTTATAACTATGATGCAGTACTGTCACATTCTAAACACTTTTTTCTTCCTTACAACCCTTACCTACTCTAGGTAGTATCATTTATTTTCCATAAGTTACATTCATCTATATACAATTATCGAGATATCTCTGTACATGTATTGAAGTAATATGTCTTTATTGCATAGTCTAAATTATGTGCAGATGCAATTAGATCCAATGTTAGAAATGTAAGGCTCACTCGAAAGTACTCCTTATCTTGATCATTCTGGCTATAGACATTGAACTTTCTTCCTCAAATGTATAGGTACTCTTTGTATTTTCTTGCTCTAACATGATGGATCATCATTATAATGGTACTACTATATTTTTCTGTAGGGAGTAGCAGTTCAGCATACAGACCTCGTTGGTCTAATTATGCAGAGGAATGATCATGCAACCAATCTATTAGCAGCATCATCAACGCAATTGTTGCCTCCAATGCTAAAGGTTCAACTCTTTGGGCAATGTGTACAATATATTTTTCTAAGCAATTCTGAAGAAGCCTTTTATGGGGCTAATTATGTAGTATTGATTGGATGCAACTCTGATTGTGCAGAGCTATAGTATGTGCCAAGGCTGTCGGCATCTTGACGCATGCACTGTTTATCACAAGGTAAACAAAATAATTGCTTTGTATTTTTCACATTCTCATCACAGACAATATCACTGAGAGCAATAAATGTTGCACAATACTTGTGCATCATCGGGTAACTTCCTCAAATTATGAATGTTCTGTTATCTTATTTTAAATCCAGATTTTTCTGGGGCAAATATTCAAAGCTAGCTGGATGTCATTCCTAGGTGATATAGATTGGAAATTCATAGGACTATCTTTTTGTGCTAGAGTTTATACAGAGATATATCTTCATGGAATGTGCATGAAAATAATTTGGAGATGAAAGAATGCACTTTCTAATCCAGGATATGCTGCTATTGCATATTTTCAGATCCTCACTGCAAAATCTGACAGTCTTATGTATAGGCATAGTTACCAAGTTCGGAAATCTGTATCCGTTCGGGAGGGCAAAAAATGTCAAAAAATCCAGAATTCTTGAAAAAGTTGCATATTTAGAGATCGAAAACGTTTAAGTTTTTAAAGATCATTTAAATGGTGCATGTCTAAAAAATTGCCAGAAAAAATTTAGGGAGTGTTGGGACCTGATCCTTATTTTTATACTAGCTTTGAATTTTGTTATTCCTAATAAAGGGCAGACATTCTTTGTGATTTAATAGAACAGATGATATATTTGCACGTTTGTGGTATAACATGTAATTCAGACTTTAATTTCAAACTAAGATGTGCCTAGACCATTCCTTAGTATGCATAATCATTAAATAGTAAGTGGGGATGAATGCTTTTGCTCTCAGAAATGAAGCCCTTCGAGAATTTGCAGGCTCAGGAGGGAGGCAATGTGGAAAGCAGTGGGCTTGGCGATCTGTTCAATTCTCATGTCAGACATCTTAGTAATGCTGATTGCGATTACCTTCGTCATTGGGACCGACTGATTGACTTGGAAGCTCAGGATTCACAGGTTTTGTAATGAATTTATCATTTTCAAAGTAATTAATCAGCATATCACACATATTTTATGGCATTGAAGTTCTAGGGGCATGATATAAGTGACAGGCGGCTTGCAGTGAAATATGGAGAAAGCCTAGTTCACAGCGTGAGGAAGAAGGGGGTTGTCTTTCTTCCATGGTTCTCGATAGTTCATGCAGCTGCCCTGGAAAGATGCTTGGAAAAAGCAGTCAATACATATATTGTTTCCGCCGGCAAGATTCATTTAGTCATAAGAGAACCTATTCAATAATGCAGAAAAATGACAATATTATGCCTTTTGCCCGTTCTGTCAGTCTGCTTGAGCGGGCATTCAAATGTGCTGATCATGTGGTGTGTACCTTTTTCTGTTTTTTCTACTTTTCCTTGTCTAGCTAAACATTGTGCCATTGCTATAACATGTGGTGTTTTTGATATCTGTAATATGCACCTTCCATAAACCCTAAAAGTAGGCTAATTTTCTTTTCATCTAGTTCTACTAACAAGTTTCAAGCCAACAAAGATACATATTGCATAACATCAAGCTAAGTACCACTCAATGTCAAGATACCATTGTTAGGTTACACTTGCAACCCTTGATTTAGCAAACATTAGGAAATTTAAACAAGATGGGTGTATCCCTTATGGTTCAGATGCTTAACTCCTTTTAGGCAAAGGATAAAATTTTTGCTTGGTCATCCAAGAAGTATCACCTCGTCAATTTTACATAAGTCAGAGAAGGTACATAAGACTGTCCTCGTATAAGTCAGAGGAGGTACATATCTGTATCACATTCAAGATTTCATTCAAAAGACTCAATTCACAAAACAGTGCAGTACTCCAAGTTTCTGATAGCTTCCCATGACAACAGAAAAAGTACAGTTTGGCTATGCTAAGGGTTGTGTCTTATCAATTCTATGAATTTAGTAAATGCCGTTGATAATATGGCAGGGGCGAATGCCCAACATACATCTTAACAAGATTAACAAGTCAACTCCAAGACATACAGGCCTAAATCCGTTCTTAAAGAACAGAATAATGCCAACAACATAACATATAGTGCTAGGAATTCTCACAGCCACTATAAGGTTTTGACCTCATGTAAATATTTCCTGTAGGTTTATTCATTATGCACAAAAGCCAGGAAAATCTACAATATTGGCTTCTAAAAGGAAACTGCCTCAATGTATGTATATCAACATTTTGAAAAAATAGTCACATCAAAACCTGAGCTATTCATCACATAATACAGCAAGCAGGATAAGGGCAGAGCCTTGAGACATCATTATTTCTTTATTCAACATGCCCACATCCTCATGCATAACATGTGTACAAATATACGATAATAGAGCTCAAAACAGAGCAATAACAATTAAAACAATAAAGCAATAAGGCATTAAACCATTGTATCCTTCCTAATGGCTCACGACCAGATTTACCCATGCCATTAATAAAAACAAGAAATGTTATACATCCTTGACCTGGATAACATGAAAGGTCTCAAGATCTGTTTTTTCCAATGAGTCTCAAGAATTTTTAAACTTCCTTACAAGACCTGCATGATCCATTGTCGCTAACGGAGTCATTAAGGCTTCTGCCTGGGTCAGTGATGCGTGGCCTTCCTAGGTAGGCCACTCCTAAAACTTCTGCCTTCACAAACTCCACTATACCGCTTTTTATAGTTTACAGAACTTTATCTCCACCAACAAAAGAAGCTTCATATGCAAAGAAACAAAATTCAACAAAACAAAACGATAACCTGAACCACATAATCACTCATTTGGCCTCGTGGTCACATCAAGCCCTAAGTGGCTTTTTTATATAAAAATTAAACATATAAGTATTTGCAAACCTATGTTCACATATCTAAGTCAAATTTAAGCAAGGAGCAATCACATTAACCCCTTTTTGATGCTATCGACCTCATGGTCACATAACATGAGTGAGTATAAGCCACAAAGTGTAATATCCCAAATTGGAATATTTTATAAGAATTTGGATTTCCCGTAATTCCGTTTAAATAAAATATAGATTATATAATTAAAATAATAATGTAAATAATTATATTGAATTTAATATAGAGTTTTCGGATCTTGAATAATAAATTATAATTCTACAAGGCTTTTCGTCTTTGGGTTGAGATGACAAGGGTTTTCGTCCTTGCACCCAATTTTACATTTAAGGGTTTTCGTTCTTAATTGTCATTGTAAAGCATTGCGCTTGTACAAGGTTTTGATGTTTAATACATGAATGATTTTTTATGATTCCCCTCTTCCATCAATGGCTGGATATAAATATCTTCATAACCTCTCACCAAAGGATGCGTCTCTTCTAAAACTGGTGTCACTTCGTTTAAATGAAGGCTGCTGATAACAAATGAATGAGTGAATGAATTAATTAATGCTTAAAGATTGATGTGCTTTGTCTTGTAATGCTGCGATCTCCTTGTAGGTGGTGTAGTGCTCCTTTTACATTGCAGACCTGCTGGTTATGACCAGCGATCTCCATATGACCAGCAATCTCCCAGAAGATGGACCAACGATCTCCTCCTGACCAGCGATCTCTTCTTTGAGTGCTGCGTTGATCTCTTTGGAATGCTGCATGGATTTCTTGTGGGTGCTGCAATTTGTCTTGAAGAGTTGTGATTCGCTGTTGACATTAATTTGTTGTTAGCAACGAGTTCCTTGGCTGTGATTTGCTGTTGGCAGTGATTTGAGGATATTACAGACCTCCTTTTCTCAAATTGCTTGTCCACAAGCAATTGAAAATCGAGGTGTTCATCAAATAATGCTTCTTCCCACGCATTTTTAAAACATTGTGCTGCCCATGAAACATGGTCTTTCTTGAATGTACTTTTAGAGTCACTGTTATCATGGTTTGTCTCGGACGTGAATGTATGGAAATGCATGATTCAGACTAGCCCACGGTCTATTGAAGCATGGTTTATAACCAATGTGTCTACTTGGTTGTATCCACAATGAACAATGACAGCCACAACAAGATTTTGACCTTTATAAAGCTTTGCCATCTTGAGACACTCATAAAACATAGTTTTAAACAAAGGTCTTTGAGGATAAAATAATTGGTGACAACTAGTGTCATACCTCGAGTGGAGATTTGAAGCACAATATCCTATTGCTTGCCTCGAGTGTTTCTCTAATTGGAGAAGTGTTCTGGTTGTAAGATTACAGTTTGCAAAGGATATGATGCTAGTATTTAGGCTTAAACAAAAGGATGCGTTAAGCTCACAATAAGTAAATTGGGGATAGTCTGGGTTCTTTTCAGCCATCTGTAAAACATCAATCCTACAAGTTATTTGTACATCTACTTCTTTTTCAGCACTTAATATTTCTATAATGCCCCTTATCATAAGATACTTGAAAGGGTTGTGACTTTTCTTAAAAATTTCAAACTTCTATTTACATATGCATAACCCTTTATTCCTCATTATAAGAAAAGGTCTCAAAACTCTTTTTGCATAAAAAAAAATGCGGATCTCATTTTGCTTGTCATCCTTTTTAATTTCAACTTGAGGATGTATATGCAGTTTTCGACGAAGATTGCACCATTTCTTTACAAGAGAAACATAATCATGATGGATTCCCACCCACTCTTCGTTCACGAAAACTTTTGTTCCATAAGCGAATGTTCCTTGCAAAGACGGAATGGAATGCAGTTGCAAAATATCTGAAAGGCAATGCTTTCTACTGCTTAGTCTTGAAATAGCGTCACACATGGTACCATTAGGAGTTCTAGAGTCTAATGTTTGATATTCTGGAAGGATCATACACACATCAATTGCAGGGCTTTTGAATATAGTTGATGTTTGACCACTTGGTGAAGTCTTAACAAGAGAAAACCTTGAACCCACAAAGCCTTTAACCCCTTTTTGATGCTATCGATCTCGTGGTCACATAACATGAGTGAGTATAAGCCACAAAGCCTAGCTAATAAAATAAGGTGTGTATATATATATATATATAACTAGGGCAGGATCCCTTACCCAAATTTATTGAATTCGAAAAATGGTTACAACAGTACAAAAAAATGATATTAAAAACCATTAAAACCACCAGATCAAGGACAATAACACCGACCGCAAAACAGGCTAAGCACAAATAAATAGAAACAAACCAGAAGCCACCAAGCAAACAATGCCCATTACAAAGCAGTGAACACCCAGGGAAGGCAAAAATGACATAGTAAACTGAAACCATAATTAACATCCCCTGTGAATGCTACCAACCGACAGAGCAGTAATTTGGAACAGGGACAATTTCCACCATAGCACCATCTTTGAGACCAAAATCTTCCTCACCACCTATTATGCCATAAGAACCAACAATGTCATGCATCAAACCCGAGCCATCCTCGCCCAATTGAAACACCCCCATCAACCCGACCACCAATTTGCCACGTGTCATGACTCCTCCCACGCATAAAGCCTGTTGTATTGTATCTAGACATTCCTGCATGAGCCTAAAAGCAACCCATAGCAGTTTGCACCTAGCTAGGAGCAAATATGACAACATGACTTGCCACCCTTGAGAGGAATTTGACCACTGCCACCTGTTCCTTCGAGTGTCTTTTTTCAAGCAAAGTAACAAGGGTCAGAATGGGAGCCTTAACCACCTCCGATTGAATTGGGCAAGAGGACTCTTGAAAATTGACTCCAAAGATTCCACAACTCAAAAGCGCCACAAATTTACCTTCCAACTCTCAAAAAGACGAGAGGACAAACCCTATCACAACCTGACCCGAAAAAGGCAAGATAGCTTAGGGCTGAGCTTCCATCGCTTCCAATAGCCCCACCCTAAACGTCGGCACGACAAAGAATTCCTCTAGCTCCATTGCTTGGAGCTTATCATCCACCATTTGAAGCAGTTTGTTGGCAAACATCGACGCAATGTCTGAGTTAACCTTCACTTGTTGAGACACGCTTAGGTAGGAGTCACCCAACATCGTCTAGATAGAATGCAACATGTGTCTTGAAGGCAGCCAAGAGATATTATTCAAATGAGTGGTTGACACCTCCCTTGTGAATGCCATCTCTGGCTTCTTACCTTGCAAGAAGACCAGGGGCACTACCTGTGCCTCCGCCATCGCAGCTTCCATTTCCGAAGCAACAAACAATCCAAACCAGAAAAATCGTGATCTAAACTATAGCTGGACATGCAAATAAAACTACCTCCGCGGCGTGCAAGGATTAATTGCCACTTCCATCCATCACACCTTGCATAAATGCCATAATTACTTAGCGTGGGAGCCCAAAAAATCCGCCGCCAACTCACACCACAATCCAAACATCACTTCAGGTGACACTCATGTAGTTAAGAGTCAAGAACTACGTGGGGAGCCAAATAGGACTCTGACCACGTTTTCCACCCTATTCACCTCGACGTGATCAATGCCATGGTTGACAAGAAAATTAGTAGGTGAATTGGCCTCATGATAACAATGGTGCACCTCCTAGTCCGCAAGTGAATCCAACCAGGGCTACACCCGCTCCAAAATGTTATTGATCTTCCACGCCTTGGCCCCCCACTTGAGAAGAGCTTGAATCAAACCATAAAATCACCTTCCACCACTAGCTTATCCAGACCACATTGCAAAGCTAGCTCCACCCCTAAAACCAATGCTTGAGCTTGTGCCTTGTTGTTGGTTCCATCCACCAACTTGAGCGAGGCAATTCTAATCAAGGATTTGCAATAGTCCTTAACAATACATCTTGCACTTGACGCCCCCGGATTGCCACGCGAGGCACCATCAAAATTCAATTGAAACCAGCCATGAGAGGGAGGGACCCAGTCCACAAAATAAGGTATATTTATTATTTGTTCTCATATCTACGAATTATAAGTCATAACAACAACTAACTCCATTACAATATAAGCTATCGACCTCGTCACTCATTGCCAAGCAATGCAAGGCATGATGAAGATAACAATAGTGAACAAGGTCTAGGTCGTAAATAATAAGCACATAGGTTAGGATAAGATGCAAATAGGAAGCATTGCACCCATAACATAGTGGGTCTTAAAATCATTAAGCCTATGCTCTGTAGGCTTTTAGTGACAATTTCTGTCACAATCCAAAAGAGACATCACAAGTCCATCATACCATATACAAAAGTACGACAACCATTAAAGATCAAAACAACCCAATCAACACCAGTTGCAACTGACTCCAAGAATCAAATCGTGTGTTATGAAATCTGGTGCTTATCAGCAGTACAGAAGTAGAAGAATGGAGGTGGCTATGTATTTTCTGGATCTTCATCATGTTAAGTGGAGAGATCGGAGGTAGCTATGTATTTTCTGGAACTTGATAACGTGAAGTGGAGAGATTCTCATGGATATCATATTCCATCAGGAATCGCTAAAGGAACTTAACACTCTCAAGCTGAACACTTCTGTATGGTGATGGATTGTCATCAGCAGTCAACTTGAGTCCATCAATGGTAGACTACTATGGAGATGCATCGTTAAGATTCAAATTCAGTTTCCTAGAAGGCCGTTCCCTATCATAGGAGCATATCCCTTGTTTTGATGTTTTAGTTCCACTATAATATCGAACATGGAACCAATGGTTTTATATGTTTATTGCAAACAAATAAAATCTGTTTCCAATGACATTGATATTTAGTATGGGTTCTACAAATTGATCAAAGTTTTTCACTTCAAGTTCAGACGTCAATGCATCATTTAAAATTAAAGTTTTGACATCCAAGCTAGATTCCCAACATGAGAGCATTTAGGTGCTCCACATTTCACTGATAACATGACAATTTGTGCACCACAGACCTCAACCAACTGCTGAAGTATAAGAACTCTAGCTTTGTAGAGCTCTATCTTCATATTTAGCTGATGCATAGCCTGCACTTCATGCTGGATAATATGAACATCTGAAACTTTTGCACATATGTAGGCTATTGAGCAACCTCGTCACATTTTGAAATATGCCTCAGCACATTGTTAATTGCATGAACCCAACAAAGCGTCCAAAAATTATTCTTGTACCTCTGCAAGTAAAGTAAACTTGCAACATTACATAGGGTATATGCATTTTTAATTAATTGCACAATACCAGAGGGGCCAACTTCCTCTAATGCCTCGCACAAAAACCTCTGTCTGGTGATTTTTTTTCCTCTCCGATGAGTGCGATCAATAAATTTCATGAAATATGGCTCAGGATGACACAAATCAATTTGGTTCAATAAAGGTCTACTCATCGTCACTGCATTTGAATTCAGGTTCAAAGTTGTGAAGGATAAATTGTTGCTAAAAAAATCAACTATAAAATTCGTGATTAAGTTCGATTTAAAGAAATATATACATCTAATATATTTTAAATCTTTATAATAAAAAATATATATTTAAAAAGAATTATATATATATATATATATATATATAAATTTAAAATATTATATATATATAAATTTAAAATTATATATATATATATATATATATATATATATATATATATATATCTATATAATAAATTATAAAATATTAATAATATATTATATTAATAGTTATATATATATTATACCTATGTTAGACTATAATATATTAATATATTATTGTTTTATGAACCATAAATTTATTCTCGCAAGTTTGTTTGTTGTGGATACTAAATTTTGTATTACATTGAACATTATATTAATATTTTACTTTTTGTAATTCTTAAAATGAATGGCATAAACAATGAACAATATTATATTAATGTTTTACTTTTTGTATTCCCTTCGCAGCATATCACTTAAATACCCACACTGAACGAACAAAATACGCTGCTATAGGAAACGTTGCTACAACACTGCTGAGTGTTTGAGTAGTCATTGTGTAGGGCAGAACTGTAGATTTGGTTAGGGCCAACAGAGAACCCTATCAAAAACCAAACGGTAAGGGTTCGCGTTGGCATCGACAAAGTAACATTGGTAGGTAACAAAACGAAACATATCTATCAAACCCTAAAAAATTAGGGATGTCAACGAATCTAATCATGTTTTTTTTATATATTTGTTTTTGGAGTTCATGATGAAATATGTATGAATTTAATCGCGATTCTGAACAAATTTATTGTCGTTTGTTGAAATTTGACGAATTTTGAATTTTTCAAGTGAAGTTTGCCGAATGCGGTTGCTATGGGTCTACTTGAGTCTTGAAGCATCAATTTATCATCCAAAATGAATATCCGTTGTTCGCCCACTCATATTGGACTGGCTTAAAGCATCTGTCAAAATTTTCCTTTTCCTTGTCCAAAAGGAAGGTGCCCTCCATAGCAGTTGTACCCTTCAGGCCCCACATTCATAGTTTTCACCACCTTATGAAAACAAAGGGAATTTGGTAGACAAAAGAGCAACAACATTGTCTTATTTATCCCTAATGTCATTATTAAGCAAGGATGTAACAAAGACACCCTACATCTATTTGGAAGGTTCATTTGCCTAGACGATCTAGGTAGATGAAAGGTAAATGCCACACTATTTAAATCACCTATAATACAAGATTGGGATGGAGGCCTTTGAGTTTGAGCCCGATTTTCATCAAGAGAGGGGTTCTTGCTTCTTAGTTCTCTCTGGCCTGAGTCTTGCCACAAATGTGTGAGAGTGCAGGTTTCCAGTTTTAATCTCCAGCTTTGTTCTTTCTCAGTTTTCGTGTTCCATTTCATTGAAGTGTCCTTCCCTCACATGGCTATTTTTACTTTTATTTAGATCATATGGTTTGGGGTTTAACCACTTTATGTTTAGCATCTCTAGTCATGCTTTTTATTTTTTAATTACTGTTCAGAACATAGGTTTCTTTTCATCCTAGCACTTTCCTATTTTAGCTGAATATACTTTCGAGCCCCATTGACCATCTTTGGTCACTTATGGCATTAATATAATCTCTCTTTTTTTCTTTCTCCTCAAGAGGTGATTTTTGTTCTTTAACATGATGATTGTACCTTATAAATTTTACATCCCCTCCTTTTCAAGGTTCAAGAATACTCGTGCTCCCTTTGTGGTGTCTTAGATATTTGCATATCTTCCTCAATATTACATACCTACAAGGTACTTATGGTAAATATATAGTATTCACATATTGAAATATATAATCTGATAGGTGAGTATGAATGAACTTGGTGATAGGTTATTTATATACAGAACAAGGGGCAAATTTGATAGGAAATGTCCTATCAAAATGATAGGTTGTGTCTCTTGGTAGCAACTATTAATAACTAATCAGGATTATTAGGTATATAACCCTCATGTGAAGGGTGCTTGTCATTGGAAGGACTGAGTAGATGCTAGCCACCTAGCGTATAAAAAGAAAATAAAACATCTCTTTTGGGTGTGAGATAGCAAAAAAAGTAGAATTAGATTGAAAATCTATGTAGGACAAGTATTCAATCAGTAAAGGTAGAACGACTGGCGTGATTGATCAATCAAGGTTAAGAAATAAAAAATTATTTTCTGCATTTCTAATCACAGCATGGATTTGGATGAAAGGAAGCAAAGAAAAATTGATGTAAAATAAAGTACTCTTTCAGATTCCTTTTGAACCTAATCTATGAGAAAGGAGTCCTCGAAGTTGTAAGCAAATGAATGCTGAAAGAATGAAGAGAAATGGAAGGCATACGACACACTTACACACTTGTGTGCCTATCTTTTTATTAAGGAGACAATGTTTACATTTAGTTGGGAAGGTTGATAACCAAGCTTTAATTAATGATTAACTAATAGCTATTTGATAATTTTAACACCTTCCCTTAATAAGTAAACTGAAGACTACTCCAAGATTGTCTTGAAATTTTACAAAGCGGGACCAAAGGCTTTAATCATTACATTTACAAACTACTCTTTTCATATCAATATGAAATCCGCAATCCGTGAACATTTTATTGTTGTCCAATGTAGGAGCTTCGGTGTAGACAAAAACTAAAAAGGATAGCCAACAACAAAACAAAGATTTGATTGTATGGACATAAGATGTATCAATTTGTCCACCAATTTGCTGTAGTGTGATTCATTGACCGGTGATGAATCATCATTGGTTGATAACTTCAGCTTGACTTCCATAGTTCTAAATCTAGAATTTTGGAGATGCTGCTCAAGCAAAGTATACTAGGATCTTTGAGCCCGCTCAAGTCCGTATAGGGACTTAATCAACTTGCAAATCAAATTATCACAACCAAGTACCAAAAAACCTTTAGGCAGCACCATGTAGACCTCCTCCGCCAAATTTCCGCTCAAGAAACCAAATTGAGCTATTGTGGAGTGAAGCAACTGAAATGTGATTGTCTTTGTAGCAGGAGTAAAAACTAATTCCTCAATAGGAGTAAAAACCAACTCCTTAGTAATAGTGGGAGTAAAAACCAACTCCGCAGTAGGAGAAGAAATTGTCTCCTCATTTATTCCCTTTTGTTGGGAAAAACCCTTCGCAACAAAATGAGACATGTGCTTGTCCAAAGTACAATTGTTGTCCACCTATTGGCAACCAATGGATTGTGTAACTAGCTCTTTAGGTACCATACAAAGGTTAGAAGTGAGAACAAAATGACCATGCTTTATTTCTTTGGTTCATCTCTAGGACTCTTTCTTCCTAGAACTTTCTATTGCTAATGGTTGTATCCTTCAGTCCCATTGGCCTACTTTTGGTCATTTGTGGACATTAATATGATTTCTTGCTTTCTTTCTTTATGTTGAAGTAACAACTTTATATTCGATCCTTTGAGCCAATGCTTCATCCTCTTGCACAATTGCGTGTGCATGTGATTGAGATTGAGGAATTGCATCCTCCTATACATCCTTTATAGAGGATATTCCCTCCACAACTAGTGCATGTAAGTTAACTGGGTAGGGGTCAACAAGCCTATAAGGAAACATTTCCTGTATGGTGGGTTCTCCCTCGACGTGCATTTACATTGACTATGGCAGAATCAACGAGCCTATACAAGACAACTTGCCCAATATCCATGACAGTTACTCTACCTTGTTTGACATCAAACACAATACACTGTTTTCCAGACAATTTTACAACAATGTTGGGACTTTTTGTTAATTGATTAATAGACGAGATTTTTATTTAGGCTAGGAACATACCTAACAGTCCTTACAGTGATTGTTTTTGCATTATTCAATATATGAGAACATATCCTATGCCCTCTACTGCATATAATTGACTATCAACTAATAAAACTGAATCAAAAAAGTTTGTACTTTATAGAATTTGACATACTAGTCCTTACAATATGTGAAATGTTGAGATGCGTTAGAATCAATAAACCAACAACTAGTAGTACTAATGTTCGAGTATAAAGCCATAAGGACAATCTTTTTCACAACTCTGTCCTTCGTCAACCGTTGCCAAATTTGCTGCTTGATTGTTTTGTTCAGAAAATGCAAACTGTCACTTCCGGTAATCCTTTTTGAGATGCCCAACCTGATGACAGTAAAAATACTTGATATTTAGAAGATAAATCAACATTGATCCAATTCCACTTTCCTTTCGATTATGCAATTAATGCACTCTTTGCTTGTCCAACATTGTACTCATTATGTCATTGTTTGTGTTCTTTTTGCAACAAATAAGAACTAACTTGATCAAACATTAGGGTGTTACTTTCTTCCATAGTTACTAAGTTCGGTGAGATCTTGGCCAAATTCAAAACGATGTGTTTTTTTTGCATTTTGCAGATTTATCTGATCCAGTTCAGGTATGTTTTAACATAAAAACTTAAAAAGATGAAAACCTAAAAAAACCCTAAAAAAAGTTGTCAACATTAGCAAACCCTAAAAAGAGTGGCCACAAGCCCTAAAACATGTTATATAGATGATGTGTTTTGTGTAGAAGGTAAACAAAAAGTGCGAGTTGATTCTTTTGCAAGTTTGTCTCCAAAACTGCAAGAGATTGACAATGGATTTGTTTGCATTGTACAAGAGATTGATGGCAACCGATGACCGCAATCGCAAGTAACAAGAGTCATAGTTGGCGACCACCACTACAAATAGCAACAATCACAGTCGATGACCATCTCTGAAGACTCGTAGTCACAATAGATGACGACGGTGATGGCAATGACAATGGAAGACAACGACACCAATGACAAGCACCAACAACAATGACAAGTGCAAAGGCAGGCATCGGTTGGTAGTCGCGGACATCAATGATGAACCAATGACTCACCATCCCCAATGCAGTCGACGACAAATGGCAAAGGTAGGGGTAGGTTCCATCTTTTTTAGTTTGGTTTTTTTAAAACAAAAATAATGATTTTCATTAGGTTTAGGTTTTTGTATTTACTATTATTTAGGTTTAGGTTTATTTAAATATTATAAAATATAAGTAAAAATATTTGAAACTTGAAAACTATAAAATATAAATTAGGTATTGTATTAAGTTTAGGTTTGTTTATATTTAAAAATATTTAAATATAAAAAAAAATATTCTAAATTAGGTTTAGATATTCCATATTAGGTTTATTTTATTTTTAATTATAATATAAAATATAATTGCATTTTCATTTAGATTATAAGTTATGATATTTATTTTAAATATTTTTAGTTTTTATGTTTTTTTAAATTTAAATTTTATTAGATATTGCAAATAAATTATTTGCGTAATACATAATGAAATTAAAATTAATAATATCATGATATATTTTTATTATTTTATATAGTTTTATAATTCTATTTTATATAGGTCGTTGAAAATTAAAATTAATAATATTACGATATATTTTTATTATTTTATTGTTGACGCAGGAAAGTGCACCTAGTGGCAGAGAGTCAAACTCCTGCCTTCTCCTTGCAACATGGAAACTCCTCTCTCACCTGTGGGACGGTGAAGCAGGAGAGGAGAGTCTCTAGTTAAAGGCTAGCTCCCTTTGGTGTATCATTGTTTGTTTCAGGTAGTGCAAAATACAGACAGGTATATATATATATATATATATATAAACCGGGGAATGAAAAGAGAGGAAAGATATAGGAAAATAAACTACTTTAAAGAGGTGATACACCAAAACAAGATGACCTTCTCACACCCACTCTCAAAATCAGACAAACACATTTATACGCTTCACCCTTGACAGAAGAAACAATCTGCAAACTTGACAGGGAGGTAAAAGATGAAAGATACAAAAAAAAGGGGAGGTTCACTAAAGGTGTTGTGGGAAGCACTCTGTAGATGATCCCCTCTTTTCTGCGCTCCAAAGTATAACTCTTCTCCTATCAGCTGCAGATGGTGCCTTGTAGATAGCTGGTGTGTTGATGTTGAACTTGTGACAGCATCAAAGATAATGACTAAACACAGATTAACACTCAGGGCATACACAGGATATCTATTCAAGAAAGAGGTAAAAAACTGTATTTGTAGATTCAGGTGGAAATTTCAGCAGAGCTTTGCTTTGTAAAATTGTGAAAAGATGATTACAAATGAACAAGTCTACAATATATATATGAGAAGCAAAGAGGCCCATTTGGCGCTCCTTTTACAAGTGACATACGTGTCCCTTTGAAAAGAAAACAAGTCGCTCAAAAAAATTAATGAGCTGTTCATTTGCCTGCTTGAGACCTGCATTTCTTGCTTAGGTAACTTACACGGTTTGCCTTTCAATTAATCCAAATGGAGAAATCGATTGTTGATGCTGGCCGCTATCATCCCAAATGATCAATTTGCTGGCATATCTCACCTGCCGAAGTCGCTTCTTCAATCTGCGCCATTTGGACTTAACTGCGCACTCATTCTTTACTTATCGCTCTGTCTATTTGCTCTTTACGCCATCAGGCAATAAATTGCCTTGTTTGTGCCACTTGGATTGCTTGACTGCTCCTTGCCTTGTCATCTCCGCTTGTTACTCGGAATTTGTCTTTTCTGCTTACTCGGTCCCTTAAGCGAATTCCTTGGCGGGTCGCTACATTTTGGCCCCTTTTCCTCATGTTTGGCGCCTTTCCAGATCTAAAACCCAACGGCTAAATGGCTTTGTTAAATTTGACATGTATATGGCCGTCGTTAGTTTGAAAACCAACGGCTCTTTTGCTTGATTAAACTTGACATCCTCCGGGACGTCATCGGGTCTGCGTTATGTCTTTGTTTTCCTCTCGGCGCTCTTCTGCCTGTGCATTACTTTGGCGGGTCCTTTCCTTTGTCGCGCCTGCCCTCTGCTAGGGCACTTTGACTTTTGAAGACTCCCTTTCGGTGAAGGACCCACCCTTAAACCAAATCCGTTGAACCAAAGATTGGTTCAACGGTTCAAGGTTCAACCAATGCGCACCAATTCCAAAGAAGGCCGATGAACTTCATTGAACCATTAAAGTTGAACCTCTTGGCTTTGAACCAAACCTTTTCTGTTGAAATGAACCAAACAGAGAAACATTGGCAAAACTCATGCCCTCTGGAACAATTTGCCTTCGAACAGTGAAAAAGGAAGGTGAACAATTTTGCCCTGTGAGCAAAAAATTGGTCAACATTTATAAAGTTTAATAATTTTATTTTTAATAGGTCATTTAAAATTAAAATTAATAATATTATGATATATTTTTATTATATTTTATAGTTTTATAAATTTATTTTATATACGTCATTTAATTAGTTACAAAATTATTTTTACAAATTTTTAAATGTTTACTAAAAAATGTTTATAAAACTTTTGTAGGGCTCAAAAAGACAATCCATCATCATAGCAAGTCATCTGCTTGAGATGTACTTTATTCAGTGAGACGTAAATCCCAAACACATGAAATGCACTCTTTGTGATTCAAATTTTACAGGGATTATAACAAGGGTTTGATACCATTATATTAGAGGCGTAGATGTAAAGCTTTGCTCAATTGCGACATAAAATGTTGTATATGCACCATTTATAAGTCAAGTTCGAAGGAAAAGTGAAATGAAGACACTTGCATCAACATCTGAATCTTCAAAGGATGAAGATCAAAAACAACTAATTGATTCCATTTTACAATCGAAATTTTTTCTTAGTCATAAAGAACCATATATGATAGCATGGGGGACTAAAGCTACAAGAAGTTATTCTATCTCAGAAGGATATGCATCCCTATGCAAACTAAATGCCCACCCCTTGGATATTTTTAAAAAGCTATGGAAGGAAGAACTTTGGCCAAAAGTTAGCTTCTTTGACTAGTTACTATTAAGAAGAAGGGTCCTAATGGGAGACAAGCTATAAAAAAGAGGTTATAATGGACCCTATAGGTGTACAATCTACCAGTTTGATGAAGAAACCGTTATTCATCTATTTATCCAATGTCCTTTTGTGATGCAAATGTGGCAAAACCTGGCTACTTTATTTTAGTTTCCTTGGAATGGAATCCAGGATCTGGAGCAACCTTTGAGAGAATGGGGGAAACATTTAGAGACTGGCCAAACTTTGGAACCAGTCTTATGGTGTGGAATAACTCTTTTATTATGAAATGTATGGAAGGAAAGAAACAGGAGAATCTTTCAGTAGGAAAGCCGGGACATCTCATTTGTTTGAGAAAAGATAAAGTTGAATATTTCTGAATACATCAAATACAAAGTTGAAATTCCTTAGAATATGTCGGTGCAATGGGTTAACCTTACAAGAAACTTACCTCTTACTTGAGTAATCATCAAATGTCTGTTTTTAAACCGAGGAAATCTAAGGGGGAAGGTAAGTGGTCAATCCCTCCTTGTGGATTTGGGAAGTTGAATACAGATGGAGCGTTTGGAGGAAACACAGGTAACACAAGTATGGGTGGAATAGGTAGACTTTCGGATGGATCAATTGTCTTCTTTTTAGAAGGATTGGGATGTGCAATGAATAATTTGGCTAAAATTAAGGTAGTTTTTAGAGGACTACAAGAAGCAGTTAAAAGTTGGATGGAAAAAGATTTAGGTGGAATTTGTTTTTCAATCAATCATTAGCCTTTTATCCACTTCGTCATTGAAGAAGGGCGAAAATTGGCAAATAATTAGAGTTGGAAAAAATCCATCAGCTAGAGGATACATTTCAAGAGATCCATTTCAACCATGTTCCTTGGCAAAATAACAGAGTTGCAAATGCTTTAACTAATTCGGATTTGGATAATAATAACATTGTTTGCTATGGTCGCCCATCGATATGGTGGCCTACAAAGATCCAAGAGGATATATGGAATATTTTAGATTTAGACTGATTTCATGTCTAATGCTGAAGTGATTAGACTTGTTTCTTGTGCCAGGGTTTGGACAAATAACTTTTGCTACCTAGCATAGTAGTTGTATTTTGGATTTTTTCTTTGAATCAATATAATCTTTCTTAAAAAAAAACATCTGAATCTTCAAAGAAGGCTAAAATTCAATGCAATCTGACATAGATTGACTCATTTTCTAGCTCAACACGTTCCCCAATGTTTACCTAAGCCAACGAAAATAGACATCAAATGCCCCAACTTTCTTTGAAAGCTATGTGGAAGCCACATGAAAAACAAGAAATAAACAAATTGGCGGCCCAATTTTTTATGCAAATGCTATCCCTTTCAATGATATTCGAAATCCACATATGATAGCAATGGTAGATGGAATCACCAATTTTGGGAAAGGGTGCACAATGCCATATTTTGAAAGCCTAAGAATTGTTCTACTATAAGAGAAGGCGATATCCATACCTAGTGAATTAGATAAAATGAAAAAAACATTGGGGGAAATCATGTTGCACTGTAGTAAGTGACGGGTGGTCTGATACAAAGCAAAGACCCATTCTCAATATATTAACTCAATGCCTTAAATGTTCTATTTTTATAAAATCAATTGATACAAGCAATGATGTGAAGATTGCAGATTTCATTTTTAAATGCATTGAATCTGCTATTCTGGACATTGGAAAAGAATATGTTGTCAAGTTATTATGAATAATGCAATGAATTGTAAATCAATAAGGGAATTTTTTATGATCAAATTTTCTCATTTGTTTTGGACTCCATGTGCAACTCATGTTTTGGATCTTTTGCTTGAAGATCTTGCAAAGTTAGAGAGGGTAAATAGTGTTGTGAGAGAAGGGAAATAAATTTTCAAGTTTATACTTAATCATTGCTTAATCTTGTATCGCTCATTTGCAAAATGTGAACATCTCTTTCTGGTTGAAACAAAATTTGCATATAATTTTATCACTTTGCAAAGGGAGGTGAAGGAGAGGACAACTTTGAGAAGAGTTGTGGTTTGTGAAGAATGGGGACAATCTAAGCTTTTTAAGGAAAGTGTTGCAAATGACAGAGAGGATTATCTTGAGTAGTTCATTTTGGGGGGTGCAAAGAAGACTCTAAAGGTGTGAGTCACTCTTTCAATTGTTGAGATTGGCTGATGGCATGAAACCTTGTATAAGTTTTGTGTATTAAGGCATGAAGCAAGCATAAGAATAAATAAAAAATGTACTAGCAGGTGAGGGTGATGAAGCTAAGCGTATTTGGGACATTGTGGACATCTGATGGAACATTTTACATCGACCTATATGTGCAACCGGTTGCTCTTTAAATCCTAAGTTGATAGAGGTGGATCATGGTTGAGATGAGGAGGTAAAGAATGGTGTATTGACAACAATAGACATGTTAGTCCATGATGAAAATGAAAAGGCTAATGTGAAAAGGTATATGATTACATTCAAGAACCAAGAAGGCATGGTTTCCCACAAGGAAGCACAAGAAGACATTGGTAGTATAAATTCTCATTTATAGTGGCAGACTTATGGTTCTTCTACTCTAGAGTTATAAAAGCTTGTTGTGCATGTTCATAGCTAGTGTGCCAATGTTTCTACATGTGAAATAAATTGGAGTATACATGATTTGATCCATACTAATAAGAAAAACCAACTAGATGCCAAAAAGCTCTTAGATCTTGTGTTTGTTCATAAAATTTAAGATTGCTTGAACACAATCTTGCAGACTAAGATAACAATCTTCATCTTGGAGAACTATCTTTCAAAAGAGATCATGAAAATATTGATGGTGATGATGAGCTTGTTAGAGAATTAGTTGATGGTGCTAGTGCTAATTTTGATTTTGAAGCAAGGTTTGTTGTTGCAAATGTTTGAAACTTTTAAGTTTCATATCAATTTTGGGCTTAGGCTCTAAGCTATAGATATTTTGGTATATTTTAATGTAATTCAAATTTGAAACTCTTATGCATTTCTCAATTTTACAAGTGTTAGATTAATGCTCATTATTTAGTAGATTGAAATATTTTTGCATTATATATATATATTCCGAACTGATTTTTTTCGAAATTTTTCAAGAATTCTGGATTTTGGATTTTTTTGCCCTCTTGAACAGATTCAGATTTATGAACTTGGTAACTATGCTTTCTGCGGTCAAATGTAAAGCTTCCATGAAAGATTCGTATGGCTGTGTTAGGTTGTTCAAAACAAGAGCCACCATGTTGTCATCATTGACCTTTTTGTTAATGGCTCCTAACTGGGCTCAAAGATCTTTCATTCAAAGAAGATGTTCTGACAAGTACTCATCCTCCAACATCTTTTTGGAAATAATAGATTCTTTAGGTACAAACCCTGACTTTTATTTGAAGTTTGGTATTCATTTTTCAAACTTGCCCACAAAACACATGCCTTAGTGGCATTCCAGATCTCAGGAATCATGTCATCTGATACAGATAGCTTCAACAAGAAGGCCTCCTTATGACAATTGTCATAATCAACAAAGTTTGTAACAGGTCTTACTTTAGTGTCGAAAATGATTGTCACAATCACAATATTTCGCAATTGTCAAAATCTTAATGACTTCAAACATTATAATTATGGCCGGTTACCTTTTGTGCTTTCGACTAAACCCGAGTTTGAATATTGGCCATTTTTACACTTAGAAAACAATATAACAAGAAAAGTATGGTTTTTTGACACGGGAATTAATCCAACAAGAAAAGTACAATTAGCTGACCTGGAAATCATTGCAACTGGAAAAGTACAGTTCTGACCTGGAAATTGATGCAACACAAGTCTGTGTACATGTATAAACTTTGACTCGGAAATCAAAGCAATAGGGAAATATACAGTTTAAAATATAAATATGCTGTGGATCTGAACTTCGAAGAACATTTACTTACAACACAAAATCGTAGATTGTCTCGTGCTTTAGCATGATTTTCGTGACTGCACAATCACGTTTTTAT
Source organism: Torreya grandis (assembly GCA_037957365.1). Taxonomy (NCBI): domain Eukaryota; kingdom Viridiplantae; phylum Streptophyta; class Pinopsida; order Cupressales; family Taxaceae; genus Torreya; species Torreya grandis. The sequence continues at coordinate 2,065,091 of JARHVA010001643.1, forward strand.
TTCTGTTGTTTGAGTTGATATCCTCTATTTGTTCTTGGTCCACTCCACCTTCTCACCGTGCCCTAGCCTCTGGGTCTATCTTCTATTCTCTTTGAAAATTGTGATATCTGCTCTCTTTTTCCGTCATTTTTCATTTTGCTGAGTAGTTCTGTGCCCTAACAGCACCAAATCGTGACCAGTACATTGCATTTTTCTGTTTCATGACTGCGTTTGCTTCTGCTCCTTCACGTTTTTTCTGTGTAGTATTTGTCTTGAATTACTGGTTTGCATTTCCATGACCACCTTTGTCTATTCGCGATCTGGTTTTGCCGTAGGTTTTCCCGTTGTTGCTCACTTTTGTTTCGTGTTACCCTAGCGCTTTGTCTCTGCGAACAAATAAATTGCGTTTCTTAGTTCTAAAAATTGCAATTCTGTTCTGCCATTCTTCTGTGTGTCTGCAACGTTTTGCTTCTTCTGATGTTTTTGGTGTTCCGCTATGTAACGTTTTGCGTGTCTTCTGCATAATCTGCATGAATCCCTATGCGATTCACAAATTGACTCTTAAGTCAAGTTTGAACCTCTTCTTTTTCTCTGCAGTTCATAGCCTCTTCTAGGGCTTCCTCGAATAGTGGCTCTAATACCAATGTAGGTAGATGAATGCTGAAAGAATGAAGAGAAATGGAAGGCATACAACACACAGAGTTGTGTGTCCATCTTTTTATTAAGTGGTTACATTCAGTTGGGAAGGCTGAAGGTTGATAACTGACCTTTAGTTAAATTTTAACTAATAGCTAGTTGATGACTTTAACAGAAGTAACCAGAAACAGAATGCATTTTTGGTTGTGGAAATTTAAAGACATGCATAATATCTCAAAGGTACATGTAAGAAAATTGAGGGCAACCAGCCTAAGAGTTTAGTCAGACATGAAATTCAACTTTTCTCAATTTCAATAAGGAAGTATGTACTGTGGATTATTTGTTGATTAATATTAAAACTGCTTTCATATAAAAAATTGGGGAAAAAATCCTTTTAATTATTTTTACGAGTACAGTGTTTTTAATTTATTTGGATATATGATTGGAAGTTAATTTGGACAAGATTTGATCTTTATCTGCAATTTCTTGTTTTTCTTTCATTTTTTCAATATCTTTTGCAATGTTGTTTCTAGTATCTTTAATTCTATGGGTTTGTCCTAATTATGGTATAACTGCTTGTCTGGTGTCTTTGGTCGTGATTATAGTCTATGACAGATCTTAGTTTTGGCTCATGTTTCCTTTCTGAGCTTTTGTAGATACTAAGCACAGAAAGTGGGCGTGTAGCAGTTGCGAGTGGATTCATTATAGATATTGCAGATTCTTCTATTACTGTAATGAATCTTATGATCCCTATAGTGCCGTTTGAGTCCTATTATATGTTACAAATATTTTTTAATGTAGATTTAAAAAAAAATAAAATTATTCTGTTTATTTTTTTATTTTAATGTCTTGACTGATGTTATCCCTAAAGTCTGTATGGATGTCTAACCTGTGATGTTGATTCTTACATTGAAGCATTGTTTGTATCCTTTTCAGCTTTCTCTGTCCCATCGATTAAGATTGGCAGGGTATAGAGAGGATGAATTGAGCGAACAGGTTTGGCGGATTGATAAGTATGAAGCAGCATCTTCATATGCTATTATGAGGTGTTTGCAAATTTCCCTATGCCTTGCGCTCAAGCGCTTATAGATATATTCTGGTTAAAATTGTTTTCTTCTTCACGGATAGTACTATATTAGTAGATCTAAATGGTGATTTAAATGTCAAGGTGAAATTTAATCCTGTTAATACTGCTGATTACCGTTGTAATATATTGATAGTGCCCTCTCATTTTGCTTGGGATTTTCCAAGTAATATTTATGATATAGAGTCATATGTTAGTAGATAGCTATAGTGGATCCTGTAGCTAATTGGCAAAATCATTTTGATCAGGAAATTTATGATACCTTTGACTCGTTAAATTAAAGGAAACAGTTATTGAAGCATACTTGCAATAGATTTTTTTTTGATATATGTATTTCTCTCTAAATTTTGCTGCTATGCAAACACTGATGTCATTTGGGATTATGGGGGTTGAAATGGAAATTTATGGAGGACATAGTCATATAAGTAAAACTAAGACGTTCATTGAAAAACGTTGGGGAGTTTTGCTTTTATACCATCACAGATTCCTCATTGAGTTTGATGCGATTAGTTCTAGAATGGAAAATATTGGAGAATTGAGTACTTAATATGTTGAGTATTTGTGTATAAATTGCATGCAAATTATCTTGGTATTTCTTTTTTGATGTGACTTATTCATATGGTGTTGCATTCTTAGGTTCAATTTGCTGCAGCTGTTTGTAAAACGCAATTGTGATGATCATCGCAGGAAACTCATTGTTGACTTGCAGGTGAATGGGCCAAATTTGATCTCTTTTCAAATTATCTTGGATAGAATTTATTGTGCTATCCATCTGGCAGCTTACCTTCTACATATCTTAATTATTTGGGCATCTCACTCTATAATGATTTTTCCTTTTCAGCCACCTAGGTTTGATAGTGGAACAATCCTTAGTCAGGACCCAGCAGTTTTGTATGTCAGATCTGCAAAGGATCTGAATGATGATCAACGTCGTGCAATACATAAGGTTCTCTTTATATTCAAGTATTTGATCTAGAATATAATTTTGCTAAATTACTATGCGACACCTACAATTTTGGGCAGACTGGATATTCTGAGTGTTTCATACCTTATGTTGTGTGGGATAAAATGACACAAAAAAACATTATGATATACACTGTATTCCAAAAAATATTGTTACTATGTTTTGCAAGCTGTGTATGTAATTAATTTTAAATAAATTGTTCTCATATTTAAATAATTGTTATGACTTTACAGATGCTTTCAGCAAAGGACTATGCACTTATTTTGGGAATGCCAGGGACAGGAAAGACTTCTACCATGGTGCATGCTGTGAAAGCACTTCTTGCACGTGGTGCATCCATTTTGCTTACATCGTACACAAATTCAGCAGTTGATAATTTACTGCTCAAATTGAAGGCTCAGGTTGTTTCTTCCTGAAGTTTCTTTGCATAATCTATTTTGCTGCGTAATACATAGTTAATGAAGTAAGCAGACACTGTGAAAACTTTATGGCTAGATTATTATAGAATAAATTATAACATTCAAGTATGTACGTTAATTATTGCATAACATACACTCTATTTGATCGGTATCGACTGCCCAACATATGGACGCCTTCTTAACTAATTCTCCACCTTTTGAATTCTCTATTTGGATATTTACTATCCCTTTAAAACACTAACACATTATAGGTAGTTGATAATATAAGTGTGCAAACTTTGGTTGCAGCTAGGGGAGAGCTAAAAGAGAGCTTTTTTGGGATATATATATGCATGTTTTTGCAAAAACAAACAAAGTTTTTTCCAATTTTATTATTTTAGTTGCATGTTTTTGAATTGTGCTATGGTGTCGGCATCTAATTGCCCAGATATATTACAACAGCTAGCCTGGTCATTGATATAGACAAAGCATTCTGGTCGGACAAAATACTTTAGTATAAACGATAATGGCCTAGATTTCATAGAATCCAAATGTTAACAGTGTAAAAGTAGGGAAACACCAAGTGCTGAATTAAAGTTAATATTTTTAGTGTTTATTGGTAACATTAAACATGTCATATCTGTTATTGATTGAGAAGGAAAATGACAAAATGAAAAAATGGGAAAAAATGGTTTATTTAGTAAAGAAAATGATAAAGTTGGCATGAGTTCAATGCAGAATGTGTGTGTGTGTGATTTTTGTAACATCCAAAACTCCTGCTTGACCTTTTACCTTATTTACTTATCATGCATGTGGTCGGTTGAAAAAATGCAGCCATAAATTAGGTTTGGTGGATAAATTACTTTGACAAAACCACATAAAAGCTAATATTAATGATGTTGGTCATGGATGAAGAATTACATCCTTTAGCATCAAATCCCGTTATGAAATTTTTACTGGTGTAGGTGTCATGGCATTTTTTTAAGGGCAAAAAAGCTAGGGTGACATCTCTAGTCCAAACAAATGAGTTTTTCAGGTATGTTGACAGTGGGATGCATTGGTCCTTACAAATCAAGAGACATGACTTCGGGCTTATGGGGCATGTCTTCAAGATGGATATGTGTTTTGTGTATGGGTAACACAAATGGGTATATCTCTAGGCATCAATTGATCTATTATTAGGATAGATATTCCATTCCCAATACATTAACATGAATTTCAGTTTGTCTCATTCTGATACAAATGAAATATGTACCTTGTTTTTCTTATGCTAAGAATAGGTTTGTACATAGAATTCTGAAGCTACTTAATTGCTGGAATTATGATAGCAGTTGTATATGATGAAATTGAGAAAGCGAATGATTGTAGACAATCACACAGAGAAATAAATGCAAGGAATTACCATGGAGAAACCCAATGTGGGAAAATTCCATAAACTTCGGGTTGTGCCTCCTTACGTCAACTAAAATCAGCAAGAATTACAATCCAATTACATTAAAACACTTTTACAATGTCCTTACAAGCTTATTCTTTGGAAAAAAGTCCGAAGGCAAAAGAGGAAAAACAAAGGAAGGATATCCTTCGGAAAAAAGTCCGAAGGATTAATTCGGGAAAAGTGCAAATGGAAAAAGCCCGCAGAAAAAAGACCACAGAAATTCAAAGGATACAAAGCCCGCGGGAAAAGTAAGAAGGACATAAAGCTGAGGGAAATAAAGCCGAAGGAAAAGAAAGGCCCAAGAAGGATAAAATCTCGGACTTTTTGTCCGAAGAGCGAAGTCTGAAGGCAGAGAAGGGAAAGTCCGAGAAAATCAAAGGGAGATAAAACCAAGGGGAAAACAATAAAACCGAGGGAAATAAAGCAGAAGGGAAAGTCCGTGGAAAGGCAAATACAGACAGAGGTCAAGAAGAAGATTCTAGATTTAGCCAAGAGAAATCACGGACAGTTGGGCTGAGAGAAACCCATGCGCAAACAAAAGACAGAGTCAACGTGGAATTCCATGCAAGCAAAAGCTAATTATGGTTGACAAGTATGGTTGACTAGTCAAGGCTTCAGTTGATTGGTTGTTGAAGTCAAGTTTATCTTCAAACATTCCAACTCAGCGTTTCAAACGTTCCAACTCGGCTTCGAACGGATTAAGTCAGAGTTCTAAAATTGACATTGGCGTGGATTTCCATGCAAAGAGAGGTGGACGTTTCTTCATGCAAAGACAAGCCCACTTGCTCTAACGCAAAGGAGCTTCATGCAAAGACAAGTCCACTTCCTCTAGCGCCAAGGAGCTTCATGCAAAGACAGGAAAAACATATTTTATTGAAAGGCAAAGTCAGTCTTGAATTAATCTAAGTTGATCTCTCTCGTCTATTTTTCAACGCCAATCTTTTGGCTTTTGTAATTCTCTATATTAATGGCTTTTCAGCCTTATATTTTTTTTATCTCTCTTTTGACAAGATTAGACTCTGCCATTGGTGAGTTGTGTAACCTTTTCAATCAATAGGACTGTACTTTCAAATTTCAAGTGCTGGCATAGTGTATATTCATTTAGCAATTTGCATATGTGGTAGATTTCTCTCTCATTTCGAATTCTGATTCGTACTTACTGCTAGCTTATCGTATTATGCAGGGCATGTTAAGTGTTCTTTATGTCTTTTGCTGAAGCTGTAAGTAGATGTTAGGTGGCTGCAAAGTGTCTTGTATCAGACCTCCTTCCTTCGTTTTCCCTCATGTTTTGGTCATTGGATCGAACCTTCTCATGAAATTCTTATGCATAGTGGTCGATTAAAATTGAAGGTTTTCCTTCTCCCTTGTTTGTTCAGTGTTCAAGGTTTCAAGTAGAGTGGATCAATCTTTTGGTGTATCACCGTTATTAGGTAGGATTTCCCTTTAAAGTTTCCTTCTTCCTTTCCCATGGTAGTCCGCAACACAGAGTAGAGATCCTCATTGATACATCTTATAGGAACCAACCTTCTCTTGAGGTTCTTCTCACCATTGAGGCATCCACCCTCGTGAGAAGATCCCATTGTTTCAACCCGATAGAGGATTGACTATTTCATGCATGTCTTCGATTTAGGGCACAGCTCTAAGTTGACAACAGTTTTTAGCACGCTCGATGGGACCACGAAAAAACTATTTACATAGAGTTTTCGCAGCAACGGAGGATATTCATTTACATCCAGTTGCAGAGTTCATAGCATCATTCAGGCAATCCGTTCATGTCAAATGTTACCACAAGATCAACAAGCGAAAGTATTCCTTTTGAATTTGTAACTTATAAAAGAGCAAGGTTTAGGAGGGCAAATCCATATCCTCAAAGGGAATATTTACCTCGCCCTCATCCTATCGTTCTAGACACTGCAATCCCCACCATTTAGATGGCTGTTAGAAATCAAGTGTTTGTTCCATTCAATAGGGGAAGTCCACTAAATCTAGCACAGTTAGATGATATTCTTGTATCTGCCCTCAAAAATATTCCATTCTTCTCAGGGGAAAATCAAACAACCCCTATTGAGCATATCCAGGGTGTGGCTAATCTTTGTTCAGTTCATAATGTTGTTGAAGATAAAGTTGCTATCAGATTGCTAGTTGCTTCTTTCAGAGGAAAAACATTACAGTGGTATAGAACCCTCCCACTTAGATCCGTTTTCTCTTGGGATGAATTGGGTGCAGCTTTGGTTAAGCAATTTGAGGACAAATCTGATCACTTATCTTTAGTTGAGAAATTAACTGCCATACGAAGAGCTCCTCATGAGTTCATGTCCGATTTTAATCTCAGATTTCAGAAGACATGGCACAGAATACCAGTTCTGATTAGGCCATCACCTGAATATGCATTTCTATATTTTTTGAAAGCTCTCAATTTTGACATTAGTGTGATGATACAGTCAATAGATGGTATTACTTTGCTAGATGCTTATGAAGTTGCAATAAGGGCAGAAAATAGTTTGATTCAAGTAGGTAAGCTTTCTCCAAGACCTCTAATGACCATATTTTCAGAAATAAGTTATGTTCCAGCCCCTCAAGTTCCTCAAATTTCATCCTTGGCCCCAATTCCAGCACCTCAAGTTCCTATTGCAGCCCCTTCTAGTCAATCTAGTGAGATAGGAGAGTTGAAAAGTTCGCTGCAGTCTTTTGGAAATGAAATAGTACAGCTCAAAAGGCATCAACTTCAGTTAAATAGGTCCTATCAACAGCAAAATCAGAACAACTATCAGCCCATCAAAGATCAAAGGTCTCTTTATCAGGGTTTCTGAGAAAATAGACCACCCTATCAAGCACAAGGAACCATAACTCCAGCTAAACCATACGCTGCTCTTGATCCGAATGCTCCTTCCACTTCAAAAGCCATTGTTCCAACCCCACCTCAAAACAATTTGGTGTAGGATTTAGGTTGGCAGCCCTCAAATCTCAATGATGTTCAAAACCAGAACTTGGTATCACCAAACAACACCATGCCACATATGACACAAGAAGAGTTCTCTTTTCAAGGGGGTCAATATCAAGATACATGTTTGGCATCACAAAAGGCGACTCAAGAGTAGCTTGATGCTATTAATGTAAATTGGCAGGTAGATGATCATGTCTCTTTTACTCAAGATGTTAAAACTAACGTTTCAAATGGTCAAGTTGCAGCTATAACTTATTAGAGAACTAAAAGAAGAGCTGTTGAGGAAGCTCAAGCAGTAACAAATACTTCAAGTGCTCCTAGTATTATTGCTCAAGGTACAAAAGAGCAGCTTGCTACCCTTACAACCCAAAAAAATCAGAATGTAGAGGTTAGTAAAGTGCAGCAAATACCTCTAATTCGTGAGCAGTAAGTACCACTGAAAGCGCAATCAAAGGTTAGTCCATTTCAGTTCAGTATTGTAGACCAAATGAAGAAGTCTAACATCAGCATTAGCATGTGGGATTCCCTTTCAATTCCAAGGCAAAAGGATAAACTTATTCAAGAACTTTTAGCTCTTGAATTGTCACCAAAATCAATTGAGAAAGAAGGTGCTGTCTTGACAAATTCGGATCAGCCAACTAAGCAACAGGTACAGGGAGAAGATAAGATATCAAAGATGGACAAAACTGAGGTAAAAACAAAGAAAACTCTCTCTTTTTGTCTTTCTTAGATAGTGGGTGACACTTTGGTTCATAACTGTATGGTGGATAGTGGAACTAGCAGTACAGTGATGCCCAAACAGATTGCAGACAAGCTCGGCCTCGTTTATGAGCCAAATACTAAAGAGGTATTGTAGTTGGATGGTTCACCAACAAAAATGGTAGGCATTATCAAAGATTTGAAATTGACATTACATGCCTGTCCTAACGTGACTATTCAGCAGGGCGTTGTCGTGGTGGACCTGCCTCCTTATTTCGCTATGTGCCTTTCAAGAGATTTCACCTCAAAGATTGGGGGATATTTATCAGCTGATTGGACCTACTTGCTGTTCAGGTCCAGATATGGCATAAAAGTAACAATTCATTTAAAACTTATTGCGCGTTTTCACATGGAGCCTTAGACGCCAAGTGTGGTCAATGCAAATTGGATCATCTCAGATGAAATACTACAAACTAGTGATGTAGAAAAAGACTCACCTTTGGATGGAGTTCCAGATTTGTTTCTTGATGAGTGGGCTTCCACTTTGCATAAGCATGATCCCTATAAATTGATTGAAGAAGGTCTTGGTGTGTATTGTCTTCATGAGAACGATGCACCAATTCTAGCCATGGTCAAAGAGGACAAATCTAATGAAGGCTTGTGGCAATTATACTTTGATGGATCAAGAAATAAGCATGGGACCGGAGCTGGAATGATGTTAATTTTTCTTACAAAACAAAGGTATTTCTCTTCTATAAAATTTCAGTTTCGCTGTTCAAACAACGGTGCTGAATATGAAGCACTAGTTCACGATTTGCAGTGGGCTAAGAAGATGAAAGCAAATTGTTTGCAAGTGTTTGGAGATAGTGAACTTGTAGTCCACCAAGTAAGAGGTTTGAATATATGCAAGAATATGTTGCTTAAATATTACAGACACAGAGTATGGATTTACTTGAAGATTTTTAGGGTTTTAATATTCAGGGAATACCAAGAGATATGAATAAACATGCTGATAGGTTGGCTGCTGTTGGGGCACAATTTGATATCCCAACTGATGTAAAAAGTGGCATTTTCAATCACATATAAAGATAGTTGTAAGGCCTTTTGTTCCGGATAACCAAGGAAATTGGCAGGTGTTTGAAAATAACAATTAAATTGTGAGATTTTTGCAGGAAGACGCTGAGTTTTCTTTAAGAAATCAGTCAAAACGCTTACAGTAGTATGGTGATCAGATTGTACAACTGAAAACTAATAAGCTACCCAAGGGATTGGTCACTCTTGAAAATATTTTCAGTGAAGATGATGAGCTAAGGAAAGAGAAACCATCCTTGTCAACAAAGGAAGAGCACTATGCGAATGTAGAGATTGCAGTTGGTAAGATTTTGAAATTGGGCAAGGTATGCACTCCTCCACAAAAGAAAGCTTTCATTGAATTATGCACAAATTTTGTTGATATATTTGCATGGCAGTATAGTGATCTCAAAGGTTTTGATCCAAGTTCGGCTCGACACACTATTGAGTTAGAAGACGAAACTAAACCAGTAAGACAAAGACAAAGGCCAATCAATCTAAAGCTTGAGCCTTTGATAAAAGTTGAGCTTCACAAGCTCATAGAATCGGCTATCATATTTTCAATCAAGCACTCAACTTGGGTGGCGAACCTCGTTCCAGTACGGAAAAAGAATGGTGAGATTCGTTTGTGTGTTGATTTTCATGATTTAAATAGGGCTTCGCTTAAAGACCACTATCCATTGCCATCAATGGAACAAATTTTACAGCTTGTTGTAGGTTCAAAGAGGTTTTTCTTGTTGGATAGATATAATGGCTACAATCAGATTTTGGTCAAAGAAGAGGACCAATTCAAGACAACCTTCACAACTAAGTGGGGAACATTTGCATACAAAAAGATGCCATTCGGTTTGTCCAATGCTGGAGCAACCTTTCAGAGAGCCATGGATATGGCCTTCCAAGGCCTTCTTTATAGGTTTGTGCTTGTCTATTTAGATGGTATAACAATATTTTTAAAAGATGCAGAAGATCACATGGTTCACCTCCAACAAGTTTTTGAAAGGTGTAGGTAATTTGGGATATCTCTAAATCCCAAAAAGTGTGTATTTTTAGTTCATGAAGGTAAGCTTCTTGGACATGTCATTTCAAAGCATGGTTTAAACATAGATTTTGAAAGAATTCAATCCATTCTTGCACTCTCCTTGCCTAAAAGCAAAAAGGCTTTGCAAAGTTTTTTTGGAAAGATCAATTTTATAAGGAGATACATTTCAGATTTCGCTACTGTAGCTAAACCACTTACAGCCATGTTAAATAAAAATCAGAGCTTCAGCGGGTCCAAGGAGGGAATAACAGGGTTTGAAGATGTTAAGAAAGCCATAGCAAGTGTTCCTACGCTTTTAAATCCAGATTTTACGAAAGATTTTATTTTGTATACATATGCTAATGTAGACACCATTTTAGGCATTCTTATGTAGCAGAATCATGAAGATTTAGAGCAACCTCTACAGCCAAGGCTTGCAGGGGTATGAGACAAGTGTCAAATGATGAAGAGATTGCTGCTGTTCACACCTCACCTTCTAGTTGGTTTCGTGATTTGGTAAGCTATCTGCAAGATGGTTGTTACCCTTCCCACCTAAGTGCTTCAAAAAGAAGGTATTTCAGATTGCAATCAATTCCATTCTTGCTCGTTGACGGCGCTTTGTTCAAAAAGGATATCAATGGAATGTTACTAAGGTGTGTGGAGCCCAGCCAAACTCAAAGATTACTTGAAGAATTCCATGATGGAATTGGTGGAGGACACTTTTCTACAAGAACTACAATACTTAAAATTATGAGAGGTGGGTACTATTGGCCTCCTATATTTGACGATTGCCATACATCGGTTAGGAAGTGCAAACAATGTGCTATGTTTGTAGGAAAAGTTAAACTTGCAGCCCTGCCCCTTCAGTCAATTATAATGGATTAGCCTTTTGTACAGTGGGGATTGGACTTTATTGGTCTCATTAACCCTCCTTCGAGTTCAAAGCATAAGTGGATTTTAACAGCTACGGACTACTTCACACGTTGGACAGAAGCAATTGCATTGAAAGAAGCAAACGAAACTAGCGTTCTTGATTTCTATGAAGGTTTGATCACTAGATTTGGGATTCCTTCGACCATTATTTCTGACAATGCAATGGCTTTTGTGGGATCTAAGATCAATCAATGGGCTGTCCAACATGGGGTTTATCTCAGTACTTCATCGAACTATTATCCAAAAGGAAATGGCCTTGTTGAATCTACAAACAAGAACCTCTTAAGGATCATATGACGGACTATTGAAGACAATCAGAGGTCATGGCATCTCAAGTTGAAGTTAGCTCTATGGATTGATAGGATCACCTATAAGAGGTCAATAGCCAACTCTCCTTACAATCTAGTCTATGGTAAGGAAGCAAGGTTACCTATTTCTCTCGAGTTTCCAATTTTAGAACTAATGCATCAACTTGAGTTGTTGGAGAATGAGCCTATGGAGATTAGGTATGCAGAGCTTATGGAGTTGAAAGAGACAAGAAATCAAGCCATGCTAGCCATGAAAAGTCATCAGGTACAAGTGAAAAGAACATTTGACAAAGGAGCTTCCTCACGAAGCTTCCATGAAGGACATTTGGTCCTCAAGTGGGATGAGGATCGAGCTAAACCAGGAAAGTACACAAAGTTTGATTCCCTTTGGAGTGGCCCATACATGATCTCCAGTTGCAAATCCCATAACGTCTTCCAACTTGCCAAGAGCTTCCAATCCCAGTAAATGGGATACATCTGAAACATTGCTATTAAAGAGCAAAACTCTATGTACATAGTTTTTTTTGCTTTCCTCCAAGTGCTGTTCAAGCACAGTAGTTTGATTTAGTTTTGTCCAATAAGTGCTTGTTTGCACATTTGCTTCTTAGTTATAGTTTTCCTGCTTTCGTGTTTTTCCCTTCTTATTCTGAAGGAGGAAGGTTATCAACCATGGTCAAAGGAGATTTTCAGTCAGAAATCAGGTTTATCATTGTTTTGGGAGTTCGAATACCATCTATATGGTCTGAGTTCTCAAGCATAACAGGCATGCTGGGCCAGTTGAGTCGCCAAAAATGTTGACAATTCTTCCATAGGTCAGATTGTCTTTTTCCATTCGGAAAGTTCACGTCTCTAGCCAAGGAAGAAATAATACATTGGGTAGATGTAGACCAATTGAAATAACTCATTTGCAAAGGCCTTGGCTACAACAGGATTTCCTTGGACAAAGAAGGCTTGATTTCACATAGCTTCGGAAAAGGTCAAAGGACATAAGTTCGCGGGAAATTAGCCAAGAATAAAGGACCAAGGAGGAGCCAGAAAATCAAAAGGGCAAGGTTAGAAATTGCACAAAGCAAAGAAAAAACAAAGGAAGATATCCTTCGGACTTTTTGTCCGAAGGAATACTTTGGAGGATTTGTAAACAAAGAACCCGTAGCCTCCCAAAAAGTCCGCCAAAGAATAAAGCCCAAGGAGTAATTCCTTCAGACTTTTTGTTTGAAGGAATTCCTTCGGACAAAAGTCTGGAGAAATTCGAGAGAGGAGAAGTTAGAAAATCCCAAGGTCCGAAGGAATAAGGACACCTACAAAAAACCCGGGTGCCCTAAAAAAGCTCGAGTGTCCTACAGTTTTTTCGAAAAGCCATTTCTGAGAGACACAAGCCCTTGCGGAGGGCACTTGGTCGGTGATAGGACCTTTGTGTTTTTTTGAAGGGCATTTGGTCAATGGTAAAGATAGACAAAGGATTAATTCCTTCGGACAAAAAGTCCGAAGGAATTCGGGACAAAGAAAAACCCATGGAAAAAAGTCCGAAGGGAAAAGAGGAAAAACAAAGGATATCCTTCGGAAAAAAGTCCGAAGGATTAATTCGGGAAAAGTGCAAATGGAAAAAGCCTGCAGAAAAAAGACCGCAGAAATTTGAAGGATACAAAGCCCGCGGGAAAAGTAAGGACATAAAGCCGAAGGAAAAGAAAGGCCCAAGAATGATAAAATCTCGGACCTTTTGTTTGAAGAGCGAAGTCCAAAGGCAGAGAAGGGAAAGTCCAAGAAAATCAAAGGGAGATAAAACCAAGGGGAAAACAATAAAGCCGAGGGAAATAAAGCAAAAGGGAAAGACTGTGGAAAGGCAAATACAGACAGAGGTCAAGAAGAAGATTCTAGATTTAGCCAAGAGAAATCACGGACAGTTGGGCAGAGAAACCCATGCGCAAACAAAAGACAAAGTCAACGTGGAATTCCATGCAAGCAAAAGATAATTACGGTTGACTAGTCAAGGCTTTAGTTGACTGGTTGTTGAAGTCAAGTTTATCTTCAAACATTCCAACTCAGCGTTTCAAACGTTCCAACTTAGTTTTTCAAACATTCCAACTCGGCTTCCAACGGATCAAGTGAAAGTTCTAAAATTGACATTGGCGTTGAATTTCATGCATACTATTGTCATCTCATACTTCCAAACGTTCTAGCAGCTCATGAAGAAGCTAAAATTGACATTGGCGTGGATTTCTATGCAAAGAGAGGTGGGCGTTTCTTCATGCAAAGACAAGCTCACTTCCTCTAACGCAAAGGAGCTTCATGTAAAGACAAGTTCACTTCCTCTAGTGCCAAGGAGCTTCATGCAAAGACAAAGGGAAAACATATTTTATTGAAAGTCAAAGCGAGTCTTGAATTAATCTAAGTTGATCTTCCTCTTCTATTTTTCAACGTCAATCTTTTGGCTTTTGTAATTCTTTATATTAATGGCTTTTCAGCCTTAGATTTTTTTTATCCCTCTCTTGGCAAGACCAGACTCTGCCATTGGTGAGTTGTGTAACCTTTTCAATCAATAGGATTGTACTTTCAGATTTCAAGCGTTGGCATAGTGTAGATTCATTTAGCAATTTGCATATGTGGTAGATTTCTCTCCCTTCCCGAATTCTGATTCGTACTTAGTTGCTAGCTTATTGTATTATGCAGGTCATGTTAAGTGTTCTTTATGTCTTTTGCTGAAGCTGTAAGTGGATGTTAGGTGGCTGCAAATTGTCTTGTATCAGACCTCTCTCCATCGTTTTTCCTCATGTTTTGGTCATTGGATTGAACCTTTTCATGAAATACTTATGCATAGTGGTCGATTAAAATTGAAGGTCTTCCTTTTGCCTTGTTTGTTCAGTGTTCAAGGTTTCAAGTAGAGTGGATCAATCTTTTGGTGTATCACCGTTATTAGGTAGGATTTCCCTTTAACGTTTCCTTCTTCCTTTCCCATGGTAGTCCGCAACACAGAGTAGAGATCCTCATTGATACATCTTATAGGAACCAGCCTTCTCTTGAGGTTCTTCTCACCATTGAAGCATCCACCCTCGTGAAAAGATCCCATTGTTTCAACCAGATAGAGGATTGGCCATTTCATGCACGTCTTCGATTTAGGGTACAGCTCCAGGTTGACAACACCTAGTAAGGTGATTCCATTCGGAGATCACAATTGTGCTTACCAAAATCGAAAAAAGTTATCTTCAGAGATTTATTGGCATAAAAAATCGTTGCTACTGCTGTTGGGCACTGAAGAATAATAAAAATCAGAATTTGAAAGCCGGTACAGGCCCTAGCATGGCACTTATCACATTGCTGTGTTCATTTCCAGCACTGCTGTGGACATATAGCCTGTTGTTGTGCTGTGGTCTTCCAAGGGAGTGCTGTCGCTGTGTTGTAGTCTCCCAAGGGACTGTCTCTGCTGTTTCTGGCCAGCCGTGAGGCCTGTACCTCTTCCCTAGGGCTGCATCAACCTTCCAAGGCTTGACCATGACACACACCAGACCTGCCGTGAGCTTTTCTGGGCTGCTATAGACTTGTTGTGGAACATTTTCAAGCCTGCCGTGAGGTTTAATGATCAGCTGGGAATAATTTGTAATTTATTTGGCTTGGGCTCAGGTTCCAAGTGGATTTGGGTCCCCCAAGTGTTGTTTTGTCTTCTGTGTGGGACTTTAAACAGCTGTGTTGAAGGTTTGTATGTCTTTTGCTGACAACTGCACTATTTTTGTCTCCTACTGCCCCTCATACTGCAGCCGTGGTCCCATCTTACCTGCTGTTCCACATTGAAGACCTAATGCTGCCTTGCTATGCAATTCTGGACTCTAGCATGGGTCTTATTATTCATTGGGGTTGCTGCTGCTTGTCTTATATGACAGGTTTGGTCTGCTGTGCAAGCTGAAATCCACTCACAAGCTGCCGTAACCTTATTTAGTGTGAAGGTGTACTTTGACATCATTATCATTGAAGGTAATAGTGCTGTTTTGACCATTCCAAGCTGTCCTTCCACTTAGATTTCCAACGCAACCAGCTGTTGGGCATTATGAACACACTTCTGGGTTTGATGTTAGACTGCTGCGTCATCACCAGTCACAGAGAATTACATTTGGGATATCAAACACATCATCCTTATCATTCTATAATTGTAATTTGGGTCTTTATACTGCATACATACAGGTAAGGGATCCTGCAATTTTATCAATGATCTTCAGTTGATGTAAACATTAATATTGCGACTAAATATCTATCTGAATAAAGAATGCAATTGGGTTTTCAGTATTATTGTTGTATGTGCTATTTTGGTCTGTGATTATTATCCAAAACTGGGAAGGAATTTCCCAAAAACTTCATAATTCAAAAAATCGCCAAAAAGGGATATTACAATATATGCTAGCCTATGATATATATATAAAAGCAAGTTAAGGCTCATTATGATATAGAAACAAAGAAAGATAAACCCTAGAGTATTGTTGGGGATGCCCCCAGAATTGGCACATGGATGCCCCTACTGCGAGCATGAGACTACCCCCAAGTAACTATGAATCTATATGTAAAACCTCTATACCCTACATCTAATTGAATAATATTATTAGTAGTGCATGTGTAAACAATGTATGTATAAAACTTCTAGCAATAGTCAGATAATCATGATATGCTAAACTATGTAGTTGACAAAGATCAAGGCAAATTTTGTTTTGTTTTCATGTTGTTATTTTTAGATGAGTTGAAGAAAGCATAAGAGGAAATCAATTATGGAGGAAAACAAGCCAAGGGTGAAAGCGAGAAGAAGCAAGAAGGGAAGGATCCCCACTAACCTACAACTTCCCTCAGAACTATGCACGCATAGGGGTGGAGGGCTTTGATATGTAATGTGTTGTCATCATGAGGAAGTTCACATAGGGTTTTGGGATGGGAAACAACAATAAAAACCAAAGGTGCAGGGCAAATAAATAGCACAATCAACATATATAAAGAGGCTAGAAGAATGATATAGAACCCCAAGTGAAACCAGATAAGGAAGTCGAGAGACAACTAAAACATGAAAGTAGAGAAAGAAGGTAACTTTAATTTTCAAACAAAATAGATGTCCAAATCAGAAGAAGTTGGGGACAATGAAAGATCCAAGAGGTACAACATGGAATAAAGTTGGAGAAAGAACCTTAAAAGCCATACACAAGATGGAAGAAATAAAAACTAGAGACAAGCAAGTGAATAAAAAATTAAACTATGTACAAAATAGATTGTTTAGTTTAGACATGTGGGGTTAGCAAGCAATGCTAACCAATAGAACTGTCCATATAACCATATTGTGAATAAGTAGATGTAGTTGTGTCCTAAGGGTCTAGATCTGGATGTATGGGGACACATGAGTCTAAGAAGGCTAATGCATTGTCATTGTCACTATCATCATCAATATAATCATTGGAACTCTAATAGGTATCATCATTAAATTCATTGCCATTGGCAAGTGGTTGCAGTATCCTTTTGTAAAATTGCATTTTCTCTTATGCAAATGGTAGGTCATATAATGATTATATCTTTTGTAGGCGCTTTAGTCTGAATAGGCACAAAAGGTTGTGATGATATGACTTTGGTCCATGGATGGGTAGGTACTTGTACTTTAGGTGCATGCAGTTGAAGTCATAAGATTAGCTTTTTTAGTTTCTCTTTAAGAAACAAAGCATGTTGCATTTGTGTGGGAGGTTCATAAATAGTGCCTTTCAAACTAATCGCTTTATTATCATGGACAAATTTTAAATGTTGGTGAAGTATTGATGGGATTGCTTTCACTTGATTGAGCCAGGGTCATTCGAGCAATACATCACATGTTTGATTGTCTGACAATACAAAAAATTAGGCTAACATAGTCTCAGGACCACTAGTGACAGGGAAGGTAATGCCGCCAAGAGGTGTCTTAGTTATGCGATTGTATCCTCTAATAGTGTGGTTATATCGGCTAAATCTTTATGTATATCCAATATTGGTAATTAATTACATTGTACATATATTAGTGCATGAACCATTATCTACCATAATTCCATTTGTTAACCTTGACTTTATCCATGAAAGCTCAAATGAATAATGGAACATTATTAGAATCATTGTTTGGAATCTCCATGTTGTAAAACATGATCAAATGAGGCCCCTTACGTTTCTCATTGACCACACCTATGAATCCATCAAGGATATAACCATTACAAACTTGTGAAGGTTGCATATAAGCTATCATATGAACATCAATTTGGTTTTTAGGTTGGGAAGCATGTTTTGGTAGAGGGTTGGTAAAGCTTTTTAGATGTTGAGTAGGTTGGACAATTGATTCATTCAAAGTAGTATTGTGACCTACTTGAATTTGGTTGTTGTCTATTAAGGATCTTATGCTTCATAGTTATGCATCTGTTTGTATGATGTTCGGAGATTCTATGATAATAACGGTATGCACTTACATCATGATTTCTATGGAAAGCTCGTGATGAGTTCCATCCACTTTAAGGAGGTAAAGATATCATATCACATTCAAACAAGCATTTAAGAACATTTTGAAGACTTTCACTTAAACGTGTAAATTGTCTTCGCTCTTTTTTGCTAAGAAAGGACTATCCTATCTAGTGGATGATTCCACATTGACTACATTCTTGACCTTATTCTTAGGCTGGAAAGCATTATCATTAGCTTTAACTTTGAATGTTGATTTACCTTGATATTGATGCAGAGGAGTTAGTACAAACAATGTAAACACAATCTTTCCTTTTTTAGCCAATCTCTATTAGCTCTCTTGAGGCATTGTTTTGGATGTTAAGACAAATCTAGAAGGGTCCAAATCAAACAATTTGAGATTTAAGTACCCAGTATCATCCCCTAACAACTCACCAAATTTGAGATTCCAACTCAAAAGGAAAGGCTCCCTGTTTTCAAGATCTTGCTATTTTTAGGCCTCTTTCTTGTAGTCCTCTAGAGGCAATTTTCTTGAGTTCTTTTTGATCACACAAGGATTTGGATCAAACAAAATGACTTTTTAGATACCCATTAAGGGTTTACAACACCATACCAATTTTTAGAATCCAACTTACTAAGCAAGTACAAAAGCTCAAGTCCTTTCTTTGTCAATTAGGTCTTTTGTTGGGTCTCCTAGGTCTACAACTGTGTTTTGGCTATAAATAGCACCACACGTGCCAAAATGAACATCTAGTGTTTGATTCACCTTTAGGATGGAAAACCCATAATCTATGCCAAAATTTAGAGTTTGGTTCACTCTCTTTATACCCAAACCATGAAATGGTCTTACCTCTTCATTAGGTCTTTATCACAAGCTGAGTAAGAGCAAAATTTGGTTTTAAAGAACAAAATGAGGTTTTGAGTGTTGATTCAAGTTGAAAAAGCTTTGTGCAAGCTATAGAGACATTCAAGAATAACAAACACCTTTCTTTGAGTGATAAAAGATTCAAGAACCCGTCAAACTCACCTGTAGAAAGCACTCAAAAGGTAGGTTAAGTGTGATGTCCCCATTTCCACATCATGAATAAGTAGCGATTGAAGACCTGTAGTCTACTTCCCCATAGACTAAAGGAATCTTTTTGGGAAATTATATTTTATTAATTAATTATTAATTGCCAAAAATAGTGATTTTTATCATTTGTTCTTATAAGGTAATTATTACTTAATTAATAGGATATTTGTTAAAAGTGGTTTTTACCACTAAAGTGCTTAAATGAATTAATCATTAATTTATTTGCCTTAAAGTAATTTTAATTACTATTTTATTAAGACAATTAATTAATATTATATTCGAAAAATAGAATGTCGGCATGGAAGCTAAAACAAGGAAAAATTATTCTAAAAAGGGCAAGCAAAGGCTATGATGTATTTTATCTTCCCAAGGTGGTACGCCCCCCTTTGGAAGATACAAATACAAGATGAAGACTACAATGGAGGACATGTTGAATTTGGTAATTGTTCTCCATGCTTGGAGAAACTATTGGGATGCAATGCCCAATAGGTGTTCACTGTTTTGGTGTTGATCATTTTACAAAAGGTGTCTTTTGATGACACATTTGCTAAGGAGATCTTGTTACTTGCCCTAGAAGTGGGGCGATTTGCTTTGAAGAGCTCTTGTGAAGTTTTCGTGAGGGTTTGGAGGCTCATTTTTTGCATTAAATTTTGATTAATATTTGCCCTATTTTTTGTAAGTGGAGCGAACTACTTTGGAGACTTGGTTGAGGGTTTGGAGGCCCCTTTTTGGTCCATTTATGCAAATTAAATATTCTGAATTTATTTGCTAATTTTCTGCATGATGTGAGGTTTTGGAGGAGTTTTGTGGAAGGTTTGAAGCCTTGAATTGGTAGAAAATTAAATAATAAATTTCAGATTATCATTTTATTATTTTTGACAGGTTTGGAGGTCTTTTTCATTTGCGAAAGGCAAGATTTTGCTCTCCTATTTTTCCTGCACTTGGCGACTTGGTTGATTGGTTTGGAGGGCACTTTTTGGTCATTTTTATGCCTTGGGAGGTTCGTTGGAATTTTTTGAGATTTTTGGGGCACTTGTGGCAAATTTTGGCAAGGGTTTGAAGCGGAAAAATATTAACAGCTGTATTTTTGGGAAAATATCAGATTTTTACAACCATCATAAAGTGGCATTTGAGCATCAATAAATTGACAAAGATACTTTTTTCATGTATTTAATTTTATGATTATTTTTGCAAGTGTTCAAATAAAATTGGGATAAAATATTGGCTGAAAATGGTTTACTAAACCTT
Source organism: Torreya grandis (assembly GCA_037957365.1). Taxonomy (NCBI): domain Eukaryota; kingdom Viridiplantae; phylum Streptophyta; class Pinopsida; order Cupressales; family Taxaceae; genus Torreya; species Torreya grandis. Next base: position 2,085,309 of record JARHVA010001643.1, read on the forward strand.
AGCATTGTGGTGCCTAGGGTTTCTAAGGCATTGACAAGGGTTTTTGGAGCATTTATTGCAAACTAGGGTTTGTTGATTTCATTTTCAGAATTTTAGAATATTTGGATTTAGGGGAAAACCCCTTTTGTGTGAAATCGTCCCATTTGGGAACATTACAGTAAAGGTTTGTACAAGCAAAGTTGTAAGTTTTGATTTTGTTTGAATCTTTCTTGAAGTTTCAAGCCTCCAATAAGTTGTCTTCAATTAATGTTACATGTTCACCACTTCTCTAACAAAAAGAAACATATAAATACCACAAGAATCTTCAACACTCCTTAAGAAAGTGAAGAACTCTTACACTTGACTGTACACATTTTGATGCAACCCTGTATCTGCTTGTTAGAAATCAAACTCTCTCAAGGTGTCACCGTAACCAATTCAACAATATCTTGCATTTATATAGATGACAGTTTCAAACCAAAACATTTCCAAAACAAAAGTCTTTTCATCGACAATCTAGTTTTCAATATACTTGCACATAATTTGTGACAGTCTTGTTCTTGGGCATGTGTTCCCTTCTTTTTCCATTCTTGGAGCTTTTAGACTTCTTCCTCTGCTCTATTATGAATGAATTCAATCTTTTACAAGGCATTATATATTCCTATAAAAACTCCAATTGTCCAAGAAGCGCCCAATGTTGGTCTTGAATAGACTTGAGATGTATTTGATTAAACTAGATCAATGACCAAAATGAAAATACAGTGATCGTTGGTAATCTAAACATTAGGAATCACTTGAAGACAGTCTAGACACTTACGACACCTAGAACCATTCTTAACAGTCCTAGAAATTAGTGAAAAGTCTCTTAAACTTAAGATGTCCATTCAAAAATTTGAATTTGAATTTTGGCGGGATAGCGCCAAATGCAAATTCTAGCTAACCTATCCTATCCTAAACACTTGGAAATGATTCTCAAGTGTATGCTATGACCTCTAAGACCTCTGAAACCACCTAAACAATCCAAAATGATCAACAACAAACCAAAATTGCAAAGTTGGAGTGATGCTCCTCTATCAAATATATAGAGGTAGGGGCATTAGTTCCATATTTGAGCATGTTAGCCTCTAAAAGCTTGATTTCATGGTTCCTAACTACATGAAAAAGTTCATTGAAATATTGGTAAGAGTTGAAGGCCACTTTGTCTTTAATAGGTGTGAGCAACTCTGAGAAATTTACTTTGCAATTCACTATCAAGTAATTGGTAAGTCATCTTGGCAAGCATAGTTTTGAATCGAAGCACATACTAACAATCTGATTAGCTCCTTATTTAAGTTGAACAATCTGTGAAAATATGACCTTCATACTAATGTTGATTAAAAAATGAGCTAAGAATTTATCAGCCAAAGGATTGAAAGTGTGTATAGATCTAGATGGCAACACATATAACCAATCAAGGGCATGGTCCTTAAGGCTTCTAAGAAAGAGCTTTGTCAATAGTTTATCATTATATGCAAAATCAAGATATGAAGCATAGAAATAATTTATATGGTGAGGAGGGTCACCCTTACCTTTGAACAACTCAAACTTAGGAGCCACAAATCCAATAGGCAAAGGACAGGCAAGGATCTCACCAGCCAAAGAATTAAGGAATATATCATGTGAATTGATCATATGACTTGGTTTTTGAGACCCTTGGGAAAACAATTGAATCTGTTGTTGCATAGGTTGCATAGTTTGTTGTTGGAGTGTGGCTTCAAAAGTTGGAACCAAAGGATCATTAGTAGTATAAGTAGGAATAGATACATTAGGCACCTAAATAATACTATGGACAAAGGGATAAATTTGAAAAATATGTTGAGATTGTTGAGTAATTGGAGGAGCAATAAAAGAATCATTAAGACAACTCTGGGAAGGCAAAAACAACAATTTGACTAGAAGCAATAGTAGGAGGAACAATTGTAGAAGGAATCTAAGATATATGAAACATCGGTTGGCATGAGATGGGAACCTTTATAAGATAGAATATTAGAAACATTCTATTTAGTTAGGGGTTCTTCTTGCACCTCTTTTAACACATAATATTGCATTCGTTTCTTTGGGATGTTCTTTGATATGTTGTGAAAATATAGGAGTTTTATTTACCCTTTATATAACTACATCAAAATGTTCAATATTATGAGATCCACTAGCATTATTATCATTCAAGTCATTGGCATTGTCATTATTCATTTCATTCACATTTTCATTCACATGTGTATCAATAAACGGAGCACCAACATCATTAACAATTGCCATTTTATCTTTCAAATTAACACAAGAACTAGTCAAAGGAAACTCAACAAAATCAACCAACCACTACGCCTAATAGGGGATTTAGATATAATCTTCCTTGGTGGCATAAGATGTAAACATATAGAGCATACAAACAAGCGTTTGAAACAATGCACAAGGAGATAGGGCTAATGATGTAAACTAAAGTGACTACAGCCCTAGATAACTTAGATCTATACCAGCAAGAGATAACCCTAGAAAGGATAGAAACACACAAAGGAAAGATGGTGGATATCAACCCAAGATAGAATCGGTATTGGATATGCAAGATAAGCACAACCAAACCCTAGAAGAAGCATGCAATACAAGTTCACCAAAAGATGAAACCCCAAGGTTGGGTGCAATAAATCATGGCTTCACCAAAATGTTTTGATAAAAATTGCACAATGGTTGAGAGACACTACACTAATCATCAAAGGAGGTGTTGAAGACAAATTTGAACTAAATGCAATCATATAATAACAACCAAATATGAAATGCGCAAGATAACTAAAAAATTAAATTGCTTGGAATAGACAAAGATTTGTCAGTAGGTTTTGATTTAAGTCAGTGATTTGGGGCCCACAAGGTGACCCAAGGCCAATACGGTGACTTTGGGCCCACAAGGTGACCTGATGGACAACACTCTAAATGAGGGTTTGGATGTGTTATATGCATATGCGAAAGCTATAAAAGATAATATGCATAGAATCAAGAGAGAGAGATAATAGAATTAGAATAATAAATGTTTAATTTATTTGTGCATTTTGTACATGGCATACTTTTGAGAAAGATGTATGGCTGTCTATCATCTACTTTGATTGCTAACTAAAGCTACAAATGTGTAAACACATATTGCAACGTTGAGAAGGCATGACGAATTGCTATGAACTGTTTCCATGTGTGACTCTTCATCTTTGAATGGTTACGTGGCATGACTCATAGGTGTGTGGTATGTTGACAGATGCTTCGGCATAATGCCAGTCGTGGGAGTCCCACTTGGCATGGTGCAAGGTGTGAGCTGGTTGATGCCAGAAATGTAAACGCTTGGAACAACTCGGTACTTTGTGGTGTGAGTTGGCCTAGAGGTATGTCGGGCCCTATGTACGCTGATGGTAGGTATTGCAGAAGGTTTGGTGCACACATGGGTGGTATTGGGTGTGATTTGGACAAATTGCAGTATGCCATTATAGGAGTGTGTGCAACATTTGTTGGAGATGGATTGATGATCTTGGAGGTACTGTGAACCTTTGGATGTGGTTTTGGAGTACCGTAGACCATTGAACATGAGCCACACTTACTCCAAGCTGTGAGAACAAGCTTGGTGGTGTTGTTGGAACCACTATTTGGAGATCCTCCTAGATAAGTCAGTCTGTTAGATTCCCCTGAAATTTTACAAGTGCCTTCATTTGTGTCTTTTGATAAAAAATATCTCTCAAATTGTTGAATTGATGTGCAAATATTCAAGTTTTTATTGTCCTTTGTCCAAACCCTAATCCACTCACTCCAAGAGACCATGCAAGGACATGAAAAAATGGGTGTAGCTATGAGGTGCATGCCTAAGTTAGACCCTTGATCTTAGATAGTTTGAGAATTAGCACACATGCAATTCAGTGTAATATGAAGATCTCAGCCCTTATCCCCATGTATGAGATGAAAGCAATTAGTAGATTCTACATTCTCTTTCACTGTTTTTCAAATTTTGACACAAGGGGTGCATACACTTCAATAGATGGCAGAGTAATAAAAGCAGAGTGCAATAGTTCTTGTGAGTTTTGTGGATCTATGTCCTAACAACTTTAGCATGCTTGTGTATATATAAATTTATTGAATTCAAATTAAGACTTGTTGGCATGCAAACCAACAATAAAAAAGGTGGGAAAATTGACAAACAAGGCACAGTGGACCAACAAAAACATTAATAGGCATCAAAGGACCCACAAGGCACAAGTAACCAAGACCATATGGTCAATCTTGGTCACGACCAAAATCGAATGACTCAATTTATGCAACAACCAAGATTGACAAGTTGATCTTGGCAAGCTGACCTAAACCCTAAAAACAATGCTTTTGGCCTTCTAGGATCATCTGGAGTCGTGCCAAGGAAAATAAATAGCCGACCTGTAGGTTTTCAAGTGTTCTAGATTGAATGGTAGTATTGCCATAGACCCAAAGTGAAGTGAAAGTAAAGTTATAAGAACAAGTAAAAAAACAAGGGAAGGAAAATGAGGCCTAACACAAGGGGAAAATTAACCAATAAGAGCTTAATTTGAAACATTGATCCATATACACAAAACACAATATTACCATAGAAAATTACTACTGTATGGAAATTAGGTGTCTACAACATGACAACTTCATCACTTACTCTTGTTCCAACTATTTTTGAAGCTCTTGAGTGCCCAAATCACCATAGAGCATACTTTTCCTATTTTTCCTTTGTTTATCCTCTACACATTTTGTATGTTTAGTTTCCCACCATCAAGTGTAAGCGAAAACATATTTGGAGTTCTTTGTTGGTCATACAAACCATGAATGATTTTAAGTATATGAAAGAAACTGAAATACAACAATATGACCACTAATGATCCACATTGGATGATTCGTATTGTTATGATCCAAAATATGTTGAAGGTCTAAAGGAATGCTTCCTGTTGCTTGTTGACCTTGCATTCAATAATTCTTGGAAATAACTCTAGCATCACCTTTCTTGAGCACCTTCTCCATTCTATGTGAGTGGATTTCTTGTGTGTGCAAAAACTTGAGACCTTCTATTTGATATTTTTACCTCCATGATCAACCTCATAAACAAATTTTCTTGGTTCAAGCAAACATATCTGGTTTCTTTAGCCGCTATACATCTATAGCCACATCTATGCCTCCAATAAGAATTACATACACAAGGGTTGATACGTTCTAATGTCTACTACCTTTCATAGCTTGGACGTTTGTTATTAGGTAGGCAAAGCCATTGAGTTGGTCCACCATTTTTGTGAAGTTTTGTGTGCTAATTGATTATACTAATATTTTAACCTTTATCCTGATCTATCCATAAAATTTCAAGGTTTGAGAGGCGTTGGTTCCTTACGAGGTATGCATCAATATCGTGGCGACTTCTTCCTTAGGCTCGAATAGAATTCCAATCTCTTGTAAAAGGTCTGCTTCATCCTTCCATTGTTTCTTGATGTGAATAATCTTCTTCCATTACACCTTATGCTATTTGGGCCATTTGTTACATCTAAAGCAATGTCCTTTGTACAATCAAAATACTAGAATGCTGAAATATCACAATCGTAGAGATGAAAGATATAGGAGGATACCAATGTACCTGAATATTCTATAATCTCAAGTAATATTGTTAAGTTAAATTTACACCATACAAATTCCTTAGGGAAGGATCACTCTATAAGAATGCAACACAATGAAGATTTACCACACATGTAAGCTAACCCACCCTAACTAAATAAGGGTTATATGTGCTACTTACTGGCCACTCCATAATCTCAACATATATTATGATATCATGGGTATAGACATATAACATACCATCCCCCCCTTAGCATGATTTTCACTCAAAGCATGTAGAGAAATCAAACATTGATCTTCTAAGATTTGCATATAACTGGTCATACTTGATCACCCATCCATCCATGTGTGATTTTAACTGGTGCCATGCTTCATAGTTTATGCTTCCTTGATTCCATGTATTCCAATGCCTATGGCTCCTTTGATTTTGTATATACTTGGAGGATAGATTTACTCCTCGATTTTTGTATACCCATATCCTTGTTGCTCTATACCATGCTTCCATTGTTGTTGCCTCTCATTTTCATGTGGATCTCCATATGCTTCAACCTTTGTAGACTTAACCTCTTATTTTGGCTCTTTTGAGTCTTCAACATTGTCTAACAAATGTTCCTTTGGCTCAATCAAATCCTTGTGCTTATTTCAATATCTTGAACTTGAGGAGGGTTTTGGTTCACTTCACACATGTAGTTATGTCCTTAACCTTTATTGTTTCACACACTGCATAATTCCTTGTAAGGTTGCTGTAGATTTCTTGTACAATAGTTACCAAAATTTATAACCAAGGGCATTTGAGAACAATGTCTAAACCCTCTGTAGCTATGGCATGAGAAACTAGATTGCAAAACATGTTTGTCCATAGTGAGTTTCTCATCTTCAAACACTTAAACCTTTTCACCATATACATGTGTGTCCTTGTTATTCCTTACTTGAATGTAGCTGCCTTGCCAAGTCAATATTAACGAAGCTATACTTGCTACTAGGACCTATAGGGAAAATGATACCATCCTTTTGAATGCATTCTTGTATGTACAAAATTGTAAGGGCATTGGATGGAAAAATAAACATTTTCTTACTTTTAACTATACATATGCATGGGGTTCTTGACTTAGGGATAAGGCCTCATTATTTTATTCATGAAGATCATCTTCAATTTTTGTAGGAAGATTCGCATGTTTTGTCGTCTTTTCTCATCTTGCTAAAAATTCTTTTTCAATGTCCTAAATTATTTATTTTTACCATTGAAGCTACCAACCAATCCTTTGCCTCATCGAAAAGCAATATATGCATAGATAAATTCATCTTTAAGAATTCTCAAAATGTTTATTTTTAAATATAGACCATGAACCATAAAAAATTTCCTCTCCATCAATTATGAGCATCTCAATGGATTGCTTAATTCACACTTCAAAATTCCAATTAAAGCTTGAGTTTAAGGGTGAAACTTAAAATAGATTTGCCTATGAGAAAGAAAGAAACTAGGTAGGTCAATACCAGAGTAGGTCAATGGTAGTTAAAAGTGTTAGTATATATTTGCGCTCTAATGTAATCTTGCCTTGTTAGTTTCCTTGATTATAGGCTTGGATATATTATCCCCATGAGACACCAATTCATGTGGTGGTGTTTGAGTAATGTATTAATAGATAAAATTTAGATACACCTTTATAGGTCCTACCTTGTGGCATGATACATCGAACCTGGCCAACATTCGTATGATAAACGGTTTGGTGTGAGATAACGTCAACAAGGATTGATTGTTTTGTATAAATAGACAGGGATATTGCCTTATCTATCATTCATTATCCATGTCCTATAGTGACAATTGGTACACTCCATGTGCCATGATATCTTGTCTCTCTTTATTTGTTCTATCATCCATGTTATTGTGGATATGTTTATGTGCTGAATTCTATGGAGTACAATGGAGTAGGGTAGACGTGGATTGTATCAATAGCCAGTGAAGGTTTAAGTAGATCATTCAAAGACAACATTATTTGTTCTAAAATGGTATCAAAGCTTAGGGGTTAACCTTCCTAAGGCTTTAAGACAAAGTGTGCTAATCATTGAACCAAAAAGATCGATCGAGACATCAAATTAGGTTTTGAAGAAAAAATGTGAGTTTAAAAGCTAGGAAAGAATTTTGCAAATCTGGTTCAGGTAGTGGTAGATCAAATTACAAGGATATGGTTTGAACGAAGACTCCTAACTTTACACGATTTGTGAGTAATAAAATATTATAGTCTTCTTACAATATCATAATTTTGGGAACTACACAAAATCTTGTCAAATTTCTTGCATATTTATAAAGTTTGTAAAAACAACGTTAGGGGTGTAGTTTTTCCACTTTTTTCTATTTTGCCATTTGACCCCTCAAAACCCGTCGCAATAAAGTTAGAGTTGCTTTTTGATTTTTTTTTAAAGTATTTAATTTTTTGTTGTGCATTAAGGATTTAAAGGGTGATCTCCTAGTGGCCATAACTTTTGGACACAAAGTCCGTTTATTACACTGTTATAAGAGTTGGAAAGCTAGTGAAGAGCTCTATAGGTTGGTAGTGTCTTATTGGCTGTTGAGTATATTTTTGAGTTTTCCATTGAAATAAAAATGGCCTCAAACACGTGTTACCATTCTGAATGGTCACAATTATGTGGCAAGGGAATAAGAAATGGTGAAGTTGCTGAAGAGAAAAGGTCTATTGAGAATTTCACAAGGCAAGGAGAAAGCTCCTTATGCAGAGAAGCTAGTGAAGTATAACATAGGGTTGATGAGACATTTGGACATATTAGCTTCCATATCTCCAAGGAGCTAGATTTCATATCTGAGCTCTTGATACTCCATTATAGGCTTGGGAGAAGCTAAAGGGGCATTCAACCAATGTAGTCACGGTAGTACATTTGAATAACGAGCTTTCTTAATTGGATCCATTGAGCTTTGAGAGATTACTTTGCCAGGATCAAGTGTATTCATGCACAATTAATGGATTGTAGCAAAGGCTGTGAGGAAGGATTCATAGCTGATTGAGATAGTGTTATCAAACTTGAGGGCTTGGGTCAAAGGAACAAGCCCAATTCACCAAAGGGAAAGACGAGAAGGTTCAAAAGGCAAAGGAGCTATGGAAGGAAAGAAATCAAACATAAAGACAAATAGGTCAAAAAGTGTTCTTATTGTGGAAAATCAGGGGACAACAACTATAAGCGTTACAAGAAGATGAATTACATTGAGGAGTGTCTCAAGGAGCTAGAAGGGCTGATGATGGACATGGGCTACTCCAAGGATCATCATCAAGGTCAAGCCTTTTATAAACATTTTACTGCACATGAGTGGGTCATTAATTAACTACGTTCTCATCACATCACCAAAGATAGGACTATGTTTGATTATCTTGGCAAGGCTAAGGATGATAGGATCTATTTTCCAAATAATACAAGTACATTACTTGTTCTTAGTTATGGCAAAGTTTAAGTAATAAATAGGGTGATTGATGATGTCTATGATGTTCTTGGTTGAGTACAAATATACTCCATATATCAAATCATCCAAACTAGACAAAACTTACAATTTTAGTCAGATAAGTTCATAGAGAAGTATAGAAAATACAACTTTAGAGATGTTCTAGGATCTCAAGTTACTAATGAGAAACTCTACAAGTAAACAAGATTTCATGACTCATCACAAAAGGCACTTGATTCCCTTGATGGAAATATAGACTTCAGCTATGATTCATTTAAATGTTAACTGAAAATGTTGGAGGAGACGGTCCATGCACTTAAGGCTGTGATTTAGAAACATTCAAATTCTTACTTATAAAATAATATGAAGATGATGATTATGAGAACAACACTACTGAAAGTGGTGAGTATCCGTTAGATTTATGAGATAGCGTATGGCATACCTCTTCGTTGAATGGTACTCCATATTATTAGGAACATGATTCAAATTAAGATAGTGAGTCTTCCCATGGAGGCAAGAAATACCATAGCTCTATTGGATGGAATATTCTTGAAAGGTTGGGATATGGAGGGGGAGGAATTGACAACCATGGCCAAGGTATTTTTGAGTTCATAGAGTCAATCTCTCAATCTTGTAGAGTGGGCCTTGGATATTCTGTGACAGTCCTATACAATAGGTTTGTGCCCCTTGATGATATTGATGATGTGACATCCAAAGTGGATCTTTGGATCAATGGGCATGAAAATGAGAATCAACCAAATATCTCTTCCACCTTGGATATCTATGATGATACTACATGGAGAGAGATTGACGAGTAGGGGAGTTTGGATTATGTGGAACCTTATTGAAGGCTCTCATGTTCTAGGGGAACTTCCTCTTCTAGAACATTTCCATACTATTGTATTGTTACACTTTCATTCTTTTCTTTTTTATGGACCCCACGTGAGTTATTTGATAGGTTCATGTGCTTGCTAACTCGATATGTGCATGCCATGTTTGATATAGGGAGGCTTATGTTAGTATGGGTAGCCTCTCATATCTATTTTTTTGGTCTACACACCGATGATATGTTTCGACAATAGGACCCTTCAATGATATAAATCATGACGTGAGGGAAGGGTCATTCAATGAAACAAGGAGCTATAGGAGATCAAAGATAGAGGTTAAATTGGAAAATAACGTTGTCACATGTATGTAACAGGGTTTGGGCGAGAGGACCAATGTGCAAACCTAGAACTAAATATTTAAGAGGAGAAAGATCTAATTTTTTGCTTCAAAACCATTTTTTAAACCGATGGAATTGAATTCCAAAGAAAGAAGATATGCTTCTTGTACAAAAAGTCATGATTTCCTAACATAAAGACATTTTTTAGAAGCTCAACTTCTCATGGTCATATCTCCCTTAATGCGACTTTTAATTTCTATTATGACCACTTTTGACAAATGACATCATATTCTTCTAAAGTTGTATAGGTGTGTCCTTAGTTTGGATACCTAGCCTAGAGATAATCACATTGCAAGACATGATGCTTATTTGACAATAAAATGACAGTTTTAGAGGTCAGATACCCCTTGCTACTCAGAATTACTATTATGATCACTTTTCACAAATGGTATGGAATTTGGCCTACTTTAGTTGAAATAAATCGTAATATAACAGCCTATTTTGAAAAAAGATACAGTTCTACAAAAATATTGAGCCAAAATTGTCACATTGATACATATAAAGAAACATAATGCTAGAATGTAGAAATAGCAAAATAAAAGAAGTTCAAGATGCATGAGGGTACCAATGTATTGAAATATTCAACATTATCAAGTAGTAGCTGTAAGTTAGGGTTACACCATACCATGGCCTTAGGGAAGGATCACTTCATAGGAGCACAATAAAATGAAGTCATCACACACTATTGCAACAATATGATACAAGTCTCGCATATATAACCTTAGTCTAGTAACACTAGGGTAGAGCAAAATTTAACCACACATGTAGCCTAAAATCAACCTACCACAAGTACTAGTCTATAGCTTTTTTCGCTAATTGTAACCTTCTTAGCAAGGGGAAAATCAAGACCAATTGTGATGGATAATGGAACTTACTATACTATTGAGTGGCATTGATTTAGTTTGGTCATTTGTGGCTTTAATATATCTTTTGGCTTCCTTTATTAATGGGTTTATAGGTCCATTTATTGACTAGCTTGAGATTGATCACCCTTTTACCTTTCAATAAAGCTAACTAAAACTACCTTATTTGATAATCTTGATAAGTAAACCAATGAGATTCCAAGGTGGATGACATGCAGTATCCTATCTAAATAGTTAAGGTCTCAAAATTAAATTCAAGTTTCTTTCTTAATCCAAAAGGATCTAGGAATTTAACTATAGTGCACCAACTGATCCATGACAAACACCTACAGCTCTGTGACATCAATAGTCACCTAATGATATTGGTGTAGGGCCTAACTCTCACTCTTGCTTGATGCCAATTGACAACCATCCTAGCAGAAACCAAGACCCACTTAAAAACTTGACATCCAAAAATAACTCCTCCGTGTGGAAGACAAAACAACATAAGATGAACAATTACACTACTTGTAACTTCCTAACTTCGTATTGCTTCTTCACATTTCTATAAATATTTATTTTATCTATATATCTTCCTCACTATCCAAAATTATTCTTATGACCACTTTTTGGAAACGAAATGAAATCCATTGCTTGACTTCAAACTAATTCTTCAATTGAAATATATGGAAATATCAAGATAAACTCATCAAATATATTGAAACATCAATAAAAATGTTTTGGATTTGTGAAAATTTTCAAGTGAGGATCGTCAATCTACTATATGTAATTAAACAAAATACTAGAGTCTACTCCTAATGGGTTCCCATTACAAAGATTTTTTACTCTTGATGATTATCCTTGAAAGAGAAGAAAACATCGTCTCAATAAAGGCAAAAGACCTTCCCCTTCAATAAAGCAAATGGAAATGAATCAAGTATTGGAGGAATATAAATTTATTTTTCAATCCCCAACTAGAATTTTATTTTATTGTTTGGTAGTGCTTGCCACTGATTTGATTCCAACATTACCACTATCCAATTATACACTTTACACATTCATTTATGGAGAGTGAAAAAATTAATTATCAATTCTAAAATTGGTGAATGAAGGACACATAATACCTAGCTTATTACCTCATTGATGCCCAACTGTGCTTGCGCCAAAGAAGGGTGAAAGATAGAGATTGTGCATTGACTATAGAGCATTAGATGAAGAACAAATATCCACTTCTAAGGAGACAAGACCTTGTGGATCAAGAACAAATATCCACTTCTGAGGAGACAAGACCTTGTGGATCAATTCCGTGGTCCCAATTTCTACTTCTGAGGAGACAAGACCTTGTGGATCAATTCCGTGGTCCCAATTTCTTTACCAAGATAGATGCTGAATCATGCAATCACCAAGTTGGCATTGAACCTTTAATGTGTGGAAAGTTGCATTAATAGCAAAGGAAGGTTGTTTTAATGGGTAGTCGTACGTTTTGGATTAACCAATGCTGCAATTGAATTCATGAGAATGATGAATGAGAACTTATGTCTCTTTAAAAATTGATTTGTTGTCTATTTGGATGACATACTTATCTTCAGGAAAATAGGGAATAATACTTGAACCATCTTCAACAAATTCTTAGAACCATTTCGTAGCACGTATCGTATGCCAATGTGAAGAAGTGTTCTTTCACCCGAGAACTTATGTCTCTTTAAAAATTGATTTGTTGTCTATTTGGATGACATACTTATCTTCAGGAAACCAGGGAATAATACTTGAACCATCTTCAACAAATTCTCAGAACCATTTCGTAGCACGTATCGTATGCCAATGTGAAGAAGTGTTCTTTCACCCCTAAGCATATACAATTTTTGGGTATATAGTTGACGAACATGGAATACATGTGGATCAAATGAAGATATGTGTGGTTCAAGATTGATCTACACCAAGGACCCTTACAAAACTAAACAATTTCTTGGGGTTGGTAAATTTTTATAGGAAATTTGTACTTAACATTTCACATCTCTTGGCCCTGATTAAAATTACCAAAGGTGGCACCAAGGAAACATCTAGATGGTCAACCACACGACATAAATAATTTGAGGACTTGAAACACAAACTTTGTACCACATTGGGATTTGCCTTGCCACATTTGCAGCAACCATTAAAAATGGAATTATGCATTTGATTATGCACTCAGAGCAGTTCTTAATTTGAGCATCTGATTGTCTACTAGAGCGAATGTAATGTCCCCAAATAGGACAATGAGGCTTAATTGAGGTTTACCTAACAAACCCTTGAATTAAATTGCCAAACCCCTGAAATTTATGCTCCACAAACCAGCTAGCCCAACTGGAAAATTTATAGAATACCCAAGCGAAACATGCCAAAATAACTTCACAAATAGTTGAATAATATTTGGAAAACAATGTACCTTTTTTGGACCAAAATAAATTGGCGAAGTGGCTGAAAATACCCCTGCCAATAATCTGTTTTTTATGTGAAAGTATAGTTGCGTTTTTCAAGACTAAACATCACAAAAACATCCACAAGTGGGTCGCCCAAGTTGCAAAATATTTTAGTAATTTTCTTGATATTTTTAAGGCATTGAATGGCCCTAAAACTCTTGCAAAACCGCTCAAACACAAATCACCCCAGTTGGAATAAATAAAATAAAATACTAACAAACCCTAGAAGAGGGTTTCTTTTGCACTCCACCTTTCAGAAGGGGTCTCCAAGCTCCCCCAAACAAATCGCCCCACTTGGAATGCTTATACAAACAATTCTTTGAATTAATTTGCTTAATTTCAGCCTTCAATAATTTATTATTCACATCAATCTGCCGAAACTTAAAAAAATCGTATCTTTTGGAATTTAAATGCAAATGTTAGTTCAAAATGATCACAAAAATAGTAGCTTTCAAACAAAATTAAAATCAAAATTTTTCCTCCATGGGAACTCCTTCAAAAGTAGTTTCGAAGTTACAAAAACCCTAGTTATAGTCATAGATTCTTCCAAAATTAACAAAACTCTTCAAACCAAGTTTGCCCACCTCTTTGATCTGCAAATAATGAATTTTCAGCTCTTCGAAGGGTTTGCAATAATTTCTTGATGAAGGTGGTGTTCAAAAAATACCTTTGTAGATCCATTTGCATACAACTACGCAAAAGTGAAGCGCAATTAAAGCCTTTGAATAGAGCTGCTCTATGTGGAAGAGTGAAGGTTTTCGTTCCCAAACTCCTTGATGCACTCGAAGGTTTTCGTCCTCAAGTCACTTGTTCAAGCTTTATATACTTGCACAAGAATTTCAATATAAAAAATGCATAACCTTTTCAAATGAGCATTCCCTTTCTTTTTATATCCTTCCTCCAATTGTGGCGCCCAAAATGGAGAGGGAGAATTACTTTTTTCCTTTTAATAAAAAGATATATTATAAGCTTCTTTATAAAAGCACTTTTAGGACTTAAATGCCCATGATCTTCAAAAGTTCCCAACTTAAATGAAAATTAGATAAAAAAACACTTTTTGCATAACTCAACTAAAAATTAGAATCCATAAGTACTTTTCACCTTTTTGCTCTTTGAATAGCTCCCACATAGTTCCCTTCTCTTTTTTTCCCTTAGTCTTGTGGGAACAAAACCAAGCTAAGGGTCTATAAACAGGTTATGCTAAAAAGGGGGACATTATAGCGAAACATTCATTAACATAGTAAGGAAGTTTTGTGCATATTATTGATAAAGTAAACATATCATAAACCATTGCAGTTCTTGTAACATAGAACGAATTGCAGCATTAAGATGATCAGAAATGGTCAATATATCTTTTGAAGTTCTATTTGCACATCAAGCATAAGAAAGGGAGTTGAGATTTGGTAGCAGATTGCTTGAGCATACCCCTTGTTAAAGCTCTCTTCTCTTTGCTGGACACATATGAACATGAAACCGGTACTTGGGCAAACTTGTATAAGGAAGATCCAACCTTTGTTGAAATCTATCAAATGTTGCTAGTTGACAATTTAATTCTAGACTTTTACTTGCAAGATGGACACTTTTATTATTTGGGACAGTGTACCCTCTGAAAGAGAGCATCAAAAGTATATGAGAGGCATTATTTTAGCAAGGATGTAGGTTATTTTGGTGTTCAAAAGACTTTGGGGGTACTCAAGATGTAAGTGATTTTGGCCACATCATAAATCAGATGTTGCATAATACATCAAGTTGTGTATTGCATGTGTAATTGCTATGCCAATCAAAAAGAAGCAATGAATGTACTTTCCTTTGTCAATATCAAAGAGCTTGGGAATCAATTTACATGCCTTTCATATTATTTTTGCTTATTACTAGGTATGGTCATGATTGTGTTTTCATAGTAGTGAATATATTCCTATGATATTATATTACTTATTATTTATAAATATAGGAATATATATTCTAAAAGAATAACTTGGTTGTATCTTGAGCATATATAGCCTTCAGGTATGGCACAATAATTGTCATACCATTATTGTGCCATATATATATATATATATATATATATATATATATATATGGCACAATAATGGTATGACAATTATTGTGCCATACCTGAAGGCTATATATGCTCAAGATACAACCAAGTTATATATATATATATATATATATATATATATATATGGCACAATAATGGCATGACAATTATTGTGCCATACTTGAAGGCTATATATGCTCAAGATACAACCAAGTTATTCTTTTAGAATGTGTAGCTCATTTTGGATTGCCATCAACCATTGTATCTGACAAAGATACCAAATTTGTAGTAACTTTTGGAGCACTTTGGTCATTGATGGACACAAATCCTCATTTGACCTACAAACGGAAGTGGTGAATAGGATGATTGTGCATATTTTTCGACTGTACAATTCCAAGTGTCATCGCTCTTGGGGTGACATCTTAACTATTATACAACTTAACTATTATACAACTTAACTAAAAAAAAGCTTTTCACAGTTTTAGATGTGTTTGTGTAATGAGCCTAACCCAATCTAGCTCAAAAACTCTTCACTTGTTGCTCTCGAAATTTTATGAAACAGTTGGTGAGCGAAGTCTAAACTTGTTGTTATCAACTCTTTGATGATTCTTGACATTGTTAGAGTGTATAAGCATTCATCTAAACTTAAACTAAGATATGTAATTGATTGATATGAAGTGAGTATGCAAGCTACTATATATGTATGACTCACCAATGCAATTATATGATTGAAAGTATGCATCTACAACATTTGGCATTTAATCAAACACTTGCTATGCAATCCCTATAATGTAAATGTTGACTTTTAGCTAGAGACATTTTGACAAACAGTTGTCTTACGAACTGAAATGAATACTACAGCCAAGTATATAAGACAAATTAATGATATGCAACTCCTTCCTTTTATTAATAGGAGGCATAGGCTGAGTGCAAGCGGATTATGATATTTTTGCCAAGACTCTTGGTTTACAATGCTAACATATGCAACCCCAAGTCTGAGTACAGTGGCAAATTTGATTGAGAATGATTACCTACAACAGCAAGACTAAATGACTAAAATGATAATGCAAACTACTTCAGAATTACAAGAGGACCCTGATTATGAAGTCTTCGAAATTGATGTAGAGAAGACAACCTTTGGAGGATGTAATCACGATTTCATGATGCCAAACCAAGCCTCTGTATGCTGCCCTTGTTTTCAGACCTGCCCTCTGAGATGAAATAATATGCAGCTTTAAAGACCCCACTCAAGCACTGAAAATGATTGTAGGACCCTCAAGAATGGAGCACCCAACTTAGAGAATAAAATCGCTGTCTTTTGTGGCCTCCATGAATAAAATCGTGGCTCCCAGGTATGCTGACATAAGGTCTGAAATTACATTAGACTGCTGTTATTAAAAATCAGACTTTAATCTCCTTGTCAAATGCCAAAAAAATAATACCATTTATTCTCCCTAATTGTCCCAAACCAAACTCCAAAATTTGCCAATGAAGAACAAGTAGAATGTCTGAAGTAACTTCCTCAACTTTGCAACCTTTCGGAGGATCTTTCGCCATTTCAGTTATGCTAATCAAAGAGAGTTTTTATTCTCAATGATCGAATGTAGAAATTGCAGAAACCCTTGGGTCCACAATGGACATATCAAAAGCAAAATATCAATTTTTGGATGATTAGAAGCTTAACTTGACCTTTTATACTTCTTCTCCACCCCTTCAAGAAGCTTGTAGAAATAATATTATTTCACTTAAGTGACTTTTATGTTTTAATATTTTATTTAAGTCACTTTAATTAAATTAATTAAATATAAAGTCACTCTTTTAATTTTTGATTTATTTGATAACTTTATAAGAAATTAGTTTAATTAATTTCTCCTTATTTTTTAACTTAGCCTTCGGAGACTAAAGGCTAAAAACCTTCTGAGACGGCTAGAAAAATGGGGACATCATAGTTTGGGTTTCGAATGTTTGGCATCCATCGATGTAGCTTATCCTATCTTCCTAATAACATAAACTTCTTTAGTCCAAGAAGACGTTTACAAAGCAACCAAGTTCATAGAAGATATCCGGCTGATTCAACATCAAGTTCAAACTATATTGCAAAAGACCAATACAAAGTATAAACAATCCCATGATCAATATAAAACTTCATACCAATTGAAGGTTGGTGATATAATTTGTCTTCATTGTAGAAGGAGAGACTCATGGGACCTTAGTGAAAGAAAGATTAGAACTCTTTGAAATGGTCTGGACATTATTACTAAGAAAGTGAGATAATTCCTTTGAAATAAATCTTCCAGCTTACCTTGGTCTACATCCATTTCTTACTGCAAAACTCTTGCATCCATACTTTCTGCCTTTGTTGGACACACTAGATGCAATAAAAAAGCTACAACTAGCAGATATAAATTCTCAATGCAACTTGCCAATAGGCATGTTCAATTCATAGATGCACAAGTCAAGCATACAAGCAACCAGGCAGTCACACTTCACAAAGTTGTCAAATGTTGTTAGATAAGTACCAAGGTGAACGGTACACTAGAATGCTAGCTGCATAGGTGGTTGATCCAGGAGGATCTGGAGTCTGCCTTTAGCGCATCAACAAGCGATGTCACCAAATGATCTGCACCAACCACCCATAGCTATGCTATATCAACCACCACCTACAGACATTGTCATAGGGCTTAACTTTCTCCTCCTTGTTGACGGTTGACGGCTGTCTGAACAGGGACAAAGACAATTGTTAGAAGTTGACGTCTAGAAATGGATCTTATTCTCAGGAGACCAAACGAAAAAAGACGAATGGCTACACTTTTTGTAACAGCCCAATTTCATATTCCATCTCCATATTTAAATAAATATGCATTATAGATATTCTATGATTTTCAACCTCCAGCTTTGTTGAGTCATATATATCTGACCTCTCCAATTTGTATGAAACTTGCAAATTAATGAAAGAAATATGATCTGTCATTATAGTTCTCATATGTTTTTTTTGTGGTTTCTTTAAGGTTTCTTTGTGCTCTGTGTCATGGCACTCTGATTGTTGTTTGCAATGGCCAACACAAACTGTTTTTCGTAAAACACATTGAAACCCTTGTTTTTGCGTACTGTTTGTCCAGCTCATCACTGGGTGTTGGATCATTGCTCTTTATGCGACTAATATATTTTTGTAAAGTATGTTATAAAATATGCAAGTTATGTACAAAATCAGTCAAGGCATAAAAAATATGCATTATCCCTTTTCAAAATTGAAGATTTCATATGAAATACATAATCTTGAGTGACCACAACAAAGATATTTGACATTTTTCAATACTAAATATTTAGAACAGTATTCTTGCCTAGAACTATTAACTAATGTGATTAAATTGAGTCTAGTGTATAATGTCAACACGAAAGCTCTAAGGAATTTCCTTTTTGTACTATGCCTTTCGATGATTGCATTGTAAAATGTCAAGATTTGTCTTGCAGCCTTGCTTCTAGTAAGAAGCAGACTAACAGTGGAAATTTTAGTACATCACTCGAGAATGAGCACAAAACAAAGAATAACATTTATTTCAGTTGCACTCTCTTGGAATTATCATGTCTTCTTTTTTAATGGATATTATGGAAATGAAAGTAAAAGTATAGCTTTTGATGTTGCCACCTATATTTTGCTTCTAGTTATCCAATATTGGTATGGTTTTGAAACATTTTTGACGCAAATGTTATCTATTGCAGGGAATAGATTTTTTACGGCTTGGTAGAAATACAGCAATACATAAAGATATACAAGAGTGCACAATCTCAGGTTTACCAATAAACTTCAGCTTTTAGCTTTGTAGGTAGACATTTTACAGTTTTTCATTGATTTTTTATTATATATTATCAATAGCATTGAGACTTGCATGTATCTTTTTCTGTAGGAATGGAGATAAATTCTGTCAAAGAGTTAGAAGCACGAATTGACCAAGCTTGCGTTGTTGGAGTGACGTGTCTAGGGATAGGGAATCCTTTACTTGCAAACAAAAGGTTTGATGTTTGCATTGTGGATGAAGCAGGGCAGATCACTTTACCTGTAAGCTTACATTACCTTTGGATCCATATCAACTCCTCTATATAATTAACATGTATAATTGAAGGTAATAGGAATCTTGTAAAATGTAACTTAGTATTTGATTAGTCTATGAATGTTGAACAGCCTTGTCAAATCAACGGTACTCATCTTTCTTATGTACAGGGTCACATTTTTTCACAAACTTCTCTCCAAACTACAGCAATAATAGTTTTAAGAAAATATACTGAAAAATACATGGTAAATATTCCCCACCAACATGATGATCCAATATTGTGGTATTAAGATAAACTTGCTTGGTTTTTGCATCTCTGTTTCTTCTTGCATTCTTTGACCTACCGATGAGCTTAGTTTGATTTCATTGTTTTCATGGTTGAGTGATCCTAGTAAGGTTTTTTTAAATTAAAATTAGTCTGGATAGGTGGAGGGCTGTTTTTTGTGAAAATTTTGTTTGGTCAATTTACCCAAATCACTGATGAGTGCATTGCCTATCTTACCCTGAGTAGAATATTTCAAATGTAGGCTTTTTTGTTGCTTTTAATACAAATGTAGACACCTAAATCTCACCACCTCAGTGTCAACACTATTCACAATTTCACTATCCCACACCAATATCACAAAAACACTAATTTACTCTCATTCATCACTATTCATCCCTAATCTGTCCCTAATCAACCTTAAATCCATCATCAACTTCCCCAGACAACTTGTCACTATTCATATCGCTCCCCTGCCCCCTAAGCCACGTCCTACTTGCACTTGAACCTTGCCAATCCGGCATAAATAAAATTGGATTAATTAACTAGTTAATCCTATTAGCTAGTTGATTAGTCTAATCATAAAATCCATGACAATCTAATTTTCATAATAGCTAAAATCCATAAATCAGATATCATCACAGCAACTTTCCATCCCAAATCAATGGCGTCACTCATCCACTTGCCAAAGCTCCCAAATCCAAGGCAAGGGGACAAAGGTGCAAGTCCATCCCTCCTCATTTGCGGCATGACCATACCCATCCAACCTCCCTCATTCAATGAGGAATTTTACTCCTTTTTTAGCTCTTGATCTTGAATCAAGATCAACGCTCCACATTCATCCTGAAAATCTATAAATTGAGCTGACATCCCTCGCTTTCAACAAGCCAAGAGAGCATAGCTACATTCTATCGATCTTAAGAGCAAATGTCACTCATCAAACAATCAAGCCATCCATAAGGGTATATGCTGTTGATTTGTTCATGCACAATTGACTTCAGCATTCACATCCCATTGCATCTTTGAGCACAATCCACACATCAAGAGTGGCTTCCTTTGTCTTTGGTAAGTGAAGGTTTGCACATTTATCTCTTTTGCTCATCCGAGGTGCTTTGCATTTGTTAGATTAGAGATTATATTTTGTGTTTGGTTTCTAACTTGTTTTGATTATTTTGCACTAACATTTGCACTCGCATACATTTAGCACGTTTGGAGGGTCATCATAGTCTCACAATATTTTTGCTCATTCTTGATTGTTAGGGCATGTTTGTATAGCTGATCATCAATTGAATGTCAATTAGGGTCAAAATTGGGTAAAATTTGTCATTTTGGCTTCAAAATCATGTTTTTGTGTGTCGCAATGTCTCCGTTATGAGAAACAACGTTTTTGTCATAGAAAGTAGCGCCTATGTAGGAAAGAACAACTCTTGCTTTCTGTGAACTTGTTTTTTTTTAACGCAGATGTTGTGACGTCTGCATCATTTGTAGCGTTTGTGTCTTTAAGATAGTTTGTTATTTTGTTTGTCTTTTTTAGTGTTTTATGCAAACATCTGCATCATTAATGGCATCTGTGTGTTTCTAGCAGTGTTTGTGTACTGCAAAATGGCATATGCGTATTGAATTTCTGCATTAAACATGTTTCTTTTGGAGGCCATAACTTTTGACTCAGGTGTCCATTTGACCTCTTGTTTGTGCCAAAATAAATATATCAAAAAGATGCATGCAACCATGAACAAATATTAGTTTTTTGTGCATAGGTTGCGATGTGTGCATCCTTGGTGGCATCTGTGTGTCTTTGACCTTATTAGTGTACTGTAGAATGATGTTTGCTTATTTGAGGCCCCAATTTGCAAGCTAAACATCCCTAATCTTCAATTTTTGACTTGTAGAACTGATATTTGGTGTTTTTCATGCTCCTAACTCTCTTGTGTAGTAGGTATCGTTTGTCAAAGACTTTTTTAGGAGCAAACTACTAACATTTGGGATTGCAGGTTCACTCGTCCAAGATCATTGAATCAAACTAAACACACATCAATCTAATTAGTTAATCAATCAATCAATCTTGCTTATGCTTTGTTTTTCATCTTGATTGTGTGTGTGTTTGATTGTAATGTCCCCTTCTTTGGTTTAGAGTGGTTAAAGACCCTTAGCCTATTTTATTTTTGTTTCTCATAGGCTAAGGGAAGAAAGGAACAAGGGAAACGTAGTTTTTTGTTTAAGTTGCTACAAAATAACATGTCGGCAACTTCTTTCCAAATTGATTTGTAATAAAGAAGGGGACTCCTCTAATTTGATATAAGTCGGTTTTTAATTTGGAAAGTATATTGGAGTAAAATGATATAAAAAAGGGAAGAGGTTCATTTTGAGGTCTCATGTTATATTTATGAATTGAAATCACCAGTTTAAACACGATTTGATTGACTTCATCTATTGAAGACGAAAACCTTCAATGGAAGGCTGAAGTAAGGACTAAAATTCTTACCTATCAGCTAGGCAGCCTTGAATCAGAGGTTGTATCGGTCATCATTGGTCATTTTGAGGTGTGTAAATGCCAATTTTGGTTTCAGCGCAGCAGAAGGAGCTTCAAGGAGTGTGGCGAGTAGGTTTGGAGGGTTGGCAAGTTGGTTGGGGAGCGCTAGAAGGGCAGCGAACTACCTAGAGTGGGCCTCTCTTTGGAGGGTAGCGAACCCCCTCTAGGGGTTGGACATGACACTTCCAAGGCTGATTTCAAGCCTAATTGCTATTTGAAGGCAACAAAGCATTTTTGGTATTTTTTATCATATTTTTCCAGCCATATAATTGGGCTAAGTATCAGATTTGATTAGATGATAATTGGCTGTAATATTTCCTAATTTTGGTAATTATTTGGGGAATTAAATATTGTTTTTTTGCCCCAAATTGGCACTTTCAGAATTCTGCGATTTTCATGTGGTTAGGGTTTGAAAATAAATTCAAAAATTTGTATATATTGTTAGGGTTTGTTGGGAAACCCCTTTGGTTCTAGTTCTACCCTAAAGGGGACATTTCAATAGTATCATAGCCAAATTCTTGGCTAGTTGTGGGGTGTTGAGTTGGCTTCATGCCAAGTAGTGATAGGGAAGTGAGTTATTACGAAAGGAAAAGAAAAGGGGTCTAGAAAATCAAGAAAAAGATCAAGAGCAGCCAAGGTAAGACTTGGAACAACCAAGGTATAGTGACATGGGTGACTTGGATAGGGCTAGGTTTGAGAATTTTTCTCAAACACAAGAGCAGTTGACAAAGATGATGGCTGAATTCATTCAAACCATGAAGGATATGAGTGGACATAGGCCACGAAATGGTGGAGGCAGCAATTCAGGTACAAACAACAACCTTCTCCCTCCAACAAAGGTGACGTTTGGATCTACTCAAAGGCCTAACCAGCCCAACTTCCTTCAAAGAGAGGAAGTCATTCTAGTAAGGGAGGAACAGCCTTATATACGGGATGATGTGGCTGCAAACTATGAGAAGTATATGACTTTTTCACTGGAAATCAAAAGGGAGATGAGCCATGCAGATTTCCTAGGATTGAATAAAGGCAAGGGCATGGATACTAAAGGTTGACACATACCTTACACTTCGGCTTATGATGTTAGATGATGCCATAAAATTTGCTACTTAGCACTTGGAGGGAGTCGCCCATGAATGGTGGTACCACTGTTTGGTGACACAAGGGCACCACCTCATAAACACCTATGAAGAATTTAGTAGAAGGATAATTGAAAGATTTGATAGGGTTGATCCAGAACTTCATTTTAGAGAATTGGCTCAGTTGAAACAAAAGACTTCCGTGGAGGAGTATGTGATTGATTTTCAGAGGGTTTCAGTTGGTAACAAATGTTTCAAGAAGAAGACTTATAGTTTTGTTCATGGAGAGGTTGGTTGACCCACTTAGGGGTTTAGTCAAGGCTTTCAGCTCTCTTACACTTCAAGGGGCCATTCAAAAGGATTTTGACCTTGAATCTACAACTCCTAGGGTCAAAATTCTACCTTTTGGACAGAAAAAAGTTAATACTTTTGGGCCCTTTGGACAGCAGACGACAAACACTTTTGGGCAGCCTAGGACAACAATTTTGGAGCAGCCAAAATCAGTCCCCTTTGGACAGCAAAGGGAGCCTTATCAACAAGTGTTTGGGCAGAAAAAAGAGCTGCCAAAGATGAACAAGGTGGAGAGTCAAGAAGAAAAATTTGTGCTTCATATGCAAAGATCCTTGGATGTTGGGTCATTGTTTCTATGGTAAAGGGCAAGTTTATTACATTAAGGTAGTGTCGGATGGGGAAGACGAAGAAGAAGGGGCAACCCCTAACGTAGAGGAGCTAGAAAGGAAGAAGATGATGACCACATGGATAGAACCCTTGCCACATTGTCTGGTGCTCCTAGATGTCATCTTTTTAGAGTGAGAGGAGTATTGCAAGGTAAGAAGGTAAATGCGCTAATTGATAGTGGGGCAACCTACAACTTCATTGATAAAGCTTTGGTATCTAGATTGGGGTTGCAAGTTGAATATGTCAAGGGCTTCAATGTAACAATGATGGGTGGCTCCACCATTCCATGCACAAATAAAATTCAGCAATTGAATATCACTCTAGGAGGGCATGAGATTGATGATGATTTCTATGTGGTTGGTATTGGTGAGATTGAAATAGTCCTTGGGGTGCAATGGCTGTATTTTTTAGGAGAATTCACTCAAAATTACCAAACCATGGGGCTGAAATTCAAATCAGCCGGTAAAGTAGTGTTGTGCGGTATGACCAATGGCCCCTCTTTGAGGAATCCATCGTCGGTTTGCCTATCTTTGACTAGCCTCTCTTGGACGAGCCTACTTTTGATATCCCCATTGGTGATTAACCCATATTTGACCAATAGGACAAGCCAATCTTCGACCCATCACACCATTTACCCCTACATATCAAAATATCCATTACCAATCATGAAATCAAACAGGGACTTGTAGACAACGAGTCCAAAGAACCAATCATGTGGCTTCTCCTAAAAAGTATGGCAGGCCTTGTGCACTAGAAAGTAGAATCGACATCCTATTAGTTTGATTCAACATCATTTTTCAAAACTGAGCTTCTCGCAACCGAACAAATTAAAGAACTTAGTGATTCCTTGCTATACGATGATGACCTAGCCTCATTTTTTTAAAGCAAGAGGTACCCCATCGCAAACCAAATCTATGAGGATCTTGTTGCTACCAATCTTTTCAGTAATATCGTTTGCTGTACCATCCATTTTGATTATCAATATCTTACGTTCATCAGTTGGGACCAACATAATCACACATCGTTGGACCTTTTTCAGAATGATAAAGAAATCACAAAATTTATGAATCTTCAAGACAATTCTTAGTCAAAAAATCACAAACATGGATTTAAAAGCAATCTTGAAACATCAAAATCTCTTAGGGAACATGAAGTGTTCCTCAATCGAATCAAATCCACCAATCAAAACAATCACACAAATAAAAAATCAATGTCCTTGAGCGAAAATCTCTCGGAGGCGCTATCAGACAATCAAAATCACAAAAAAAACAAGGAATCTCCTTGCATCGGCCTAGTTGCAGGATGAAGACAATTGAAATTAACATTGGAACGGAGGAGATTGTTAAAATCATTTAGCTTGCAACAACTCTGAGGCCTAAGAAGCATAAATATCTTGTGGTTTTGCTGATAGAATTTTCACGTCTTTGATGCCATAACACCCAAAGTTGTGTTGTATGAAGCAAACATGAAGCAATCAAAATCTGAACGGGTGCATGAAATTGTTGGTCGCGATCCCCCTTGGTCCCATCAATTTTCTATTCGCTTCCGTGATACCATCATTCGTTTGAATCTTTCACACAATCCAATAAGATCCCTCATCCAATGCACATCCCACATCACCCTTCTTGGCAGCACCCTCTATCATAGGGGCCATGACAGAGCTTGGTTAAGGTGTTTGCAGGAAGTGGAATCAACGATTAATGAAGTCAATGACGAAATCTGTGGAGCACACGTCAGTGACATGGCCTTGGCGCAACAACAATTTAGAGTAGGATACTGGCCGACTAAAGACCGACTCAAATGTCTCTTAGCTTGAAGGATCATCGGCCTCCATGCACATTGTAAAAAAAAAATAAAATCAAAAGAGAGAAATAATCGTCCACATGTGAAAACCATTCTTATGGCACCTTGGGAAAGTGTCATGTTGAAAACCAATTTTTGGCATCATGCATAAATAAGTTGTCTACAAATATGTGTCATCCATATATTGGTATCCTGTCCATACCCTTTTCCAATCTCCCTTGCCCATCTTTTCCTTTGTTTTGACCTTGACGAGGAAGTGGAATAAGTCTTGAGACCTATTTGAGAAACATCTTGATGCATCCTCTAAATGATACTTTGACAGCTAGACACTACATTCTTAGGCAACGTGGTTCTTGGACATCATCTCCATCTCCATCATCATCTTCATCTTCACATCCCTAATCCATTCGTATCTATCTCTAAGTGTCTCTAATTGCTCCCCCATCATCCTTGAACGTTGTCCTAACTCTCTTCCATCCGTTCGCCCACCCCCATTGCTAGAACCGGTTTTCCGTTTGCTAGTGGCCTTTGTATATACATTCAGAAAATCGGAAAATCCTAAAAATCAGAAAATCCCAAAAAACAATATAAAATTAGAAAGTCCAAAAACAATCAAAAAATCCACAAAATCCCCCAAAACAATATAAAATCAGAAAGTCCAAAAACAATAGAACATCTAAAAAAAAAATTCAATCAAATCAAAAGCAACATAAAGCATTTTTTTTTTTTTTTGTGTTTTGTTTATTTTTTCTTGTTTGTTTATGTGTTATCTTGTTTGTTGTGTCAGTGTTAGTCCTTTGGCATATGGCAATAGTGACATCATGGTTTTCCATGTCATGGTGCATCCTACTGTATGCTACATAAAAAATAAGGTTGCTCAAACAATCAAAATTTGCGCAAGCTTGGGAGCAGGTCCCATTACTGCATCAACACCCTTTTCTAAATACAGTTTCGTCTAACAAACCACATCTAACTACTTGTCCTCATGACATATGTGTGCAAAGCTCACAAAGCCCCATCTTCAATCTAATTGAATGCAATTTCATCCAATCCAATCCAATCTAATCCAATCTCAACTGAGCCATCATAATATCCCTTTCCCGTATTTTTATTAATTCTGATTTTTTTGTGATTCTTTTTCAATACTAAAATATTAATAAAATTACCAAATAACAACATACAATACTGAAGTACTAAACTCAAATGAAACCTTTATTATAATGTACTGAATGCCCACAATACATAGATGATGATACTATTGAATAGCAAAGATAAACCGTAGGAAACCCTTGCATGTTTTATGCAACATAAAAACCCAAATGTTTTATTGTAACAACGGTATGAAAGTACTGTAGCAAAGTTACAAAAGCACTGTAACAACAATGTAGCAGGGGCACAAGAGTATTGTAATGGCACTGTGGCCAACTGAAATTGAAATAAACTGCAATATTTTAGCACAAATGTGATCCCTGGATGGAACCACAAAAAATGGACAAGAGGTTTTCGTCCTCTAATCCTGCACACCAAAGGGTTTTCGTCTTTAGGTGAAAAGAGGAACACAAGTGCTTAAGCTTTGAAAAAAAGTTTGATTTCAATAGATAATGAATGTCTTCTTTTGAGCCTAGTTCCTCCTTTTATAATTACCCTTTTTATTTCAATTTCATTTTCCTGCCTAATATCCCTCTAGAAGTGTCTAAAAACACTTTTTAATAAAATATTACATTAGACCCACTTTAAATAATAATATATAAGTTGTCCTTTTACAATGTTACAAGATAAAGTTACGACAACTTAAAATATTAATGAATTATTTTCCTAACATTATCCCTTCGTCCATGGAAAATAAAGAATAGGCTATGGGTCCCCCAATTAATTTAACTCTGAAAAGGGGACATAACAGTCCGCCCTTCTCAGAATTGCTTGCGCTCAAGCAATAGTGGATAATGATGCTCAAGAATCTTTGCACCTTCCCATGTGGCATTGTCCGTGGGAAGATCTTTCCAATGCACTAGATATTCTGTTATGCTCATGTTTCTCAACTTCTTCTCTTTGATGTCTATGATGGCTTCTAGAATCAAGATCAATTTACCTTCATAATCTATAGGAGGCAACTCAGTTGGAATTGTTTGCTGTCCCAGTGCCCTCTTGAGGCATGCAACATGAAAAACATTTTGAATCCTGCTATGTTTTGGCAACTAAAGCTCATAAGCAACCTCTCCAATCCTTTGCCTAATCTTGAAGGTCCATAAAATCAAGGCTGAGCTTTTCAATTCCACTTTTCTTGAGAGAAGATTTTGTCGATAACTTTGTAACCTCAAGAAAACCATGTCTACAACCTAAAAAGTCCTTTCACTATGATGCTGATTTGCATACAACTTCTGTTGATTTTGTGTTTGTTGCAGGTTTTCTGAGTGACTCCAAAATGCCTTGATTTTGTTTGACCAAATCTCTTGCCCCTAGCTCTGTGATGACCAAATCCACAAAAGTATGTGCATCATAACCATACAAGGCCTTAAATGGAGTCATACCATTGGACATGTGATGTAATGTATTGTAGCAATACTCTCCCATATAGAGCCATTTGATCCATGCTCTTTGCTGTCCTACTACATAATTCTTCAAATATTCCTCGATCCACTAATTCACAATTTCTGTTTGCCCATATGTTTGAGGGTGGTAAGTGGTGCTAAGAGTCAACTTGGTTCCTATCAGATGAAAGAGCCCTTGCCAAAATAATGTAAGGAACCTATTATCTCTGTCACTCATGTTTTTAGGCAACTCATGAACCCTGAATACTTCTCTGAAAAACAAATCAGCCACTTGTGTTGTCTTGAAATCAGATGAAATGGCAAAGAAATGAGCATATTTGGTAAGTCTGTCAATTACAACATATATAGAATTCTTACTCTGAACCTTCGGAAGAATAGTGATGAAATCCATAGAGATGCTCTCCCAATTTTGATTTAGAATCGGTAGGGGTTGCAATACACTTGCTGGGAATACTTGCTCGGTTTTGTTTTGCTAGTAGGTAATACACTTTGATGTAATTGAGGACATCTTTTTTGAGTCTTTTCCAGGTAAATCTCTCCCTAATTTGTTTGTAGGTCGTGAAGTACCTTGGGTGACCAACCAATGGTGTATCATGCCCTTCTCTCAAGACTTTATCCTTTACCTTTGATTTTGGGATGAGATAAATTCTATCCTTGTAAAGGATGAGATCACTTACCACCATATCCCTGTCATCCTTTTTTTTGCCCTCAAGGATATCAGTAGCAAAAGCATTCTTCGCATACTTTGCTATTATAGTATCCTTCCAATCAACAATGATTTCAGACACAGAGCATAAAGTTGGTTTTATGGATAAGGCATTAAGTACAACATTGTTTTTACCCTTAACATACTCTATATCAAAATCGTAAGCCTGAAGCTTACTTACCCATTTTTGCTGCGTATCATATAAATCTCTCTAGTTGAGGAAGAATTTCAAGCTATCATTGTTAGTCTTAACCATGAATTTGCCACACACTAGATATTGTCTGAATTTTGCCAAAGCATGCATTATGGCTAACTAGATATTGTCTGAAGGAGTGATGCCAGATAAGAAGGATGTCATTTTGCATATGGAAGAAGGAAAATCAGGTTTGTGTTTTGGTAAACAATTGAGCTGTCATCGTGGTAAGTGCACATTGATTTTTCCTCATGATTGGTTCTATCATTATCTTGGTTGCAAAACTTATGCTATCACTAAGGTTGAGGTGAAGGGCACTCAAGGCACTCAATGGGCACTCAATGAGCACGACAAGTATCCATCATGGATATGGGATCCAGGTGAGCACTACAAAGGTAACATTGCTAGTGGGTCATGTTGGGCCAACATTAAGAAGGGAGTAGGCAAGGATTATCGTGGCCCCAAAATCATGGTGACTGCTGTTTTTAGCATTTTCAGATTGTTCTCCTTAAAGTTTGTTCTTATCACAAGGATTATGGGCACCAAGAAGGTGTGCTTCTCACACCTCAACACCATTGTGATGGTTCAAGTAGGTACAAGTGGATTTTCAGTGGCCAGATGGTGGAATTGGAAGAGGGAAAAGTTTTGGTACATCTATGATAAGGTAAGGCTAAGGCACCAAAAGGGAACCCATACTATGCTCCTAAGGCATGATGGAGTGATTGTAAAAGTGTTGCTAAACACTAATGTTTTTGCTAATGTGTTTGCCTCATATGTAAGATCACCATGTGGACCAGTTGCCATACCAACAAAGAGTACCAAGAAGGTTGTAAATTTTGTGCACGGGCAGCCACCTGGACTTTGTAGAAATCATTTAATTTTGTGCTTGAAGAACGTTTGAGTTACTATGAAGAAGATGCAAACTCAAGGGGATAAGTACACCCTAAATTCCAAAGTTTGTGGGGCAATGAATTCTGAAATGGATGACGGGTCGAATGTTGAAGGTAATATGCAAATCCAATTGGACATCTATATAGAAAATTCTGATTTCTTGAGCAATAAGGATCCATCAGAAACGACATCAAGTAGCATGATAGGTACTTTCTACATGAGCTTGAGGGGAGAAGGATGTAGTAGGGAAGAGGCTGCAAATTTCGAGCATAAGCAACCAATAAGTCCAAAGAAGGTATGCCCTACTATGAAATTGGTAAGTATGGCCAAATTTGGGGTTTTCCAACATACCCTACCTAATTCAAAACCCCTTCAAAGAATTTGAAAATACAAATTAAGCCAACACATTTCGAAAAATGAAGCAATATTCAACAATTTCCTCAACCAAACCCTTATGCGATTAGGGAAATAATCAGATTTGATACTTCTAACCTTCCAAAAATATGAATTGAGCTTTATATTGCGGCCACTAATTTTAGAAGTCAAAATATTCACTCCGAAGTTGAAACTCAGAATTCTGGTATTTATTATTGCAAAATTACAGCAAAATTTTATAAATTCCCAACTTCCATGATACTTGGAATTTCAATGTAGGTGATAGTTCAAAATGATCACAAAAATAGTAGCTGTCAAACAAAATTAGAATCAGAATTTTTCTATCACAGGAAGCCCATCAAAAGTTATCTTGAAATTCTCAAAACCCTAGTTCACTACAGAAATAATATAGTAAATTCAGAACATTATCTAGGGTACAAAATCACCCTAAATCATGTGCAAATCAACCCTCAAACAATTTGCCAAGCTGGAATAAATTGGTAAAAATACCTGTAAACCCTAGAAGAGGGTTCCGAAGCCAATTAGCCTTCTTGAGAGGGGTCACCACTCTTTCAAAGCAAGTCGCCACCTTAGGGATGGCGTTCTAGATCAACCAAACTCCTCAAATTAAGTTCGCCCACCTCTTTGACTTGCAAAATATGAATTTCTTGCTCTCTATGGGGTTTGAAACAATCCTTGATGAAGGTGGTGTCCAAAGACACCCTTGTAGGTCCAATTGCATGCAACCATGCAAATTTGAAGCACAATTACAATGCTTGAATAGAGCTACCCTGAATGTAGGAATGGAGGTTTTCGTCCCTAAACCCTTGTCACACTTGAAGATTTTCGTCTTCAAGTTGTGGTGAACAAGCTTGACATACTTGATCAACAATTTCAATATTAAAATGCATAACCTTTTCAAATGAGTCTTTCTTTTCCTTTGATATCTCTCCTCCAAGTGTGGTGCCCAAAATAAATTTTTCTTTAAAAAAAGTATTATAAAGAGCTTCCTTATAAAAGCACTTTAAGCCTTAAGTGACCATGACCCTCAAAAAGACCTCAACTTAAGTGAAAATTAGATCATAAAGTGCTTTTCTATCAAATGCTTTTGAAGTCCTCAAATGCCCCCTTTTGCTTTTCTTCCCTTAGCCTTTTTAGGAACAATTCAAGGCTAAGGACTTATGCAAGTTTATATAAAAAAGGGGGACATTACAAGAGCATAAAGTTGGTTTTATGGATAGGGCATCAACGATAACATTGTTTTTACTTTTGACATACTCTATATCAAAATCATAAGCTTGAAGGTTACTTACCCATTTCTGTTGCCTATTATATAAATCTCTCTGGCTGAAGAAGAATTTCAAGCTATCATGGTCCGTCTTAACCACGCATTTGCCACACACTAGTTGTTTGAATTTTGCCAAAACATGTATTATGGCTAACATCTCCTTGTCATAAATTGAGAATCCTTTTTTTGTCTCTTTGAGCTTCTAACTTTCAAAAGCTATGTGATGCCTTTTTTGCATCAAAATTGCCCCAATCCTTTCTCTTGATGCATCACATTCTAATACGGATGGAAGTGAAAAATCTAGAACAACTAAGACATGACATGAACTCATTACCTCCTTGAGCTTGTCAAAAACTTGTTGTGCCGAATTTGACTAAGTGAAAGCTCCCTTCTTTGTTAAATCTGTCAATGGGACTACCAATTGTGAGAAGCACTTAACAAATCTCTTGTAATAATTGCAGAGGCCAAATAAACCTCTCAATTGTGTCAAATGTCGTAGGAGGTGGCCATCCAAAACAACTACGATCTTTTCTTGGTCCACCTAAACTCCTTGAGCACTAATGACATGGCCCATGTACAAAATTTTTGTCATCCCAAACTCACACTTAGAATCTTTAGCAAACAGAGTTTGTGGTTCTAATATACCCAGAACTGCATCCAAATGTTTTAAATGATCTTCCCAAGTCTTGTTATGAATCAAAATGTCATAAAAAAACCACAACAAATTTCCTCGACTGCCTACTAAAACTTTGATTCATGCATGACTGGAAAGTGGTTGAAGCATTTGTCAAGCCAAAAGGCATGATAAAAAATTCAGTGTTCAAAGTGACTCCTAAATGTTGTTTTGTGCACGTCCTCATCCCTTACACGGATTTGATGGTATCTTGATCTCAAATCAATCATTGAAAAATATACAACCCCATGTAACTCATCAATTAACTCATCGATCTTGGGAATGAGATACCTATTTTTGATAATCTTCTTGTTCAAAGCTTTGTAGTCAATGCACATTTGCGCAGTACTATCCTTTTTCTTCACAAGGACCTTTGATGATGCAAAGGGGCTAGAACTAGCACTGATGTGACACATTTCCAAAAGTTTCTTAATAGTCTTTTCAATTTCTTCCTTGTACCCTCTTGGATGGCAGTAAGGTGTAGTCATCACAAGTTTAGAACATGGTTCCAATTCTATGATAGCTGAAATCCTCTATCAGGTGGCAATCCTGGAGGTATGCCACTGAACACTGTGCAATGTTGGTTTAGAATAGATTGAATGCCCACGTGATAGGATTTCTTGTCTATGGATGAAGCTGTGGTGTTCACCAAACAATGAGCTGCCCGAGCTACTTGTCTTTTGCGAAATGATCTCTCCATCCTCTTGGCTGGGACAACTCTAGGGGCTTCATTTGCAATGCCTTGAAGCACTGCTTTTCCATCTGATTTGAATTTCAGCTCCATGGTTTGATAATTTTGAGTGAATTTCTCAAGGGAATGTACCCATTGCACTCTTAAGACCATATTTGTCTCTCTTATGCCCACAACATAGAAGTCATCACACACCCTGTGTTTGCCTGGTGTAATATCCAACTGCTGAGTCCTCTAAGTGCAAAGGATAGTAAAGCCATCAACTACAATAACATTCCCCTCATCTAGAAAGTTGTGAGTGGCCCCAATATCAATCGACACTGTGATTTTATGCCCATACAGACCTCCACAAATTTTGAAAGGGTGATATCTAGGAGCACTAGAAAGTGTGGCAAGAGTGCCTCCTGAAATATCTTTTTCTTCCTTTCTTTTAGGATCTGGGTCTTTCACTTCAATCTTTGGTTCAGGTTCCTTTGCTTTTGACTCTTCATTTGTTATCATCTCTATGTAATGCACCTGACCTCACCCAAGACATCTGTGTGTAGGCTCCCATGGTTGCTTGCAAGAGAAGCACAATTTCTTTCTTTTGAGCTTGCTCTTGGTTTTTGCATCTTTACTTGATCTTTGTGGCAAATCTTTCTGATGAGAAACTCCTTGCTGAAATGGTTTCTTTTGCTGTCCAACAGGGGGTGTCTTTGAATAAAATTTGTTCTCGGGTACTGAAGTTTCCAAGTTTAAAGCTCTTTTGATAGCTCCTTGCAAAGATAGAGGATCAAAAGCCCTTACCAACCATTTGAGAGGTTCAATTAGTCCTACAAAAAGAACAATGAGTCTCTTTTTTGTCACATTGGGAACCATTACTGATAATCTTTGAAATTCTACAACATCGCTGTTCAATGGCCCATATTGCTTAAGTTGGGCTAATTCTCTGAAGTGAATCTTTGGATCTTTTTTGTCAATCCTTTAGGTCATATCTTGATCGAGTTCTTCCAATGTTGAAATGGAATTGTGCCTTTGGGTGATCATACCATGATACCACCACTCGTGTCACTCCTTCCAAGTGGAGGGTAGTGAATTTGATCGCCTCTTTTTCATACATAGGATTCAATGAGAAGTGTCCAACTTCTGCAACCCAGATCTGACAGAACATTTGTTGGATCCACCATATGTGGGGATTGTAATCTTTCCCAAGCGATGTTGGGTGTCTTTATGGGGATGATCCTGTTGAGTTCTCCCTCTCCTTGTACCATTCTTCATCCTTAGATCATATAACTCTTGGAAAGTCAATGCGTCCTATACTGCATGGCTTAGTGCTTTATATTCATCATGATATGTTGCAAAGTCATTACTCATGTGGAGTTGTTGGGGCTCTACCTCTTCTGGGTGTTTTTTTTCTTGCACAAATTTTACTCGGAACGTCTTGGAAGGGAGGTTGATTGAAACTCGATCATTAGCTAAAGAGGCTTGTACTAATTTTATCATGGACTTTCTCAATTTCCTTTTCAATTCTCTCTGACCTTGATTGATAGTTTTTTGCAAATAATTCATTTCATCTATAGGTACTCTCTTTTCTCCATCCCCCATGACTTCTATTTCTAGTAACTGAGCCTTTCTTCTCTCTTTGGTAATATCCAAGTTCTCTTCCATTGGCATGCATATGATATTCGAATGTAGGCTGACAAGATCACAACTCTGATACCATTGTAATATTCCTTTTTGGTATTTTTATTATATTTAATTTTTTTGTGATTTTTTTTCAATACTGGAATATCAATAAATATACCAAATAACAACATACAATATAAAAGTACTAAACCCAAATGAAACCTTTATTATAACGTATTGAATGCTCACAAAACACATGATGATACTACTATTTAAGAAAGGTAAATTGCAGGAAACTCTTACATGTTTTATGCAGCATAAAAACTCAAATGAATTATTGTAGCAACGATATAGTAGTGGCACGAAAGTACTGCAGCAATGATATGGAAGTACTGTAACAGCAGGACGAAAATATTGTAGCGACAATGTAACAAACTGAAATTGGGATAAACTTCAATCTTTCTATATAAATGCAATCCCTGGATGGAACCACCAAAAATGGACAAGAGGGTTTTTCTCCTCTAATCTTGTACACCATAGGGTTTTCGTCCTCAGGTGAATAGATAAACACAAGTGCTCAAGCCCTTAAAAAGGGTTTGATTTCAATAGATAATGGATGCCTTCTTTTGAGCCCAACTCATTTTATAATTACCTTTTTCATTTCGATTTCTTTTTCGTGTTTAATTTCCCTTTAGAAGTGTCTAAAAATACTTTTTAATAAAATATTATATTAGGCCCACTTTAAATAATAATACATAAGTCATCTTTTTACAATGCTATAAAATAAAGTTACTTAGGACAATTTAAAATATTGTTATTGAATTATTTTCCTAACTTTATCCCTTAGCCTAAGAGAAATAAAGAATAGGTTATGGGTCCCCCAATTAAGAAGGGGACATGACATCCATATCCAATCAATCCAATCCAATCTCATCTGTTTATAACAAGAGTATCAATCCATTATTGCTAGGGCATCCTTGTGTGCTTGTTTGTTTTCGGCTTTTCACTTTTTGATAGGTTGTTACTCAATCATACAATCATCCATCAACGTGATCATCACATCCTCAATCCATGCAATTGCTTAACTTTGTGAGTTATGGTTGCATATCCTAAACAATCAATCAACAATCCATCAATCTGATAGAAGTATGTAGTTTCATTGGAATACATCGTTCCCAAATCCACTCCCTTGCATATATCTTTGCTCGGGGCAAATCAAGTTCGCAACTTTATCATCGGGATATATTGTTCCCAATCTGTTCCCTTGCATATATCATTGCTTGGGGCAAATCACATCAGTTAATACTAATCAAAGCATGCAAGCCATAGCTCAAGTGAGTTAACTGCATCTATCAACGTATTAATATCTTATATCTATGTCCATCATCATCCTACTCTATTATCATCACATCCTACTATAACCCAACTCCTCTTTTTGCATCCCCCACCCCATCTTTCAACCTTTATCTTTCCATTCTAACAACTTTCCTCGCATTTTGAGAGCCCATCTGTGTCTTCCATCCTTGCATGCCTTTGAGGAGGCATCACATCCTAAATTCATCATGCTAACAGGGACATTCTAGTATAGCACTTTTTTGTTGCTTCTTCATTCTCTGAAAAGCCATTGCTCCACCCATCGTCTAACAACACCCTTTCAAAGAGGGCCAAAATGTAGACACCTAAATCTCGCCACCTCGGTGTCAACACTATTCACTATTCCACACTAATATCACAAAAAGACTAATTTACTCTCATTCATCATTATTCATCCCTAATCATCCCTATTTCATCCCTAATCCGTCCCTAATCAACCCTAACTCCATCAATTTCCCTAGACAACCCGTCACTATTCATATCATCCATGAAAATCCTTAAACTCCTTAATATCTAAAATCCATAAATAAAATATCATCACATCAGCTTTCCATTTCAAGTCAATGACATCATTCACTTGCCCAATCTCCCAAAATCCAAGGCAAGGGGAAAAATGTGTAAGTCCACCTCTCGTCATTAATGGCATGACCATGCCCATCTAACGTCGCTCATTCAATGAGGAATTTTACTCATTCTTAGCCCTTGATCTTGAATCATGATCAATGGTCCACATTTATCCTGAAAATCTATAAGTTGAGCTCACATCCCTCACTTTCAACAAGCCAAGAGAGCCTAGCTACATTCTATCGAGTTGAAGAGCAAATATCATTCATCAACAATCATTCATCAAGCAATCAAGCCATCCACAAGGGGACATGATATTGGTTTGTTTGCACACAATTGACTTGAGCATCCACATCCCATTACATCTTTTAGCACAATTCACACATCAAGAGAGGCTTCCTTCGTCTCTGGGAAGTGAAGGTATGCATATTTATCTCT
The DNA here is from genome assembly GCA_037957365.1 of Torreya grandis. Classification (NCBI taxonomy): domain Eukaryota; kingdom Viridiplantae; phylum Streptophyta; class Pinopsida; order Cupressales; family Taxaceae; genus Torreya; species Torreya grandis. The sequence goes on from JARHVA010001643.1 coordinate 2,122,661, forward strand.
TTGCTCATCTGAGGTGCTTTGCATTTGTTGATTAGAGATTTTATTTTGTGTTTGGTTTCTAACTTGCTTTGATTATATTGCACTAACATTTGCACTCGCATACAAAAAAAAATACATTCATTCATCTAACTCACAACCCTGATCGAATGATATTCAGAACTACTGTTTATTTCAATTGGCTTCAAAGTATCTTTGTAGCGATCTGCAATGTAGCAACGAATAGAAAAACAATGTCAGAAAACATAACAATATGATAGAAAATATAAAGCTATGAAAATGCAAGTAAAAGTGATGATTTCATTGATTGATAAGTTTCCATATAAATACAATACAAGAGTCATAAAGATGCAACCACGGACTTTGCAACCCTTGGAGATCATTTCAAAACGAAGACATTACAAATAAGTCCTTGATCTTCAAAATACAAAATTTATAGAATACTAACCAGTATACGAAATGTTGCTGAATAAAAGACAGAAATGGCCACACTACTGTTTACTGTTTATCTGCATGATTTTGCCTGATGTGTAGAAGTTGTGCTGATTATCAGAAGATATCGCAGCAATAGCTAACAGCCTAACTGTCTAGCCTGATAGGATACATGCTTCCTGCTAGTGCTCTTGGTGTACTTGGGAATCTGGTTCCAACTGTGAATAAACAGGAAACTCAGGAGTGCCTTCCTGGCCTTTAGTAGAGGTTGGTTTCTTTCTAGATCCTTCAGAGGTTCATGAAGTGGTCGGCCTGATGTCTTCCAACCCCCATTCAACACCCTTCATATAAGACGTGACAATAATTTTGGCAACATGACTCAGTACAATCCATGCTAGCTGTTGAACCTGTAAACTTGCCTTTTCAGCCGATCTATCTCAGCTTGGGCTATTTTGAAAGTATTCTGCACCTTCATCATTCCAAATTGGAGCAACTCATTAGTATATACTGTTTCTGAGTATTGTCAACTCTCATTATTCCACATCTTTGTGCTTCTCTTCTCTCAATTTCTGCACTTCATTCCTGAATGTCTGATTTTCATTCGTAAGACTCTGGTTTCCATTGGTTAACTTTTTATGATGTCCCCAATTTCTGTATCAAAATCTCTCTCTCTCTTATACTGAAGGGCCTTCATAAACAGGGATTTCACTTTTGACATGCCAAAAGAATTCGACCAACATCATGTTTTGGAATTCTGAATGAAAGTAGCTCTTTAGCAGGTATCCTAAGCAATATGTTTGGACATTCTTCCGCTCTCCCGTGGGACCCTTTTGCTGCTATCTCTTTGAATCCAATCATTGTTTGTACTTTCTATCTTTCTCCAAAACTCAAGGAATTTATCAAACTTTGTAATTCCAATACTGGTTGGAGAGTCTTACCAACATATTATTTGAATTTTCCTCCATCAGCAGATGCTGTAGGCACATGGACATAAGGTGTTACGATATGTTTTTCAAAACTTATTCCTTTCAAACAGGCAAAGTAACATCCAGGTCATCTGCTGTTATGTCATCCTCTAAGAAATCCTCAGCCAATTGCTGGTGTTCAGAGCTTGACGATGATGCCTGTTCCACTTCTTACTGATTACCTATTTTGTGGACATATTTTCTTTTGTCTTATGATTTTGAGGCCTGTATGGGAGCATGCACAGGTTAGGTTTAACCAACAATCTATACCCCAGTGGATTTGCTGTCCCTGAAGTTTGGGTTTATACCCAGAGGATTCGCTGTAACTGGTGTGACAGGATGGCTATGTTGTGTGTTTCTGCTAGAGGCATTATTGTCATGCTCATCGCTTTTTTATTTGATGCCATTAGAGGTGAGGGCAACACCAAAGATATCACGGGTTGAGCTTTGGTTGATTAGGGGTTCAAATTGATCATCTAGAACTCTTATCAGACAGCCATTGGCAAATAATGCCATCAATCATCTTTGATGCCGGGCCTTGTTTTCTCAGTTAAGACCACATTAGTTTTGGCTGTTTGTCTATATGTATGGTGCTATCTAAGAATATTGTTAAAAAAAGGGTCCTTTTTTTTGCCAACTAATGGTTGGCATTTGACAATTTTTTTCTGAGTTTTGCATTGATTTTCATAATAAAATTTAAGTTAAAACTTGATTTGACAAAATGCTATCTTATTTTCATGTTTTCATCTAGATTTGGATTGCCTTCGTTCTAGGGACATGATCGGGACCATGAAGACTAAGATATTGATCAAACTCAAATCTTGAGATGTCTAGAGGTTGCAAAATTTGGTATTGATCAGGACCATGGTGTTTATGATATTGATCGAACTCATAAACCTTGACGTGTCTAGAGGTTGCAAAATTTGGTATTGCTGATGAATATAAGGCCATCTGTCCTTCCTCTAATAATTCTTTGCCATATTACTGGAAACACTCTCCTCCCCCTCCCTCTCCATCAGCCTGCAAAGACTTGTGTTTCGCATGTCAAAGGCTTTCCTAGTCTTTTTCACTTTGGAATTTTTTTACACAGCAGTTTATGATCTTCTAATCAGAAAATGTATCTACTTTATTCCCTTTTCACGATAGCAATGCAGCAAATGACATTAATTCTGGAGCAAGTAATTTTGCCAAAACTAATCGTGTATTTGCTGATTTCCATGCATTTTCCATTTCATTCAAGGGAATCAAAGGTACAGAAGATTATCCTAATGTGACTTTAATACATATCATCATTTTCCTGCAGGTATGCTTGGGGCCTATAATGTATGCACGCACTTTTGTCCTTGTAGGTGATCATTACCAGCTTCCTCCATTGGTTCGGGTAAGTTCAAAATGCATTTCCAGGGGTTCATTCTTAACTTTCACCCCTAAAGTTTTGCCTTGTAATCTAATTAATTATGATCCTGCTTAGAGTGCGGAAGCAAGAGAGAATGGCATGGGCATCAGTTTATTTCGCAGACTCTCTGAGGCTCACCCCCAAGCTGTGTCTGCTTTGCAATGCCAGGTTTTATGCTCCTTTCTGATATCTTAATGAAGTTAGTGTACCTTGCTACATACCAAGCAGAAGTTTGACATTTTTATGTTTGTGGCAGTACCGGATGTGTGCTGGTGTGATGAAGCTCTCCAATGCATTAATATATGGGAACAGATTATGTTGCAGTTCATCAGCAGTAGCAGATGCTCGACTTGAGATTAAAGGAGTGCCTAATCAAACTCCTTGGCTAAGGGAGGTACAACTCTTTTCTTGTAAACTCAGTACTTATTTACTTTTTTCTTCCGAGTACAGGAAGTGCTATGTGCATGATCATTATGATTGCCATCTTATTTTGTCACTCATCAGGTTTCTATTTGCTTTATCTCAAAATAGATTGAGAGTTTAGATGCTTTAGGAGCATTATTTTGGTTCGCTAACTCTTGCTAGTTTTAACCTCATGATTTTCTGTCTATACAAAACAAATCTGATTTTTTGTCTATACAAAACGAATCTCTTCCATTTTGATCCTTGGCAAGGTGATCATTGTTGTTGTATCCAACTAATGATTAGCACGTTTTTTTTTAGGTTTTGGATCCAGGCAGACCGGTATTGTTTGTCAATACAGGTATTTTATATTTTATTCAGGTGGTAATCTCTTTTGTAATGGATTATAAATATGATAAAAGTATAAGCTTCTCTATCCTTGACAGATTTATTACCCGGCCCAGAAACAAAATTGCGCAATGCCATAAATAATGCTACAGAGGCGTCTGTTCTTTTGAAGGTACACTTCTGAAGCTCAAAAGTTGCAGTCATTGTTACATCATCTTCATTCTCAAACAGACATTATAACAATTTGGTGAAGCTGTCAGCAACGTATTCATGGTTGAATTTCAAGTCTTATATAATTAACATGCTGTACCAAACACTGTATGTGTATTAGATTATTGAAGCACTTGTGAGTGGAGGTGTTTGCGTGAATGATATCGGTGTAATCAGTCCTTACAATTCACAAGTGGACCTCATTCGAAGACTCGCAGCAGAAGCAGAACTACCCTCTCTGGAAGTGCACACTATTGATAAGTATCAGGTTTGATGATAAGCTGACCATCCAATACCATAACTATATCATACCATGGTCAACTTGGAGAGGTACTAATGTTGATAACATTTGTTTTGTATGTATGGGCATTGATAATCAACCAGGGAAGGGACAAGGACTGTATATTGATTTCATTTGTAAGATCAAACAACCAGACCAAAAGCTTTGGGTCGTCATTGTTGGCTGATTGGCATCGAATCAACGTGGCAATAACTCGTGCCAAGGTAGAGTGTCTTTGGAACCATAAAAGTGTTCTCTATTGTTATTTGAAGTATGGGTATTACTGATTGAATTTTGTGTGGATTTTCTGCAGAAAAAGTTGATAATGATTGGATCTCAGAAAACCCTATCATTAACACCATTGTTGAGATTTCTAATTGAGCAAGTGGAGGAAGACAACGGTCTTTTGCATCTACCAGAGGAAACACTATCATCTCCATGGTTAAAAAGATGCAGAACAAAGTCTTAGGACTGCTATAGAAGAACATTATGACCATGTTGTAATCTAATAAAACACATTATTTGTCGAGCTCTATGTATGGTTAATTACAAAGTATTCAAACGGATGTCAAATTTTTTCTTGTATCCTTTTTGAGTCTAAGTGTTATTGGCTTCACAAGTCTTATGTATATTATTTGAAGAATGAATGAATGAAAGAAAGATTTTAATAACATCCATGAGATCAAGCAGTCCATGGAATCAATGGCAGCAACAAAGTTGTTTCGTGCTAACACAATCACATGACACAAGGGCTGTTCTACTAAAAAATTAAATCCCTTGAAGCTAATTCTTCTACGATGGATCTTGATTATAAAACTTGCTATTATGTTTAACTGTCTTTTCAAACAACTTAGTTAACTACTCAACTCTCAAGCTATCTTTGTACTTGATACATGTACTTATAGGCTATACACTCTATAATGAAGTGTCATTATGTCTCCACTACTACTTTGTTACAAAATAAACATGTTTTCATTTCCCATTCTTTTTTGGGAATTGTGCACCTATCACTTTCACGTCTAAAATGATGTGAGCTAGTCTTTAAATCTGCCATCAACATTTTTGTAATGTTTTATTTTCTAAAAATAAAATAATATTAATATTAAAATAAAAGATATTTTAAAATATTTTAAATAAAAATACTAATATGCCTTAGTGGTCAAAAGTGAATATGTTAGCACTCTTTTTTATTTTTGATTTAAAGGAACTTTTAAGGGTCATGGGCAAAATTAGCCTTTAAGTGAATTTATAAGGAAGTTTTTAGATTATTGAAAAAATTCCTTCAAGTGGAATGCACTCTTTTGCAGAAATGATATAAAAGGGAAAGATGAGTTTCTTTTGGAGACCTATGTAAAGGAGTTTCTTTTGGAGACTCATGTCATGTTTATGAATTGAAATCACAAGTCTAAGCACAATTTGTTTGATTTCATCCATTGAAGACAAAAATTTTCATTGGAAAGTTGGAGTAAGGACGAAAACCCTTACATTTTAGTGGGGTAGTCTTATTTTCGGAGGCTGCACGGGGCATTAGGGTTCCACCAAGGTGTTTTAAACACCATTTTTAGGTTCATGCAACAAAAGGGGCATCAATGAAGAGTAACAAATAGGTTTGGGAGGCTAGCGAGCTGATTTGGGAGCCCTAGAAGGGCAACAAACTGTCTAGGGAGAGTGGCAGACTTTTAAGGAGGGCAACGAACCTCCTCTTGGGGTTCGTGTGACATCTTCAAGGCTAATTCAAGCTTAACTTTAGTTTGAAGGCATCAAAACATTTATGGTATTTTTATCATAATTTTTTAGCCATTAAATTAAGATAAATATCAGATTTGAATGGATTATTATTCACTGCAATATTTTTTGATTTTTTAGTATTTTTTTGATAAATAAAACATTAATTTGTGCCTTGATTGATACTCTCAGATATCAATTTGATTATCTTCATAGCAATGATTTTTTTATCACCATCATACTATGTCCTTGCAATATCTTGATCATCATGAGAATCATTTTAACAATGAGGATAAGATGAAGAGTATCAAATGCAAAGATGATATTTTCCAAGAAGTCTTTATCCATTTTTTGAGTATTTCAATGATTGAGCCATTGCCATATGAGATGGATTTTCAGGAGAGATGTGTTTGAATAAGATATTGGGAATCACAAAGATAAAAGTGTTGGAGGTATTTTCAAAAAGCCCTCTTCACCAAAGGAGGAAGGACTTTTTGTTGGTAGCTTGATGAATGATAGTGATGATCATATTTCAGATTTATTGCTCCCTCTTATGTCGTTGCTATATTTTTGTCATCATGAACAACATGCTAAGGAGGAAGATAAGGTAAAAGAGAACTTAAAATTGCAGCCAACAAATTCAAAATAATGTTTGTGATTTCAGATTTGATGTCCAAGCTATGATTGTTTGTGTTGGCGATTGGAGACAACTACCCTCTAGTCATGATCCATGGTATGCAAGATAGGATAACACCATTCTTCTCTAATAGTGTTGTTAATTTAGTTGATAAGCATGGATTTAAGAGGAAAACTTTGGGTCACAAGGATGGAGGTCTCAAGGGGATGTCATCAATTCCTATTTTGGCAAAGGAAAGCATGGGATCTGGTGGATATCTTGGAAATTAGAGAGGATAGAGTGTCTATTTCCAATATTTGTATTGATGATAATTTCTTCATCCTATGCATAAAATGAGTCCAACATCTCAATCGTTCTTTGGGAAGGCACAAGGTAAATGAGGATTTCGATGTTGTTGATATTGGAAAGGAAGATTCAGTGCTTGAGGTACACTGGTGGCATTCTCTAGGTGAATTCACAAAACTATCAAACCATGGAAATGGAATTCAGATTGGAAGACAAAGAAGTTGTACTTCAAGACAACGAATGGAGTTCTTCAAGTGGTCATGGTAAAGAGGATGGGAAGAGCTTTTAGAGGAGGTCAAATCCCTTGGGCAGTTCATCATTTGATAAGTTTCAGATCTGAAGTTTCAAAACAACGGTGATATCATGATGATACTCAGTCCAAAATTGATAGACATGCCATAATTTCTATATGGGAGTTTGATGCCACATACTTGGGCCAAGTCATTAGTGTTGACCCAATTTTGTCCCTCAGGCAAAATCTCGATCACCTTCTACACCTGCTTTGCATGGCCAGTCATTTCGAGTTGCAAGGTCCGCCTTCAGGTTCGACAGCTCCGTTTCAGAGCATTGACTCATTGGCCTAGTTCGTTGGCATTCACAGTAGCAAGAGGCAGAGTCTTCAAACGTTCACAAGAAGAAGGGAAAAAACCGGGGCGTTCGACACTTAGCAAAAAAGGAAGGGCAGACAAAATGCAGAGGGCGGCAGAATCGCTGCCCACAACACGGGCGGGAAAAAGAGACCCCCTACACGCAATGCAGAGGGCGGCAAAATCACCGCCCACAACGCCGGCGGAGAAAAAGAGGCCACTAACATCGGCCGACGTCGGCAAAACTGCGGCCGTCAGCAGATCACACAGGCCGACGTCGGCAAAACTGCCGCGGTCGGCAGCGTATCGGCCGATGTCGGCAGAAGTCCTACATGCAATCCACTGCAGTGGGCGGCAAATTCGCCGCCCACAACATGAGGCGGCAAAAAACACTTGCATAACACAGGAAAAAGCCCGCCCAACCGCTAGAGGAGAAGACCAACACGCAAAACGAGGCAACAAGCATGGTCTTGGCAGAATTGTGACATTAGCTACAGTGTTTTTTTCACTCTTCTCAATGAAACTTCTCTTGGCTCTTCTGATATAAATATACAGAGTTAGTCATTTATCAGGATCTTTCTCACTTTTGTAAAGAGCATTGCTCTGCAAATTTTTCACCTGAATCAATAAAAGACAGTTTTACCTCTATTTGGATGGATCTTTCTGTGTATGCATTGAATGTTAATCTGTGTCCAGTCATTGTCTCTTGATGCTCTCACAGGTTCAACACCAGCAAACCTGCGATCTACAAAGTGCCACTGTCTGCTGCTGCCAGGAGTAGAGTTTTGTTTTGGAGGTATAAAATAGGTGAGGTCACAGTGTGTATTTCTCAGCACCTTGGTGAGTCCCTATTTCTTGTGCTTTCCATAAGAACCTTCTTGTCGTCCCAGAGACCTGGTCTTTTCTGCCAGACCTGAGTGTATGTATGTTTTTCCCTGATCCTGAGTGTGGATGTGGAAAGTCAACCTGTTTTTGGTGTATCACCTCTTTTAGAGTAGGCTGTTTGTTTTCATGCTTTTTCTCTATCTCTTTCCATCCCCCCCAGTATATCTATATACCTATATTTTGCACTACCTGAAACAAACAAGATACATCAGAGGGAACTAGCCCATACCTAGAGACTCTCCTCTCCTGCTTCGCCGTCCCACAGGGGAGAGAGGGGTTTCCATGTTGCGGGGAGAGGGCAGGAATCCGTTTTCCTGCCGCAGGGTGCACTTTCCAGCGTCAACAATTAGTGCTCAAGGCATGCATGAGGATGCAATGCAAAAAAACTTACAAGGAGATAAATTACAAGGAATTGAAGTCTCCATTGGATCTACGTAGTGAGCCACATAATGGGGTAAGGACAACCCAAAATTATGATTTTATTATTAAAAGGGAAATAAATGTAGGTGGTAATGTCATTTTCATAATGACTACTTTTTGTTATGTTTCTACCCTTCGTAGAGATTGGGAATTACCTATCATGATGGATCAAGCTAAGGATGCAATTGCTTCTAACATGTTAAGTAAAATTGTGAAAGATTTTCGATATGATGGTTGGTGTACTTTTCTTTTATTGGCTGCTATGATAGTCATAAAAGAGCTTCTAGTTATTTGCTAACCTTTGGTTTGGGGCATGCACAATTGTTACAAGATCATTTCCACTGCTTGCAAATCAAGTTGCAGACATGAAAACACAGTGTAACAACTATGATATGAAAAATAACTCCTTGGTTCACCATATGGGGTCTTCAACTACAAATTTTCTAATTGATTCATCGCTATTTGGGGAGGAATTTTGAGTAATTTGACTGTTACAACCATTGTAAAGCCCACATACATTTTATTCCATGCTTTTTGTTAAGAGGTATAATTTGGGAGATCACAAAAATAGTTATGGCTAACAAACACCTTGACCCAAGAGTCATTATGAGCGCTGTTTTCAATTTTTGTACGGCTGTTATTCACTTTTCTCGCTGGTTCCACCCAAATGTTACCGCCATAAAGGTAAATCTTGTCACATGGGAGATATTTTCCCACCCCTTGTCATTATGGGGGTGTTTATAGTTGACACAAGTGACTTTCTAGCTGCTACATGATTGATTTTGAGAAAGAAAATGCCATGCTATAGCCATGTTTGGGACAACATAAATGAACCCTCGGGAATCCATTTTAGAAGTGAAAAGTGGAAGGAAAATGCAAACCATAAAAGGGGGTTTGATATCATGTCTATAAGGTATGATGAAGTGATTGAAAGAGTGTTGTTAAACACTCTTATTTTTTTAATGCACTTGTTCCATGTCTAGGTCCAAGAATGGTGGAGAATACAATGTGCAACATTACACACTTGCAAGAAAATTTCAAATTCAGATTTAAACTTAGGTAGGACAAACATTCAAAATTCAGAATTTAGATTTTTGAATAGTCACCAAGTATACAATGATTTCTACAACATGGGTCTACATGTATTATTATTTTCAGTCTTGAACAACTGTGGATTTATGTATTTTGAGATAGTTTTCTAACATGATAATGTTAGTAGAAGATGTTCGCTATTAGGGACAATTAACCCAACCATCCTAATGTTGATGTGGATGAGATACAAGGGAGTTTGTCACTGTTATGGACTATTTCCAGCTTACATGCAAGTTGCTTCAAGTGCCATGAAGAGAAGGGGACAACCCACATTATCATTAAGGGAATCATTGGAGCACAAGGTTGTAGCCATGAAACAAGTGTTTCAGATTACAAATCTCAAAGATGGATTTTGGATGCAAATAGTAGAAAACATTGCTTGAAGACAAGCAATTTCGAGAGGGGAGGACTGTAATGTCCCATTTTTTAAAAATAAAAAATATTTTAAAATACTTTAAATAAAATTAATAGTATGTCTTAGTTGACCAAAGTGCATATGTCAGCAACTCCTTTTTATTTTTGACTTAAAAAGGGGACTTTTATGGGTTATGAGCAAGATGAGCCCTTAAGTGAATTTATAAGGAAGTTGCTTTTTGATTATTTGAATTTTCCCTCCAAGTGGAACACAACCCTTTGGGGAAAGGATATAAAAGGGAAAGAGGAGTTTCTTTTGGAGACTCATGTTATGTTTATGAATTGAAATCACAAGTTTAAGTATGATTTGCTTGACTTTATCCATTAAAGACAGAAACCTTCATTGGAATGCTGAAGTAAGGACAAAAACATTTGCCTTTCAGTTGGGTAGCCTTATTTTTAGAGGTTACATAAGGCATCAATGATACATTGAGATGTTTTGAACACCATTTTTAGGTTCATGCAATAGAAGAGGCATCAAAGAAGAGTAACAGACATGTTTGGGAGGCTAGCGAGCTAATTTGGGAGCCCTAAAAGGGAAACAAACTGTCTAGGGAGGGTAGCAGACTTCTAAGGAGGTAAACAAATCTTCTCTTGGGGTTTGTAGTGACATTTTCAAGGCTAATTCAAGCCTAACTTCAGTTCGAAGTCATCAAAACATTTATGGTATTTTTAGCATAATTTTCGAGCCATTAAATTGGGATAAAAACTAGATTGGAATAGATTATTATTCGCTGTAATATTTTTGGATTTTTTGGTAAATAAAACATTAGTTTTGTGTCCTAATTGGCACTTCTAGAATTATGAAATTTGCATTTGCTTAGGGTTTGATTTAAAAAGAATTAAAAAATGGCATTTATTGTTAGGGTTTGTTGGGAAACACCTTTGGTTCTAATTTTGCCCTAAAAGGGAAATTGCAACCTTTTCTTTCTATTTGATTTTTGCCCCAATGTATGCCATTTCTTTGTGAAACTCTTTGATGTAATATGCTTTCTTTCGTACTAGTTACTTTGTCCACATGGCTGACCTGAATTTCTCTCTCACACACTTTTTTATTTCCTCATTGGTGTTCGAACATTCTTGTATGTTGATCGCCCATTTACTCATCCATTTGTTGTTTTATTTCATCCACGTATTTTTTCTTCTACTTAGTTATTCTATTACCATTTTGGGCCATAGATGATTCTCTATACTTTGCATCTTTTTAAAATATCTTAATGTTCGATTCATTGCCAACATTTGGCTATCATTTTTTAAGTTGGGTTTTTTATGATTATTAAATTTCTCTTGTTGGGTGGCATTCGACTTAGATGTCATAATTGAGGGTTATCTCTTCCATCATAGTCACCTAGGACATGCATTTTACTCATCCTTCAGAGTACGTTGTATATAGAGTTGGATGTATGCACCCCGAGAAGGGTATGGTATTTTTTTGATTTTTAAAATTAACATGTCTCATAAGGATTTAGCCCAAAGACAATGCTTTAAAAGACTTAAACTCATCTCATTTAAATTTACTTGGCAATTTGTAATTATTGATTACAAATGTAATTGAACCTTGACTTAGTGAGATTCGACATTTATGTAGTCATGTGAAGATAAATCTCATGCATTTGGCATGATAAGAAAATAATTGTTTTGAAAGTTGAAAATAAAATAGGTTATGTAAGGTTATGAAATATATAGTCAACTATATATCCCTGCTTGTATGCATGCAATCATGCACATGTTGTGTGTATGTGCATACATGCATGTGTGTGTGGCATGTGCTCACTTTGTGTGTGTGCACACACATCCCTTTGTGTGTGTGTGTGTGTGTGTGTGTGTGTGTGTGTGTGTGTGTGTGTGTGTGTGTGTGTGTGTGTGTGTGTGTGCGCGCGCGCGTTTGTGTATGTGTGTTGCATTTGTGTGTGGATGCCATGCGCGTGTGAACACGTGTGTTGTGTAAGTGTGTGCGCCTATTGGGTGCACACACATATTTTGTGTGTGTCTTGTGTACACGTCTATATGTACACACATGTTAAATTGGGGTTTTATTTCAACCAATGGACATCTAATATCAAAATAAATAACTTATGTTTTTGAGCATCCATTTGCATAAGTACAATATCCTTTGATAAAAAATGTTTGGAAACTATAAATCTTATTTATATTTTGATATTTCCTATCATTATATTTCTATTATAGACGAGGTAAAAGTTTTAATAATAACCTAGTTTGTTAGTATTGTTTTTTGTGTACATTTTTTGCTTTTTTGGTAAACAATAAACTAATGGTTAAATTTTGAGTAATTTAACAACTTAGATACATTTCAAATTTATATCATATTATTTTTAAATATAAATCTATATCAAACGTTGAAATTTGGTGTTAATATTAAATCAAATATGATTATAAGGTTTAAGAGTTAAAACTTAAAAATGTAAATTTACATCAAAAGGTTAATACTTGAAGTTAATAGTAAATCAAATAAATATAAGAGCAATCTATGTTCAAGTCCTCAGGGCATAATATAATTGTTAAGTCGAGACATTTATATAGAAGCACTTGAAGTTAATAGTAAATCAAATAAATATAGGAGCAATCTTTGTTCAAGTCCTCAGGTCATAGTATAATTGTTAAGTCGAGACACTTGTATAGAAGCACTTAAAGTTTAAATTTCACTAGTATAAAATGATTAACTATACAAACAATATCAAGTTCAAGATTTATTTTTGAAGTGCTTATTTTCATTTTCATTTCATCTTTCCTCTCTCAATAAGATGTTACTTTGATTTGATTTTATGATAACCTATTTCAAACTAAAGGGATTGAATTTAGTGTGATATATACCACTTGAAAAATTGAACTTAAGAATTTAGTGTGGTATATTAATAAGTGTCATATTATAAAAAATTGAAAAAAAGAAAAAAGAAAAAAATATTAATTTAACAAATAAATAAATTATAAAAATAAATTAAAAAAGAAAGAAAAGAAGACAAACAAATTACTTAAAATATAATATGGTGCTCTAAACAACTATGGTTTTAAACTCCTATTAATACATTATTATAATATATTAATTATTTTGTATTGAATAATAAAATATTTACGTGGCAAAGACTAAAGGTGATTAAGGATGTGCAAAAGAAAAAAAAAGGCTTTAAAAAAAGGGTAATATGGTCTACATCATTAGCTTCTTAGATTTGTTGTATAAAGATTAATAATTACATCTTTAGTTGTAAGATATATGTTGATAACGAGTTTTTAAGAGCAAATTTTCATTTTAAAAATATTTATTATCCTTTTTTTTATAAAAACAATTATTCCATTAATTTTATGGTTTTAAATATTTTAAAATGTAAAATTTCTTATTATTTTATGTATAAAAGTATATTTGAAATATTTTTTTAATTGTAGATATAAAGATGTTTCTAAGAGTAAATTGAATGTTATTATTATATTAATTTTTTTATATCAATTTTATTATTTTATATTATATTATGATAATATTGTTAATTATTTTTAATAAGATTTTCTCTATTTTTTTCTTATTCTCAATTAAAATGTTTTTGAAAAGAAATAACATATTACATAATATAATAAATCATAAATAAATTAAAATTATAAATAATTAAATACAAAACTCAAAATGAGATAATTAATATATACTTGGTTTTGATATGCTAAGAGACAATCCTTGTTTTCTTATTTATAAGATAATTTGATTTTTTATGATTTCAAATATATTTTCATTATAGTGAGAAGGAAGGTTCTAGAGACTATCCATTAGGTTTGAATTTTTGTCTCTAGTAGTAAGTGTCTCAATTTATCATTCTAATTTTCAATAGACAACATTCTTATTGTTAAATAATAATATTGTCTATCAAAAAGTAATAATTTTTATTTATATTTAATATTATTAAAGTACAATTATTAAGATTAAAAATTCTATCATTATTATTTTTTAAAATTGATTTGGGATTCTTTAGGTGGGCTTTTCATATATAGAGGGGTTTTGCTCCTCTTGTGAGATGAGTTCTAGGAAATATTTGTTATGTTTGAATAAAATTCCAACTTACCATTTCATTAAATTCTAATTAAATTCATTATCATTATTGAATAATGACATTATTTAGGTACGACAAATATTACTATTAATTAACATTATTAAAGTATTATTATTAAGATTAAAGGCTCCTAAAATTATAATTAAATTTAGAGACAAAATGAATGTGTAACAAACATATATGTTAAAATTTTGAAAACCAAAATAATCTAATAAACTCTTTAGTATTGGGATGAACTTTTTTACATAAAATTTAAAATTAAATGTTTTAATCAATTTAAAAATAAAATTTTAATTAATTATCATATTAAACTCTTTAATATTATGATGAATTTTTTTTGCATAAAATTTAAATACAAATATTTTAATCAATTTAAAAATAAAATTTTAATTAATTATCATATTATTATTAAAAAAATAAGAGGCTTTTTTTTATTAAAGTTCAAAATTTTCATAATAAAATATCTTATCAACATAATTAAAAAAAATGAAAACAATGTTTAAAAACTTTTATTTAATTTTTAAAAATCATTAATATGTCATAATTTTCTGATTATTTTTTAAATTTAAGTATTTTATATCAAACCTTATTTTAATTGAGCTTGAAAATTAGTAACATTATTGAATTGGTGGTTCACATATACATTTTATATATTTTTAAACATTTATTGTGTATGCCATTCTTTGTTATGTATTTTTTTATATCTAATTGGGCACACTTGACCTATGATATTTATGACCTTGATTATTAAAGTACTCATGAATGACATGTTTTAAGGTCATTATTTTTAGAATTATGACATGTTTATGAGCATTATTATACTTACCATGATATTATTTATGTCATTTTTGTAGACAACTAATTTTAGTTGAAGGTTTTTGATTGCAATACTTTTAGTGTTTTTTGGTGCATATAGTTTATTAGTTTGATTTAGGTACTTATAGGCACTTTTCAATATGTTTATATTATCTTCTTCTTTGTGTGGCTTCGTCTTACTCTCTTTCTTTTCTATTTTATGGCTTTGGGGATCCCTTCCTTTCTCTTTTTCTCTCCTCTTTCTTCCTTCTCTATGTTTTTTGTTTCTGCCTTTGGAGCATATTTGATGGTCCACCAAATCTACGTTGGGTAGATTCGATGGGCCATGAATCCATCGTTGTTGCTTTTATGGGCCCTTGGCCCCCTCTCCTTTTATTTTAGTCGTGTGAGCTTATTTTGTCAGTTTATTTCTTCTTTCTTAGGTTAGATTGCATACCAATATATCCCTAGTTTGCATTTAAAAATGCTATTTATAAAAGGCCTCCTAGTGGCATTTCAATAACAAGTATCAAGAGGAATCATATATCATTTTCAGGTCTAGGCCCACTCTACAAATATTTATTTGTACTCTTCACGACTTGCATCAAGGTTTAATTGCATCTTATACCAAAAATAAAGATAAGTGAATGCACATGTGGTTGCATCCTCACCTAGTTAGAGAAGATGAAATATCTTACTCGAAATTCCCATTTATACTGCACTAAAACTACATTGTGTCTGATTCCAAGCATGGGGAATATGTAGTTGTAAATCCTTAATGGTTGGATGACCCAACTAATCCTTTCATTTTTTCTCTTATAAGTATTTGTGACAAATTAGTTCATGAACACAAAATAAGATAAATTAGACAATTTTGCCCTCAAATTTTGGAAAGTGAAGACACAAGACTATACGACATCACTTTGCGCACCTATAAAAAAATATCAAAATTAGAAAGTGACCATAATATATATTGGTTGCCCAAAACATTTTTAGTGGAAACATAGTCAGGGCATATTTAGTGGCCGAATCTACCCTAGGTACATTTGGTGTCACAAAGTAGGCATTAAATTTGTCCATGTAGAAATAGGCTCTAAATTTGTCAATGTAGAAGCAAGTTTATATATTTCACATAGAGTTGCATAAAGACGTGCATATCCTAGATGCAATACTAGAATACTAAGGTTCCGCCTAGGTGTGCTAGATTTCAATCCTTTGCTCTTGGTTTACAACTTCATTCTTATTTTACATAGTTTTTCTATTTCTTATCTTTTATCTGTTTAATTTATTATCATGAATAGTCATAAGGTAGATTAATTGTTATTTTGGATTTTCATATCATTAATTTCCCTTGTTCATCTATTTTAGCTTATCATGCTTAGTTTATTTAGCCTCAATCCAATGTTAGTTAAAATAATTTGGTGAACCCGATATACTTACAACCAACCTAGGGTTTCTTTCCATCCTACCCCTTAGGGTTTGTTATTTTTCATTTATTTTCAGCTCTAATTTTAGCATTTCATTCCCATATCACATTCTTAGGGTTTATTCCCCTTTATTTTCTCATAGTTTGTGATTTATTTAACTAGCATCTTGGTTTATATCAACAAAATATATACTATATCTTTGGTGAAATAAATTATCTTGAATGTGAATGATGCAAATTTCATTTCTAGTGATAGACAAAAATTTAATATATGTATTATGCAAACTTTTAAAGCACATCCTTTAACAAACCTTAATTCTGCTACTGAAATTGTGAATGTTATCAGTGAAGGAACTAATACCCATGATTCTCATAGAAATCCTTCTAAGGTTTGTACTTGAATTCCTACATCTTCTAAGCTTTGTGATCATTGTGTATCTTCCAAACCTATGTCCGATAGTGTGCCCATGTTTACTACTAATGACAAGATTCAACCCTTGAATGAACCCCTTGCAAATCCTAATTTGCCTTCCTAATAAATTTTAGTTATGATGCATGCTAGGTGAGTTACCAAATAAAGTGCAAGTGCTATCTCTAGAATCCATGTGTTTAAGAAGAATACATATACACCATTGGTTTAAAAAAGGGCAACTCCTACATCAAGTCCTACACCTTCCTTTAGTGGATCACAACCATTTCCTAAGCTACATGATACTCCAAGTGTATTAAAATTAATGCTTGATTTGAAGATGATTTAACTCCATTTTATTATATATTATGACATCTCTCATATACCAAGATCATATAGTTATTGAGAAAGGTGTCATTAAACTTCATGAGCATCCTTGTAACACCACTACATATTTTATAGCTAAGCAACTTACTTAAAATGATGTGTAATATCCTGAGAAAGCGATTTATAAGAAATAAGTACCTAAGAAATAAGTTTCTAAGAAATATGTACTCAAGAAGGAAGATCCTAAGTAAAACATCCATAAAAGGAACAATAAGACAATCATGGTTTGCAGTGATCTCACTAATATGTATATCTAAACTATAGAACCTTTGTTCATTAGTGTTTATGTAGAGGGAACAAATAAGAAGGTATTATGATTACTGATTAAGCTTAATTTACTATGTATAATATTCCGTTAATTCCATTGAATAGGATATTTAATATTTAACTAAGAGTTCTCTACTAGAACATATAACAATGGGATGCATTCAATTGAATAGATCTCTTGGTCCTAAAATATGTCTCACCACATTCTATGATATGCCAAATTTGTTCAACTACAATGTGGTATTAGGTACTCCTTGGTCATAATCAATGAATACAACACTTGATGATGCCTGAGATCACATAGCATTGTATTTTTAAGGTGATAAAATTTAAATTTCAAGTGGTAGAACAACTAAAAATAAAGGACATCCCAAACTAAATGAGGATACATATCAAAATGGGTGGCAAAGTAAAAGTCTAATATCATTAAAAATTAAATGAAATCAAGGCATCGTAATCTAGCATTCCATCTCCTATAGATAAATAATTTGATTATAATAAGATATTTCAATGTAGAAGAGATGAGAATTGTTTTGATAAGGATTCAATACCTTCATGATTCAAGTTATGAGCCCATTCCTAAAAAAATTCTATATTTTGACAAATTTACTTGAACACATATCATTATGTAGTGTGATCACCTACTTAATATATATATATATATATATATATAATCTCATATTAAGGAGGTGATAAAACTACATAATGATATGTGTTCAAGTAAATTTGTCAAAATATAGAATTTTTTTAGGTATGGGATCATAACTTGAATCATGAAGTTATTGAATCCATATCAAAACACACACACACACACACACAAATATATATAATTTTAAGTTAGGCATTATTTTTATCATACACTATGTCACATGCTTTACATTACTTATCTATTTATTACATCACATGCTATTTTTACTTGTTATTTTTACATCATACATGTCTTAAAGCCAAACACTTAGAAAATTAAATATAAAACATAAATATCAAAGGAATATATGTATCGACAAAAAAAATAAAATAATACATAACCTTAACATATTGTAGGCACATAAAATTAATCATTAAGTGGTTGATAATACTTAATCTTGACATCCTTATCTCATTTGGTCTATTCACCATTCCACTAACTTATAATCTATACAAGAGCATATACTACTCCACAAATTATCTTGAAAATACTTAGAATATTATTTAGACATCCCTAGTTTTATTACAAGTACTTGTCACACCTTTTTCCAATAGTCTCTATTAATCTAGGACAGGACCATGCTAGGTCAGACATGACTACACTTTGGCCTTGTCTACTAGTGCAACTTTGTCCCCCATGTTCCAATGGTAACTTTTTAAAATTTAAATAGTTTATTTTACACCTACAATGATTTTATCAATGTTGGTTAGCAAAAATATTTGAAATATTCCCATATATAAGAACACCAATGATTCTCCACATACATCTAACAACCACTTGGAAATTCTATTGCACATTGAGAAAAAGAGCACTATTTCTTCCAATTTCAATTATGCTACATTATAATAGTCATAAGACAAGTTTGAATTATTTTATTAAATGTCAAGGGAGTACATTTTCATGCATATTATTCAATATTATATCTATATTCATATAATTGCACAATCATAAATCACACACTCACACTAGGAGGGAAAACTACATCAACCTAAGGCCCTTTTGGGCTATGTAGGCAACACTTAGATTACATAGGGTTTTTTGAGGGTAGCTTAGTTATTCACCTAACCCTATTCCACTATTTTGGAATTTGATCTCTATTGTATTTTTTTAAGAGCTAGGTTTGTGTTTTCTAGGTCTTGCACATGACAACTTAGGACACAAGATTAATTAGTAAACCCTCACAGATAGATGCACATACCCAAATAAAAAATTTAGTCACATATCCAACTAGGATTTAGTTGTAGTTAGTAGATAAGGACACACTATGCCCTTGTCCTACTATCACAGACTTGTCCCAACATAATTTTAATTCTTGAATTAGGTCATGATACAATACACAAATCTTTTAAAGTAGTTTTCAATCATAGTAAGCCTACATATTCAAGCAAATACACGTAGAATTTATTCTTGTGAATCCCTTCAAGATCAAATTATCACTATGAGAAAGTATATGAAAGATTTATAAAAGTAAAATCAATATTTCATTTCTAAGATCATATCACTTGAAAATAAAAAATAAATATATAAAGAATCCAAAATATTCTAGAGTTAATCATGTATCTACATCGTCACCTAGCTATCTTGTGCCTCAAAAGCAAGATATAACTATAATTAATGCTTCAAAAGGTATACAAAAGGCTAATAAGAATACAAGTGAGCTTCTAAGAGAAATGATTCAAAACAAGTTGACTACATTACCTTCTATGCCTCTTCTAAAAATATCAAAAGATTAATGTGCATATCATAGACTACATGGTTATCATACAAATAGTCGTTTGGATTTGAAGAATAAAATACGAAGTATCATTGATAGTGGTGATCATATAATAGATAAATCAATTAAGAAACCCACTTATATTGCATATCTTAACAAACATGTGCAAAAAGAATACAACAAGAAAATATGGATATTAAAAGATAATTCAAAATAAGAAATGATTCAAAAATAAAAATTAGAGCATATGAAATTAAAAAAATAACAAGATGCAAAAACATGATTACAAAAATAACAAAGGCCAAATAAAAAAAGTTTCAAATTCAAGATAAGCAAGAAAACATATTTTTTGAAAAAAATCCCATTAAGGCATTTCTAAATCAAAATATTCCTACAAAGTCTAATGGTACAAATACTATATCTACTTCATGCATAAAACAAAAAGATAAAATTAAAGCATAAATTACTTCTCTTCCTAATTCTCAACCAATAACACATGATTATTCTTTAGTTTAACATGGCATGCAAGATCCTAACAATGATGCACATATTCAAAAAGCAAATCCAATCTATGGTGCTATAAGTTTCTCATATGTAGATACAAAAGATAATCAAAATGACATATCAAAATTTTAAACACAATCTGAGAAGTTAATTATCTCATATAAATATGATTACATTGATGATTATGATCCCAATAATACAAAAGACTAGTATGATTCGATGATATGGGGCCTACATAGATGCATCCCCTTGATGAGATCCTTGAATTATAGTTACATATTTAAATTTTACATAGCTTATTTTATTTTAATTTATTAATATATATTCTATCCCATGTCTAATCATTCTTATATCCCTTGGCTTTAATTTTCACTTTGGATATTTACCCTTTTATTTTTCAAACTAATTTAAACAATCTAAAATAATTATCTCCACGACACTCCACTTGCTTACAATTGCACTTCCATGATCACAGTTTCCTCTTGCCCATGAAGATCATGTACATTAGTATCTATCTCAATCATTTGTGCTACATTTATATGACTCATTTACACATACATTGGGGGCATATTACTTGCCTTACTTCTTGACACACTATGCTTTTACACCTTTTTTGAGGACTATTTGAATCATTTCCACTTTCTCTCTTTTCAAATATTTTCAATCCCACTATATCAAAAATTATATGTTTTTTCAAATATTTCAAAAATTCCAAAAAACATAAAATCATATATGGCAAAAATTAAAAAAAATCAAAATATTTTCAAAAAAATCAAAATCAGGACTAAAATGCTTTTTCAAATGTTGCTAGCTTACTTATTTACATATGTTATTTATTATATTTAAGGTAAATAACATATTTAAATTTTCAATACACATTTATTTTCATGAGGTACTTGAGTGTGATAAAGGACATTATTTTACTTGGTTTCAACATTGGGATTCCCTTATTACCCAACATCCATGCCAAGTTGGGGGCATCTCTTCGTTCTTCGTGAACACTTTAACATGTTGTATCTATCCATAACCTTTACACCATGTTGAGATAAATATCATACAAATGTTTTGTTAGTCACTCATACTTTACATGTGTTACATATACAATTTGATAACAATGATATTCATACATATGGTTGATGTATCTTAGTCTCATTTACTTTATGCTTCTTTTTTATTACTTTACTACATGATAAGTTACAACTTGATTGCTTATTGTATGTGGTCCTTGGAATTGTATGTGAAAAATCCTACTTGTATGGCATCATTATTCCATTTACGTGTGACCCTTGTCCTTGATATTTATGTGACATTCACAATATGTGGCATTTGGGTCTTATGTGTGACATATTATACAAATTACGTGACATTGTATGCCACAACTTGATTGTTAATTATTGGTTACAAAGGTTCCATGATTCATATAATGCTTTACATATATATTCCATTCTTACTTCAGTTTCATGATGCATATCATGCACGTCATGTTTATGTTCTTCAATTCTATGGCTCTCTAACACATGTTTCATATATAATCAATGCTATAATAAATACTATGATGCAATCCAATTAAAATGATTCAGATTTTACTACATGATTATATATTTTACACATGTTTTATTTTGAGATAAATGGATTGAAGGATAATGTCTCTCATCTCAAAAAGAGGGCATCACAATGGGCTTGTCTTGAGAAGTCAAGTCCTCATAAGAAAATCTTAGATTTATGACACTATACATTTTACAAAATACAACATGATTTTAAAAATTTTAGATTATGGGGTCCCATGACATGAAAGTGAACTCATTCCTATAATTACAAATTACAAGTTTTAAAATAATTACAATGTTCAAATGACATTCAATATTAATTCATTAGAGTACAGGGGGCATGCTATTTATTCATGTTCAAGTTACTATATAGTAATTTCAATTTTATTACGTGGAAAAGTTACAAAATTTCAAGTTTCAAATATATTTTAGATTTGTCTATAGTGGTGTGATTCATATTCATGTTGCATGTGGGACATGTTAGAGTCTAGTGACACTTAACATCTGTGTTTGCACTTTTTTCCTATAGAGATTCAAAATTGGTGGTTCCATTCCTTAAATTATTTCATAGAGTAATATACATAGTTAAATGAGAGTTGTAGCTTAAAATATTTCAAAATCAAGAGCATTCATATATTTTCAAATTGAGTCTTGATCACTCTCAATTCACCACAGGTCCAACATTTATCCAAATGCCTCAACAAGGGGGCATGTGCTTCTCTATTTATAACTTAAAGGGAAATTAGATTACATACTCTTTCCACTGTATAATTTCATTATTCTCTTTTCAAAAATTTAAATTTCAAGTTTCAAATTGTCAACTTTAAAAATGAACAATAACTACTTGTAATGGCATTATTTCAGGTTTCACATTAAGGATTTTGCATTATCAAACTTTGCATCAAAATAAAAAGTGTGTATACACACTTAGTTTCACATGTAATTTAATTTAGTCATTTCAATTCATTACATCACTAAAATAAAGTAAGGGTAATGTAGACACACAAAATTAATCATTAAGAGCTTAAAAATGTTTAATCTTGACATCTTTAGCTCACTTGGCCTATTTGCCATTCTGCTAAATTATAATCTCTATGAGAGCATACACTATAAAAATTATCTTTAAAATAATCATAACATCATTCAAACATCCATAATATTCTTATAAGTTATAGGGACCTGCCAGACCTTATACACAATGTTTGTCCTTCTAGGATAGGACCACACTAGGTTGTATAGGGCCACACAAAGGCCATGTCCATTAGTGCAACCTTGTCCCCCATGATTCAATGATAAAATTTTAAATTCAAAATGATTTATTTTCCCCCTCCTAAAATTTTAACAAGGTTAGTTAGAAAAAAACATTTGAAATATTCCCCTCTACATATATAAATCACTTGGAAATTCTAATGCACATTGAGGAAAAGAACATCATTTTTTATCAATTTCAATTCTACTACATTCTAACAGTCATAGGTGAAGTTTGAATGTATTTTATTTTAGGTCAAGGGAATCCATTGTCAAGCATTTAAATCATATTACAACTATAATTCATTTAGTTGCAAAATCATGATCACACACTCACTTTACGAGGGAGAAATACATTGGCTTGATGCCTTTTTAGGATATATAAGCATCATTGAGATTACACAAGGTTTTATTAGGGTAGCTTAGCTATTCCATTAACCCTATTCCCTTATTTTGGCATTTTATATTTATTTTGTTTATTGTAAAGGAGTTAGGTTTGTGTTTTGCATATGTTACACAAGGAAAATCAGGACACAATATTAATCAATAAACCCTTGCAAACATATGTACAAATCTAGATCAAAAATTTAGTCACATAATCAACCAAGACAAAGTTTTAGTTAGCATACAAGGCTGCACTATGCCCATGTCCTACTACCATGAACTTGTCATAACAAAGTTTTGATTCCTACATTTGGTCACAATATAGTACACATGTATTTTCAAACAATTTTCAATCACAATTAGTCTCCATACTCAACATAATATCTTTTTTAGGTAGGATTGCATAATTGTAGGCCTATTTACTATTTATAGTTAATTTTTAATTTTATAAAATTCTATTGTATATTGTATTTTAATATCACATTTATATATTCCTACATTTAAATTTCAATAGTTTAGATTTATTAGTTTGATTCATCTCAATTCAAAATATATTAAAACACACACACACACACACACACACACACACACACACACACACACACACACACACACACACACACACACACACACACACACACACACCACCACCACCACCACCACCACCACCACCACCATGACGAGAGAGTGTCTCATACATAATACAAATATGGGGTCACATGACCTAAATACATTATACATCTAATCACCTTTTCTGAGGCATGAGGTAGTTTTAATCACCACTCTTAACCTTAATTATAGCTCTATGATAACCCAATACATTAATATTATCTACATCTGAGGGTGCTCCCCTTGCTGTAATGCTAACTCTACCTCTGTGACCAAGTTTTATCTGTGATAAGGATTGATTATAAACCAAGTCCTCTCAAGCTCACGCATAAGCCTCATTCAATTGAATCAACTATATAATAAGTGGAACCATAACACCATCATGTGGTGAAGCCATGGATGCTATCATCACTCCATCTAACTATGATAGGTGCTACTAAAATTATCTTAGATCGCCTCATCATCATCTATACTTTGCCACTCCATGAAGAATGATACACATAACTAAGCCATGGGTGAATAGACATGCATATTCCATGATAACATATTTTCCACTCTCAAATGGTCCCTCTACCACCAAAGTGTCTTAGGTAAATGATTAGATCACCCCATCAATAATAAATTCAACATGGTCGATACTATAATAACACACATTAGAACAATCATTAACATTCAATGAATTAAGCAATAAAATGAAAAAAAATACAAAAAAATTATAAATATACTTACCATCATCCATGGCAGATTCATGTGTTATGGGTTTTAATGCCATCATGAATTTTCTTGTACCTACCCCATCTCCTCCAATAACAACACTTGGGCTCACTGGGGGCACACTTTTGTTACCTTAAAAAGCTAAAAAGTACAAATGATTTCCAAAAATGGAAATTCAATTGATCTATATACTTGTTTAACCCTAAATTAAGATGGATCAATATAGTATAGGGTTAAGAATATTAAAATGAATAATCAAAAGGGTGATAAATAGATCTATGGTAGGCTAATTAATTTACAAACTCAAATAAACAATATTTTGAATCAAAATGCTAAGATATGCTAAAAATAAAAAGTAAAACTATTGATTGATATTGAAATGAATTAGAAAAAAGAGTTGTTAGTTGGTTTATTGTACGAATGCAAAAAGATATGGAACATGCTGGAAATATACTAGATCTAGATTTTGGACCAATCATCAGATTCTAGAAATTTACATTTTGTGGCCTCAAAAACTTACATTAGACATTGATAGTTGCATCAACACCGGTGTTTGAGTTAGATGCAAGTGTCCAATATGAAATATTGACTATATATAAGTGTGACCACCTAGAACCTTCTAGGTTTTCTATCATATTTGATTTGGTGTGTTAAGATCTCGCACATAGGTTGTCACTCTTTATCAAATGATCAAACCCTAACTTCCTCACCATTAGAATGAGTAAAGGAAAAATGGGTTAGTGGGCACATAGTGTGAAGATGCCCCAAATACCCCTATGTCAATGGGTGATACCTATATAACCAATACTATGAAGAGGGACTCATACTTATGTAGTTCTCTCCTACATGTTGGCTTGTGTGTGCATAAGGACACAATGTGTGATAAGAAATTACATAAAGTGACCTAGATTATAAATTGAATATATATCTCATGGAATGGTCCTTTAGTATTTTATAGCTATAGATAGGTTATCCCTATGACCAATATTGAAATAGTAAAGAATAGGGAAACTTTTCTCACTTGAATGCTTTTGGTAAGTTGCCTTATGAGTTTCTAGGTCTATGCTAGGTGAGGAATGAATGAGGATTGATCATATATATATATATATATATATATATATATATATATATATATATATATATATATATACCAATAAATTTTTGAAATATATCACATTAAATCACTTAGCCTGAATATAAAGAACCATTATAATTAATTTTTTTGATGAATTTAGGGAACTAGACACTTACTTTGAAACATGACACTAACATCGACGTAGGTATTTGGCTAGGACACAAGTGTCTAGGAATCCAAAAAATAGGTATTGGTATAAAACTTGAAGAGATCATATTTTGATAATTTTGAGAAAAATAGAAGGCTTGGTCATCATAATAACATATGATTAGATTAAGAGATAAGCAATAGGCATATGAGATAGAAGATGTGAGTCTTTTGGTAGTGATAAGGTCTTATAATCAAAGGGTACAACCATGATATGTATTTTCTAAATGTATAAGACCGAGGTGATATATAATTCATATTTTAGTATCTACATTCGCCTCCCATTTAATTTAGTAATGAAATTACCAGTTTAAAAGAAAAGAAATGCATATTTGGGTGTGTATAACACACCTTGTCTTTACATGAGTCACACTTAAGTTTTTTACTAGTGACTGACCTACAAACAAGAATATATTAGAGTATATAATTAGTGCTTATAATCTAGAATTGAAATAATTCAAAATTATTAAAAAAAAGAGGCAAGGATATAAGTACACCTGTGTATTGATGCAACCATTTGCCTTTTAAAAATTTGATTTGAAGAGATGCTTAATTATGAAGCTTTGAAACTGATATTAAGACAAATGTAAAATGTGCAAGTGTAAATATATAAATATTAATGGGAAAATTGCCCCCAACCTTAGAGAAAAGGTGGGTTACCACTCAATAGTTGATATTAGCTCATTTGTGGAGCCCAATCATACTTATAACTAGGCAAGTGTGAGTGATCTAAGTCAACTCACAATATAAATATGGTGATGGTGGATGATTTAGTCACTCCATCATATAAAATTGGTAATATTGAGTAATGTAATCACCTCAACTTTGCCAAAAGTGAACCAACTACTTCAATATATTGATTCAATAAAAATCCATAAAAGTCCATCCTAGTGTATTCTAAAGTTCATAAAAGTATTTGAAATATAAAAGATGATTTAATTTGTAATTAAAGGTGATATATAGCTTGGCTTATGCACCTCATATATGTCTCAAGTTGAAACCTAGGTATAAAAATGGTACCAATGTATAAAATGCTACCACAAATGTCTATTTGAATCATATAGCTATGTGATTTGGCTAAATTGTAAACTATGTTAGTGTGGAATACATGTTCCCATGACATGCCCCCACTGAATTTGGAGAATTTGAGAACTATTTTAAGTGTGGAGAACATGTTTCCATAAAATGGCCCCACTATAATATAAAAATAATGAGTAATGAATAAGTGTGGAAGTCATACCTATATGACATGCCCCCATTGATATGACCTCATTTTGAGGTGAGAGAAAGTAGATGCTAGTATTTAACTTATGCCAAAAGGATAATATAACTATATAATATATGCAAGGATCATATAGCATATAAGATTATCATGTCTAGGTAGATATGGCAATGAGGTAAATAGTATGTGATCACATCAAGTCCTAAGATACATGATGTTAATCGTGATAATGCATAGATAGTAACAATACAAGCTTAATAAGTGATCAAGTACACATATAATAACATCAAAATAAAATAAAAGACAATGGTCTAAGGAGACCTCAAATAAAGGGTATATTAAAATTCCACACAATTGAATTGACATGACTTTATTAAATATCCACAAAGTAAGAAATGACATTTAAATGTCAATACAATAAAAAATGACATATTCAAATGTTAGAAAGGTCAAACAAAGGCATAGGGGCCATAATCAATGGAGCATATTTAAATGCTTGAACAAGTAATACAATACAAGACCCTTAAGGAAGTGTATAAATGAAAAGCATGAAACATAAGTAACCAATACAAGCATATCATACTAGTCCCTGGATATATGTATTGGAAAAAAAATATTAAGTACATAGCATATCAAGTACACTACGAAATATATAAGCGTAGATAAAGGCATGTGTAAATATATAATCTCAAACATGATAATGGAAAATGATTATAAAAAAATATAACTTAGGTGTATTGTGATCAAAGAATCAAATTTACCCAATGTCTAAATGACATGAGTATAAGGAAGGCCCAACATTTTAAAGTGCATAGATCATGTGCTTGGGTATGCCTACATCCCACTCAAAAGCTGCATGAAACACATGTATATATAGAAATAGGTGATATGCTATCTACTAACATGGAACTAACAATATATATGCCAAAGATCAAATAAAACATGTAAAAGCTGAAAATATTTTTGAATATTTTTATTTTTTTTGGTATTTTTAAAATATTGGAAAAAAAAAAAAGACTATCCTATGATCTCATCCAAAGGATGCTCATAGGTATCTCCCCATCGTGAACTTAGTGATAATAACAAGAAGCATGTATAATGTAATATATAACACTATAATATCTTTAGTGCTCTATGTATGTATAATAGGACTCTGTGGTTATGAAGAGATAATAGGAGTATGAGTTCATGGAACCCATCACTGAATGCTATGTGGTTTCTTTAAAATAGAAATGGAAGGAACATGTTTAGGTGCTCTAGATATATAAATATGGTGCATAACAAATAAATATTTTGTGGAATCGACTATGTATTTGATGCAATGGAATTTCAAGTACTAACCACCTAAGAAAGGTGATTTCCTATTGCTTACCTTTTCATGGAGGATTAACCTTAGTAGGTTTGATAATTAACTGCCTGTGTATAAACTTATTTTTTTCAAGTGGATGTTCATATGGAATTTTAGAAACTATAATTACCCTATTGGCATGAATGCATTTAACACACATATGCACTATAGAAGGTACTACATGTAGAGTATGTGTCTAAGGACATCTCAATAATATATCAAAAATACTATGTAAGTGATAATGGAAAAGGTAGTAACCACATACGTTGGGCCCACCTATAAAGGTATGTGAATCTCACTAAGAACTTGTTATGAGATCCCATTGAATGCTCTAACTAATTTAGTTTAAGGATGTAAATCATCATGTGTATAACCCAAATGCATAATTAATATCATGGTGAAAACATTCTCAATTTAAACATTATCAATCATAATATTGTGTATAAGTTGGTGATCAAGGTATGTTCAAATGAATAAGGAATGAAGGTCTGAGTCATCATCCACAATCTCACCATCATCAAAAGTAATATAATGTCTCTAATCCATAGGAGGTGTATGCCATGTATAAGTAACAATAACCCCATATAATGGGTGGCCATAATGTGATGGAGGAGGATGTGCATTATATGCTATTTGCACTTTTGATTCCTTTTTAGAATGGTCTTGAAAAGTATTTTTAAATATATTTTGATTTGGTTATCACTAGGTTGTGAACCTAAGTCCTTTGAAGTATAATCAAATGTAATTTTTTGGTCATCAATAAAGTATTAGATCTTATGCTTCAAGTTAAAACACTGGTTCATAAAATACCCAAGGCCTTGGTGATAGTCTCAATAATCATTTGAATCATATCCTTTGGGTAGAGGTTGACTAATATCAACCTATATAGGATGAGGGAAAGATAGGAGGTGAAACTCCAAAATATTTGAAAATAACGAAGCTAGAGACTCAAGTAAGTGTGTAAATTATCTCCTTGGTACATTAGATAGGATAAGATGATTATGTTGTTATGACACTACATTAACTATAATAGTTTTTTCCTTTTTAAGCTTGATGGGTTTCACCTTATAACTTGATTTGATAGTAAGCTTGGTATTTGATGTAGTTATCATGTTTGCTACATAATTAAATTTGTTCAATGAGATAAGTTTTATTTCACGATCATGAACAATATGGCATAAGTCATCGAAAGGTTTAATTTTTTTGAAAATAATGGACTCATGTAGTGGGGAAAGCAAAATTTTATTGAATATGTATTGAAGCTCTTTATCTACCATTGGATTGGTCATTTTGAACAACATTTTATTTTACCTTAAGACATATTCACTGATAGCTTCATTGGTTCCTTGTTTATTTTTTGCAATTTGGGCATAATAAACCTTTTTGATAATATTGATAGAAAAGTGTGCTAAAATTGATCTATAATAGGTTTGAAAGATTTTAATAATTATATTAGTAAGTCATAGAACCATCTTATATCATAGTCCTTGAAGCTCCTTGTAAATAGTTTAGTCAAAACTTTATCATTGGAGGCATAATCAAGGCATGCCACATATAAAGATCAAAGATGTTATTCAAGATCACCCTTGCCATCATAAAATGTGAACTTAGGTACAAAAAAACTAGCTAACAAGTGGTGCAAAGATATATAAGGTGCAAGAGGGTTATGAAACACCTCTTGTGAATTAATGGCATAAGGTGATTTCATAGATTTTTTTCAATATTTGTGACCTTAGTTTGAATTTTTTTTATAGTTTAGATAAGAACTTACAACTCAATGTCATTAAGGTTGGAATCTTGGGAAGTTGCCAAAGGAGGTGTACTCATATTTTGAATGGATATAGGCATTGAAACCAATAATTAAGTTTAGGTATTAATTTTTCCTAGGTAAGACGTAGCAATATTAAGATTTATTTTAGGGAACAAAGGTGTAAAAACATATCCTGTGCCCCCATTATAAGTATTAAGAGGTAATGTTCCCAATGGGAGGGTATTGGTATATGGGGATGGTCCGTAGATCTAATATCATGATAAATAGATGGGCCTACTTGTTCATCTATGATTTTTAATTTTTTAGTTTCTAATATGGTTCTTAGGATCTCATAAAGATCTTTAGGGTTTTACCATATATAGTGTTGAAACACAACAAGATATTTTACTTTCTCTTGATCTATTTGTTCATGTTCATTATTTTCATTAGTTTCATCAATTTTATGATCAGAAGCATCTTTTATGATAACCTATTAAGTACGCGGTTTATTTTCATTAGTATCATTTTTAATATGTATAGGATTGGTTATTTAATTTATTAAAATAATCTTAGGTGGAAAATGAAGAAGCTCTAAGTGTTTGATATAAACACCAACTAATATAGGGTTATGCCTAGGTTGCATAAATATGATAGAACAAATATGAAAAAAATATAACAATGAAAAACCTTAAAATGCTTAATACCCTTGGGTAAGCTCTAGTTTGCATAAAGAGTCAGCTTCATCAAATGTTTAACCCTAATTTGAGATGGGTCAATATATTATAGGGTTAAGGATATATAAATGAATAAGCATAAGGGTGATAAACATATCTATAATATGCCAATTAATTTGAAAACTTAGATAAATAATATTTTGAATTAAAATGCTGAGATATACTAAAAATAGAAAGTACAAATATTGATTAATATTACAATGAATTAAAAAAAGAGTATTTAGTTAGCTTATTATGTTCATGTAAAACTAATATGAAACATACTAGAAGTAGATTGGATATGGATCCTAGATCAATCATTAGATTTTAAAAATTTGCATTCTGTGGCCTTGGATGCTTGTGTTAAACCTAGACAGTTGCATCGATGTTGGTGTCTAAGTTGGATGTAGGTGTCTAGTATAGATTAATGATTGGATTTGAGTATATCTTATGGAACCTTATGGATTTTCAATAATATTTTCTCTAGTGTGTTCATAACTCATGTATAGGCTATCACTCTTTATCAAAAGATCAAACCCTAACTTCCTTACCCTTGGAGTGACTATGGAAAAAATGGGTTAGTGTGCATATGGTGTTGAGATGTCCCAAGGAGCCCTATATCAATGGGTACTACATTTAGTTTCAATACTCTAAATAGGGCCTATAAATTATGTAGTTCTCCCCTACATGTTTGCTTGTGTGTGTATAAGGACGTAATGTGTGATAATAAAGTACATAGAGTGACTTAGCTTATAAATTTGAAAATATGGCTCATGGAATGATTCTTCAGTGTTTCATATATATATATGGGCTATTCCTATGATTTATAATTAAATAATAAATAATATATAAGTTTTTCTTAGTTGAACTCTTGATTGAATGCTTTTGGTAAGTTGCCTTGTGAGTTACTAGGTCTATGCTTGGTGAGTAATGAATGAGGATTGATATTCCATATATACCAATCCATTTTGGAAATACATCACATTAAATCACTTAGGATAACCATAAATAAATGTTACAATTGAAAATTTGACGACTTTAGGGCACTACACACTTAGTTTGGCACATGACACTAGCATCGATGTAGTCATCTAGCTGGGACACAAGTGTTTAGGAAGCTAGAAAATAGGTACAAGTCCAAAACTTGAAAATGATGATAATGATAAAATTTAGAAAATTTTTAATAGCATATAAGGCTTGGTCATAAAAATAAAATATGGTATGACTAAGAGATAAGTAATAGGCACAAGATATAGTGGATGTGAGTCTTTCAACATTAGTAAGATCTTAGAATTGAAGTGTATAACCATGATAGGTATTTTACATGTGTACAAGACTAAGGTGTTATATAATTCATATTTTAATGTCTATAATACTCCAAATAAGTTTATATAATTTATATACAATGCCTCCTTCGATCTAATTTTGATACCCAATCAACCTATTTCACTTACCAAGATAATCTTAAAGGAAAATTTCACAATTATTTACATTTTTTAGATATCATGAGTAAATTTTATACTATTGAGGTATTTATTGCATATTTTTTAGGCATTTATTAATTGCTTCCTAGTGTTTTAGTGATTATATGCAACATTATTACACATTGATTATCTTAAAAGATGTAACATATATGGCTGCACATTGTGATCAATTGTGTGCATATAATATGGATATGTCAGAGAGTGAGAGTGAGGGGGTTGGTCCTAGTGGCCATGCAAAAAATATTGAGTGATTTATATTATTTGTATTGAAAATATATTTTTAGTTATATATATGGATGTTTGTTATTATATGGGTATTGTATATATTATCATCTCTATGTGGTTACATTATACATGTTTACATGTGTTTAAATTGTTTTTATTATGTTAAATGGTGATACTATAATATGGTATTTGTATAAGTAATGGTAATGATTTTTTTATCTATTTATAAATGTTTAAGTAGATATATTTAGTAGAATAGGAATATTATTTATTAGTATAGGTGTTATTGGTGTCTCATAAGATATCTACATGTAGATCATGTAACTATGATATACACTATCGGAACCCATATGGAATTATGAACAAATGACCAAACTGATCATGTTGTGGTGGTGTATAAGTAGACTCTATAAGTAGTACTACATGTGATACATTTTTAGTAGATAGGTGTGTAGAATTTATATAAAATCTTGATTGGCTATCATAATGAAACTCTGCTCTGAGCTCTATGATCTTTGGAAAATATCTTGATCAGTGGTTGAAATGAGATTGTGCTCTGATCTCTATGGTTATTGAAAAATATCTTAATTGGTGGGAAAACTAAGACTATGCCCTAATCTCTGTGATTATTTCCAAATATCTTAATTGGTGTATGAATGAATACTATGCTTTGACTTCTATGATTGTTTCCAAATATATTAATTGGTATGCAAATGGAGACTATGTTATGATCTCTGTGATTTTTTCCAAATATATTTATTAGTGTGTGAATAAATATTGTGCTCTAATATATATGAACTATTTTTCATCTCTACTAAATCCATGGTGCACAAGATCACT
Organism: Torreya grandis; assembly: GCA_037957365.1. Classification (NCBI taxonomy): domain Eukaryota; kingdom Viridiplantae; phylum Streptophyta; class Pinopsida; order Cupressales; family Taxaceae; genus Torreya; species Torreya grandis. The sequence goes on from JARHVA010001643.1 coordinate 2,156,341, forward strand.
CATAAATAGGTGTCCTAGAAACCACATGGCTCATACAATGAGTAACTAATAGATCCTTTAAGGGAACATCTTGGGATAACTCAATCACAGAGGATTTTGATCAAGGAGATTGTGGAGATTGAGATCTAAATTCCCCCTATGTGAATGTTATAATGCCTCTATTGACATACTAGTTAATATGATCTTAAAGTGCATAATAGTTGTTTTTTGAATGTCCATTTATCTTATGAAAATTACAATATGGCTTATTTTGTACCCTATGCAAATGGTGTGCTGGATGTTGATGAGTAGGAGGAAGTGTGATCATCTCCTTATCTAATAATGTAAGCAAGATATCATGAGGTGTATCTCTATCTAAAAATTATATAACCCCTCTATATGTGTCTTGTGCTCTACTCACTGTAGGAGGTGCTCTGTGAAGTGGATCTTTACCCTTGTTGAGTATCTTTATTGGTTATTTATGTTCCACTTAATTCTTAATAATAAGTGGAGTAGGTTCTTGTACTATGTTAGATGAATATGACTTTGAGAAACTTACATCAAAATCAGCCTTTGAATGTGTAATAACTATTCCCAATTCTATTTTTGATGCTATAATTATGTTACATAGATGCCAAAATGATTTGGATGTCTGATATAATAATTTATCCTTAAGAGGAAAAATGAGGCCTTTGGTAAAGATGTACTATACCTCTAAATATGTTGAATGGAAAATAAACTGATGCATACATGACTTGAATCTTATAATGTATTTAGTTATTCTATCTCACCTTAGTGTAATGAAGGTAATATATCATATGTGACTTGAGGTCCTTTATTCTATATGTAATGCCTGAGAAATTTTGCTTCTAACTCATCATATGTATGTAGTGACCCACTAGGGAGTGCATGATGTGTTAGGATCTAGAAGCACACAATTGATTACCTTTGTATTAGCAACTTAAATATGCAGAATTTAACCAGAATGCACAAGTAACTAGAATTCAAAAATAACACAAAATATGAGAGACAATACCCAATTGTATTAATACTCTTCCAAAAAAGAATTACAAATGAAGAGATGCCACACTCTTCCACACCTTATAGGCTTCCCATTCCAAGTGTATAGTAATTCACCTTCAAGAGCTCACTCTCTCAATTACGGTCCCAACACACAACTTAAACACAGAGTTGGTGTTCACCTTCAACCAGTCAGTATCACTACTACCAGTACCACTAGTAAGTGACAATCACTACCAGTCCAACCGAGTACTCCATGTACCCAAGTTTTGAGTACACCATGTACTCCAAGTATATCTCCCATGAACTTGCAATAACCTGCAACTCAAATGATCTTAATTTGGAAGGATCTACCTTGCCTTCCTCTATTGCTCTCCGAACGAGTACACACCGTACTCTAAGTAGATCCCACCTGATATTGCTCCCTATTGTGTTGCTGTCACCTTGATCCTGTTGCCACCTATAGATCAACATAGTTCTAACAACTCAAGTCTAAAATTGGCCTCTTAACATGCAAACAACCAGTTCGTTATCTAACTATTCGTCAACAAGCAGTTTTAGAACTGCACAGGCGACTGATGTCAGTCCCTGTCTGTCTAGAGGTGACCGACATCGATCGACTCCTGATCGATATCAACTGCTTTGACATTGGATATGACCGACATCGATTGATCAGACTGATGTTAGTTTTTTTATTTATCATAACCATTAGTATATTGCATTGGTAACATTTTTTAGGGAGGATTAATTTACTCTCTATACCCTCTAGAGGAGTGATAACTTGGACATGATTAGAGGGAATGATATATCACCCTCATGTAGTTTAGGTTTAAAAATAGGTTCTACTGTAGTAAGGGGGGTTGAGGGAGATTCATTGGTATCTCTTATTTTTTTAATTTGCAAAGAAGTATCACATGCTACTAATGGACTAAAATGTACTTTTTTATCATGTGAATGTAAGTTATGTAAAATATGAACATAATAATAAGTGCATGTGTTTTTTTTTAGCATTTGACCTAACATTAATATGAACATGAGAAATAGTGAGGTAGGGGGAGAACTAGAAGGCGTAGACTCCATGTCTTCTTCACCATAATCATGGTAATCATCACTATTCCAAGGTTCATCAAAATCAAAGTTTAATTCACTTGTAGAATTAAGAGTATAAGAAGTATCATTTACATACTCACTAAGAGAGAGTAAAAGAAGATTTTAACTTTTTACTATGATGTAATATGTCATGGTGAGTGGGTGTAATGTAATGCATTTTTTATTAACTATGAATGTAGTGCATGAATGATTATTACTTTAAATCTTGGAGTCAAGGGTATAATAAGTAGCAATCATGTTTTCATTTGGCATATTATGACATGTAGGAGAAGAGTTAGAAACATTTACATTATCAATATTTTGTAAAGATCCATTACATTGAGCTTGGAATGTAAAATAAGGTGATAAAATAATTTCATATTCTTTAGTTTGTGTGTATTGGTAAAAGGTGTAATATCATTGGTACATGCTTTTTTGAATTTAACTGAGAAGAGTAAAGAAGATGCATTGCTCTTTTCTATGTTACTTGAATCATGCATACGTGGATTTCATGTATTGCACTTATATTGATTTAATTTGAATAATGAGGTAGCAAAAGTAGTTGAAAAGTTAGGATCACATTGGAATAAATTACTACCAACAAGAGGTTCTTTTGGAATTATATTGTTAGTTTGATTTTGAGGTGTAGGAGAAGAGGGAGAGGAAAGAGAAGAAGATGCATCTAATATATCCTTATCAACATTTTCATTATTATGCTCATAGTAATCCTCATATCCATAATTACAATAATAATAATCATCATCACTATAAATGAAATCATTATCATGTGCTAATGTGTAATCTTGAAAATTTGTCCATTCATTATTATAATTATGATAAAAATTTAGAAATTTATCATCTGGGTGAGGGGTAAGAGGCTTCTTGGATGTCATTATAAACTTGCCAAAGAAGATAATGTAAATAATGAATAACAAACACATAATAGGTATAATGTAATATAACATAGGTATATGTACCAGTATGGGAAATATTTAACCCAACGTGTAGAAGAAATTAAGATTGTGATTGAAGCCTTAATTTCTAATATTTAATTATATATGGACCTAGTATGTGGATCTAAGGTTTGATGAGCGTTGTTTTAAAAAAAAAAATTATATTAAATTAATGAAACCCTAATATAGGATTGATTTTAATGAGATATGTTGTGCCAAAAATTAGGAAAAGATAGAAGTATGTAACCCTAATTTAGGTAAAACTAGGGTTTTGATCAATATTCAAAGTAAGATGGGTTCAAAAAATATTTTAACCATTTAGGAATTAGTGCATGTAAAATCCTATGTTGTTAAAGGGTTTAGTATAGAAATAACTTGGAATGAAAACATGAAATAACTGATTTGACAAGCCCTTCCCAATATAACAAAGATCTAAATAAAGAGTACTTATCTAGAGAAAAATAGGTATTTCTATGACTTAGGAGGTTGAAATAGGATTGAGAACCAGTCATATGCTTTTCATTACGTGAATATATCTCAAATTAGGCTTCATATAGTGGAATCCTTATTTGGATAGTAGAACTATGTGGTGCTAGTGTCCAATTATGGCATTAGTGTC